>VZSF01007384.1:10261-57011 GCA_013398295.1 Chionis minor
GTGAGTACTTATAAACTCTGAATGAATAATAATAATTTGACCATCATTGCAATCTCCTGCTTATCCACAGCATGAAATATTCTGAGAAATAAATGCAGAATATTTTGGTGAGAAGGCCATAGTGGGAGAGAGAGTAGCTCCAACAAAGGATTTTATTCTTTCATCTGTCTACTTATGAAATAATAAAAAATAATTATTTCAATAATATTTATTGAAAATATTAATTTATATGGTGGTATAATTACACTCAGGATATTTCGCAAGATAAGCTTCAATGTAATAAAATAATGAATTGGAGGGAAAAAAAGAAAAAAGAAAAAGTATATTTTCAGTTTGTGTTACCATTGCAAAGAGCACGTAGTAATTTGGGTTACTACATCATTTCATCTCAGGCTTAACCTAACCTTCTAGACTATCATTGAGAAAACTTTCTTGCTTTCAAACTTATGTTGTAACAAAAATTTTGTTGCAATCACTTTTGGTTTAACCAATTAAATAAGTCTAAAATAGAATTTTTAATAACTGTTTCTATGGGTTTTTTTCAATTGCAGAAGTGCTACTAGATTCATAGAAATAAAAAAAAAATATATATAATGCCAGTGGTTATTAGTACTGAGTGAAAATCTTGGTTTCATTATTTTAATTATTAAAGGTAAAAAAATTAGACATTTTTATATCACCTGAAAACAAATTATTTAAGTGTCTGAAGGAGAAATTAATGCAGATACAAATTATTTTGGCTGTTGCACTGCAAAAAGTGAAGTTACATGCTCAAAAGTCCATTCTACTTTTATGGTTTTCAGGAACTTCATCTTGGCAAGTAAGCATACGCAAAAGATGTGTAGAAGCTAACAAGTGGTTTGATTCTGCAGAAAATTACATTAAAAACATCATTCTTTTTAATGTTCCCATTCGTCTTTTCATAAGAAACAAAAAATAGGAATATTAAGTAGTAATACTCAAATTTTCTATGAAATAGAAATAAAAAAGGAGAGACACAGAAATGTGTTTCTTCCTTATATTATTGTATTTAAGATTATTTTATAAGTTCTGATTTTTTATTAATTATTTTTCTTCTTTTTTTTTTAATTATTTTTACAGAAAATAATAGCTTTGATACCTGTTCTTGCTCTGCAACCAGGGTACCCTGTTTTTGTACCCTGCAACCAGGGTACCTGTTTTCTTACCCTGGGCTTGTAAAAGTAAGAAATAAGTATTTCATCCTGATTTTCCTGGCAGAAACTCATAACCTATTGTCAAAAAAACCCCAAACAACCAAACACCCAGCACAGGAAAATCATTCCAACACATTTCTAATCAATTAATGTTTAAGCATGTACTTGTTATTAAAGGCTTTTTACCGTCTGCATGCTGTGTAAGGCTATAATGAAGGTTTTCAAACTTTGTCCTGTAGGTTTTGTCAGGACCATGTATCTCACCATAATGCAACAACTGCAGTCTAATGAGAGTGGAGAATTTTAATTTTAATTCCCTTGTGTACCACACTCTAAGGACTAGGTCTTATTCCGTGTTAATGGCTGTTCAGGGTATGCTGCAGAAATTCATTGTAAGGAAGAGATGCACAGTCCATCTGAATATGCCTATTGGTAGTGGTACTCCTTATGGTAGTCTTAATTTGATGCTAAAGCTACCATGATGCAAATGACCCCAAAGGTATTCCTGCAAGTAGCAGTTCATTCTGTGGATCACAAATTCTCGGGTTTGTCTCATGGATTTTCTGGCTAGAAAGCAAGGTAAGCAGTTATACGAGGAACCCAATGCCATTGCTAATGCAGGACCTTGTGGTCTAAAATTGTTCAAAATCCAAATTTGTTTACAGTTACGGGGGAAAGGCCATTTGGCAGAACAAGCCTGCACTTTAAGTTTTATTAATCTCAGCTTTCTCCCTAATTCTTCTCTGCATCCTTCAATTAATTCCTCGTACAAATCACCAGTTGTCTTGAACTCATTTATTACGTTTTCTTTAATGGCTTTATGGAATCACTTTGTATGTATTAATTGAAGGGAGTAAGTGTAAACCCTTTAAGAATGACATGCTGTTTGGCCATAGAAAGCTGTTATTTTAATGGAAATCTTGTGGTTATAGACACAAGAATCACTGTCACAGTGCAGTTGATACCTCTTAAACAAACAGATGTATTTTCACCTCCTGGCTGCAGGATAGATACATTTTTATATTTTTTTTAATATAAAGATTGTACTTCATCTCAGTTGAAATAATCTCCATCTGCAGCATGAAAACTCTTAGTTACAAGCTTATTAATTGATTATCTCACCAATTACAGTATAATTGCTGTTGTACAGCTTCAAATTAATTTTGAACTACTTGAATTAAGAAAAACACACACAGATTGCATCTATTGCAATTTTGAATACAAATATAATATCTAGAGATATGAATGACAATTAGCAGTTTAATTTGCCTTTCAGCACAGAAATGGATGTAGATATAATACATTACACACCAAAACATTCATGTCTGGCATTTTGGTAATCATATAAATCATTCAGAATAACTGGTACTATATGAAGAAGATGGCTACAGTAAATTTGGCTTGTCTCCATATCAGTATGCTGTCAGTTGTTCACTTGTTTGCTTCATTGCACTGAACTAAATGTCCATGTGTGCAGAATCTTAATACATACTTTTTAATTATTTTTGGATTTGTCCTTAGGAGCAAACTACAGCTTTCTTATTAATATACTTCCTCTAAAGAAGATACTCACAATAATCTGACTATACTAAAACTGCTCCCAAAAGGAATAAAAAAGAAACAAGTTACTTGAGTACTGAGATACATCCTTGTTTAAATTTTAAAAATGCTTTTTCTCTTTCACAAGCAAGCATACTAATTGGGATGAGCTGTGACATTACAAGATCTCAGACTTTCTAGTAAATATACATATATTTTGCCAGTATGTGTATATTTAGAGCAAAGTCCAAGTGCCTAAAAGAAATGAATTGTTAATACTGTAGATGGCAGACCTTCCTCTAAACAATCCTCCTAGAGGTTGGGGGAAGGACTCTAAGAGCTTATAAACTCCATGTTACTTAAATCTGGCACTGTTTATCATATTCAGAAATACAGACGCTTTTATGGAAGAAAATTTTTTCTGATATTTAGGTTGACAATTTCCATTCTGGCTTGTGGGTGAGGACTTGAGTGTGAATATTTAACAGACAGCTTCTAAAGAACATGTATTAGTGAGAAGGGGCACAGTAGTTAATGGTGCAAAAAGACACCATACATTGTGATTGTCATTGTGTTGCAGAATTTTTGTTACCATATTTAAAAAAAAAAAAAAGAATGTGTCTTGAGATACGTGAAATGCTAATGCCTATGTCAGGAAGAAGACACTATAATGGTTAAGGTACTTGTACAGTTCCTGTGCTTGGTAGGCATGCACTGCAGCCTCATTCATGTGAGCTGTCAGGAAAAAGGCCTGAGGGACTAATGGTCTCAACCTGCAAATATGCTGTAGCCAAGCTAGAGGTATGATGGCTCCAGGGTTCTCTTGGGATGACTTTGGTATCTAACACGATCCCAAAATGCTGGTGATCCTTTATCAGACAGTGCCATCCCAAAATCTTATTTTCTTTCCACTTTTCTTCCCTGTTCTGTCTACTAGGGTGGCAAAGTCCAAGACATCAGACTGCGGACTGTATGTTTCTGCTACAGCTTTGTTAGCACTATTGGAATACAAATATACCAGTATCTCTAATGTTGCAACTTATTTTTAGGCATGCAGCCATTCAGTTCTGGAAAACTTATAAATATATGAAGACCTTTAAAAAACTTGAGACAGGTTTCCAATATTAGCATATCTATATCCAGTTTGAGGAAGGTTTTAATTCATAATTTCTGGAAGATAATTTTTAGGCCATTAGTTATATATTAGTTTTCGCTATGCCAAGGCTATCAGTTCAGTTCTTTTCACATCAAACCTTTGTAAATAAGTTACTACTGGTAATCCAGTGAAAACACCTTAGTGAGTCTCTTCAGAAGAGAAAGTGTGTCATTGTTCAGACAGTCATTAATCTAATGAAGCATAGGATAATTGCAAACAGTCAAAGTGTGAGATATTCCTTCAATACCAAAAACCCCCAGATACCGCACCATCATATATATAATTCTATAACTGAATGCTTATGTAAATTCTAATTTGTAATGCTTATGTAAATTCTAATTTTGCCTATTTTGTAAATCTTCTGGTCTCAGAAGTATACAGATTGATGATATTTGGTACTAAGTTCTCAGAACAGCACTTAAAAGGCATTTCTTAAATCTTTCTTGCCACTTTCTGTCTAGCCAATTGGAAAAATCTGTCCTGAAAGTAATTGAAAATTGCCCCAGATTGTCACTGAGTGATTTACAGAAATACCCTTTGATTATACTCTTATTCAATTTTAAATTATACTGGCCTTCATACCGCACTGAGGAAAAATAAATAATTTGTCAGCTATGGACAACAAGATAATTGGTGTAGTTTATTCAAAAAAATTATGTCTATTTCTGTAGGCTATCTTCTGTAAGGTTAAAAAAAAAATCAATACCATAAATCATGTTTCAATGAAAATATGATGGCCTTACAAGGTCTGCTAAACTGTATCCAAATGTTTATTTTGTTTCAGTAGTAGTATAACTTTTCTGCAGGAAGTAAACACAGCAGCCAAGCAGCACACTTTATACTACTGCATTTCTTATGCTCTTCCCTGCCCATCTTCTAATAAAATAAAATAAAATAAAATAAAAAATATTATGAACGCTATTTTAAGAGAACAGTCCTTGAAAATGCTGGATACATAGACTCCTATGTCCTCTCCTTTCTATACGTAGTTTATACATCCTGTTCATCCTCAATAACCCAAGACTTTTGTTCCAGATTTCCTGGGTAGTAACAAGGCATATCATCACTGAGATAGACCTGTTTTGGGATGTTGCAGTAGATACTGTGCAATTTGATTTATATAGTTCTCTCCGGCACTGACAAACTTTAATTCTGAGAATAACCTAATTGGTCTGAGGTTCTTAAAGGCAAAGACAGGCTAAAGAACTTGTTGATTTGGAGACCTATTAAAATCAGTGTCTCCTGAATAATCTGAATCCAAGTCTCCTGAGTACCAATACATTTGAAGTACCAGCATGAAGAAAAGAAGTTTTACTCGTAATTTACGTATTAGATTTGCACAATGGCTGATATTTGTGACATAATTTTCTGGGTGTTCTATAACCATGCAATGTGAGGAGATATACTGAAAAATATTGGGGGGGAGGCGAGTGGGAGATAATGAAACCCTGAGAGAAAAAAATAAAATTGTAATATCAGGATCTCAGACAGACAAAAAAACCACTATTGAGAACAGAAGCCTAAAATTTTCCGGTATTCAGACCTGTGCTGCACGTGTAGCAGGAAAATACCTTTAGAAGGAAAAAAAAAAACAACTTCACAGCTATGGCTCAAAGTGTCTTTTGGATGAAGGAACAGCAAACCAAGGAAATGGAGACCTTGCAGGTCCAGTATCAGGCAAGCCAGCTGCTTCGAAGTGACAAATGCAGTTAGGTATTAATGGCATTGTTTAAAATGAAATGGGGAAACGTTACTATTTCTATTGGGACAACTTTTAGTATTCCATCAAGAAACCTTAAGGCAAGATCTGGGATGTAAAACGCTGGTAGAAAGACAGATACTTTACTCTTTAAAGAAATAAATCCTATGCTATTTCAGTCTCTTGTTTTAGCATCCAGCATTCACCAGATGCTAGTACGGAAAATCTGACCCAGCATTTTGTAGGCTGGCTTTGTTTTGGTTTGAAATTGTCACAGGAACTTATGTAGAAAGTCCATTCTAACCTGCATAAATTTCTGTAGCTTCTATTTATGATATATTCGGAAAGCTGGCTTGTTCTGTGACATATAAGTAGACAAATCACCACATAAAGATGTACACCTTCAGAAAAAAATTGGTCTAAAAATAAGTTTATTATAAAGGAGTTACTTACAAGCAAAGTTAATTCTGTTAGTATAAATACATAAATGTGAATTGGCATTCTTGCTTTATTTACTGTCATAATGTATTGAGGGAACTGGATGACAATAAGGGGAACATCCTGAAGATTTTTGCTTTTCAGTTTGGCGAAAATCTTTTTAAATAAATCTAAATAACAACCACAAAAGAAAAGTACTTTTGGTATTTGATACAGCACATGGAGTCTGGTAAGTAACAATAAACAAACTCTGAGGCTATAATTATAAATAAACCCACCATTTGGATATTATAAAAGAGAGCAAACACCTGTGTTTTTTTAAGGAAAAAATGCTTATATCTGGAGGAATGACAACTGTTTGGATAAATTAGCATCAATAAGACAATTTTTTTTTTTTTATTTGTGTTAAAAGCCTTGGGGAAGTACACACTGGAGAAAACTTTTATGAATAGGAAAACCACCAAATCCTGAACTTCCAATTTAGAATAATGATCCTGTTGTTGATCCTGACCAAGTAATTGCAAGTGTTGCTGCCCAATTCTCAAACTTCAAATGTCCACTTCATAAATGTGAGACTGTTTATTATGCATCTTTATTTTCCTCAAAGATAGACAAGATAAGTACAGAATCGGAAAAAGAGCTCTAGGTTGGCATTGGATATGAGAACTTCTATCTCCAGAACTTTTTGTTATAACCCTGACAAATATATATCATAACCCTGACAAGTGTGTTGTAAAATAATTGACTTATTAATGTCTTCAGTCTGCTGCTTCTTTCTTCGTCCCAATAGTCCAACTGTCCCAGGTCATGTAAAACCTGTGGTTGCCTTGAAGAAAAATGCCTTGCTCTTCTGTCCTCGGATGATAAATGCTGGGGAGCTAGATAGGTGCAGTCCCACTCCTAACTTTCTCTTATATAATATATATGTTATGACTTCCAATATCCATGAGGTAATACCGCAGACGTGACCGAACATTGCACGTAATTTTCCATGAAATGAAGAAGGGAATAGTCATAATGTCTTAGATTAAATGAATAAAGCCTTTCAATGAGCTTTTTTCTGCAGCTTCTGATGGTGCAGTTAGCAAAGGTCCTGTGCAATAGTTGTCCTCTAAAGACATATCTTGTTTCACCTGCATGAAATTTAATTAGTAGGTATCATCAGTAATCATAGAGTGAAGTGGCTCCTGGTTATATGTTGCTTGTGTACTCCAAAAGCAGGAAATGTATTCTGTCTGCAATCTAGGCCTTTATAAAGACATCCTCCAGTGCCTATTTCCTGGCAAAGACAAAAACATTCATGGCATTTTCCTTTTTTTATTTTTTTTCCATCTGAGAACAGCAAGAAGATGTCTTTAGAGAGAAATAAAAGCCCAATATAAGAAAAATTATGAAGATTCTCATAAGAATAGTGGATAGTATAGAGAATGAATGTTGGTTTAGGCTTTGGAAGTCAGACTTCCATGTAGTTATGGAACAGCTTTTTAGCCAGTTAAGGCTGTTTTGGAAAAAGCTGTCCTTAAAACTAGAATATTGGAAGAAGCAGGAGAAAAAGAATTTGGTCTTGGTCACTAAAGATGAGGGTTTTCTGAAAGTCTCTTTCAGCGTAATGTGTCTCAGAGGAGTTGCAAGAAAAAAAAAAAAAGAAAGCCTGGACTAATGTGAAAATAAAAGCCCCAAACTTGTGGAAGTTTTGCTTAACCTCAGTGAATGGCTTGTGTATAGGGAAGCATAGCATTGTGTCTTCTTAAGCAGACCAGTAGGTCTATGGATTTACAGACCACAAATTTTCCTTAAAAACTTTTAAAAATATATGAATTTACTTCTTTCTGTCTCAAGGAAGAAATAAACAAAGAGGTTTGCCTGTCATCTTCTGTCTTTGAAGTACCATGTCATTCTAAACAGGATGTGTTTCCATGCAGTAGTTAATTAAAATAAAAATTGAATAAAAGATCGAGAAATTAATAAAAACAGGAAAAAAATGTAATAAGGATTGCACAGGAAAGAGTTCAGGAGCATGAATTTCTCCTTCCCTAATTCTATTTGTTTTATTTGACCAATTTCTCAGCAAATACCGTACTCTCAAACAGTTTTGCTGGAGGAGATTGCTAAACTGCAAGAGGCATTTCTTAAATAAAAGTCTGTTAAATACTCATGAATATGACCCAGCAACCAGGACCTGAAAGAGTAGACTCATTTCTCATTTCATAATAAAAAGTTAAGATGTGTCAGACATACATCAATAACTTTGAATCATATTCTAAGCTGATGGATAAGTAGACAATATGAGAATTAGTCCTATAAAGCCTAAACAAAAGCTCAACATTTCCAGCAGCTGGAGTACAACAGCTTCTGCTGCTTTTTCCTTTAGTATCACAGTCACTGTTATAATTTGCTGGCAAGGACCAAGGTAAGTACATTGCAGCCAACATCCTCCCCATAGGCTTTAAGCAGTTTACCTGAATAATGCACATCATTCCACCAGCTTAAGGCCTTGAGACTCAAAATATTTTTGCTTAATGTTTGGTCGCTTGTGCAAAAGCACAATACACTTGCAGCTGCACCGGAAGGCTGGCTCCCCTGCAGCTGGGGCCAAGAAATCACAGCTGTGTGAAGTGGCCCATATGGTAAACAATTAGGCAAGGACATCAGGTTTTTTAAAGCCTTCATCCCCTCAAATGCACAGCCGTCAGAAAATAAATGCATTCCTACCAAAGAAAAATGTATCTTGCAACCTGATTAAGCATATGAGTTGGTTTAGTAACAGATTGCAGCAACATTCACCTCCCCAGCACCAGTACCTGTCGTAAAGCTATAAGAATTTAAAACCTCTCTGATAGCCTATTAGACATGAGCCAGGATGTGTGCTCCAGCTGCCACCGAGAAGAATTCCACTCCCAAAACCTTCACTGGGACAGAGAAGAAACAAGGGAGAGGTTAATCCCAACTGAAAGCTTGAGACAAATGGAGGTAGAGTCGGGGAGTAAATATGTTTGTAGCTCCCAATCTGTACCTGCACAGAAGATAATTTTTTTAAATGGTTATAGACAACTTTTGATTAGTGTTTCTACTTTTGAAACCCTCTTCACATAGGCTACCAGTTCAGCAGCTTCATCAACAATTGATGTAAATTAATAATGAGAAGAATGAACATTATTGAATAGATATTAGCTGCAAATAATGAATAATAGAATCTCATCAAATTATCAGATATAGATCTAGAAAGTCCCATGCTAGAGTTCAGGTCCTCAGGGGCAGGTCTGGAGGAAGGGTTCCTCCTGGTCATTTTGGTGAGGTGCTCTGTGAAGGCAGAACTACACCTTGGGTGTGGAGCACAGTCAAGCTGACTGCAGACAAATAGTCATAGCAGCTGCAGAAAGCTCAAATATGCTTGAAAATATAAATGTCAGTACTGACGGCTATTCTCTAGACATATGTATTCTGTTCAAATCAAATTGGAGGATTTGATTTGCACAACCTTATTTCAACAAAGAAATAAATGAAAGGAACCATCAATTCAGAAAACTAAAGTTTTGATACTGTTATCTTTAAAGCAGTAGTAACAATAGTAAGGTGTGAAATACAGTCTTGATGGCTAATATTGTATTCCAGCTCAACAAACCATTAAAATTGGCAACAGTTAATAATGGAAAAAGTAAAAAAGTAAAAATGTGGAGAAGTAGGAAGCTGAAAGGAACATGTAAGTGGCTAGTGGGAGAACTGTTATGTATGTACATTTTTCTCTAAATGTATAGTTATGAAAAACATTTGGTTGTGTCTTGCATTATATTATACTTGACACCAATCCCGTGTAGGATTAAGTACTTGCTTCATGTGAAGTGCAGGAGTACTCCTGCTGTAGAAGAGAGACTTTATCCAACTGAAAGCTATGCATACCTGAAAACATTTTTTCTAACTATAGAAATGTCTAAGTGTTTTCAGGCATGAGTTGTTTTTTTAA
This sequence comes from Chionis minor, assembly GCA_013398295.1. NCBI lineage: Eukaryota > Metazoa > Chordata > Aves > Charadriiformes > Chionidae > Chionis > Chionis minor. The sequence continues at coordinate 20,230 of VZSF01007384.1, forward strand.
TTTAAATTAAGTGTTGCCATTTCCACTTAGTGACGTACAGTTATCATTATAAATTATTTGGAGAAGGATGCAAATGATTATGAATTTTGAAAACTCAAATGTACAATGTGAAATTCTAGACCCAGGGAAGTGTATGCAAGGTTCTTCACCTAGTGGAACCAGATCACTAACCCCTTCTGTTCCCTTTATCAAGAAATGCAATCCAATATCTGAGAGAAGTAGCTTTGTATACCGGAGCTTAAATATGACGTTGCTTGTGAAGCAAACTTATTTAATTATTTAATCATATTGTATGTTTATCAAAACCAATTTTAAATATTTTGATATGCAGCCTTCCTTATAATACAGAATATGCTTAAGAAATCTAAAATTGATCTTTTTGCAGCTATGCTGTATCTTTTCTTTTTGAATTTTTTATATCATATGCTGTACAGCACCTGTTGATCTTACTGACAACACATGTTGTCCTGTTCTGGCATTCCAAAATCAAAGAACAATTTTTTTCCTGTTTGTTTCAATAACAATAAAATTTTGCGCCCTGAGCTCTGCATCTTTTTGCTCTTGAAGGTGATGTAGAAAACAGGAAAAACAGTTTGACTTTCAGATACTCAGCAGAGGTTATGCTAGCAGTAAACAAAATCCTCTTTCAAACCTCTGCAGGACAGAAGCTTGATGCAGAATTCACTAAGGAAGAAGGAATCTGAAATACAGGTTGTTATCAAGAAAGCTATAGTTTCCAAATATCTTAAAGAATGTGAATAAAAGATGATATGGAAATATTTGTAATTGCAAGTCATTGTTTCTGTGTGTTTTCCTACTCTTTGCAGTATACTTGTTATGGTTCTGTAAACATTTACTCACCTGTTAAAAATGCAGTAATTGAAATGTTTCCAGTTTCAAAGAAGCATATGGCAGTTGTATAGCTTTCTTTCCTCAAACTAAATATATATTGTATTTGTGTATATTATTTGCCTGTATCTGTTTTTAAAACATGTAAGCTATGTCTAGTATAATATTCAACAGGTTCTTATTTCTGAATTAAAAGGAAAAAGATAAAATATTTAAAGAAAAAAAAGTATAGAGAATGGCTGCTAAAAATACCCATAAAAACACTCCATGCCTAAAAAAAATAAAAATGAGAGAAAGGCATAATAACAATAGTTGCAATAGGCAATAGGCATAGTACTATTTCCCCCGGTGTGTAAATTGATTGAATAATTACCAGATAAATGCTCAATGTAGTTTATAATGAAAATTGTATTTGCATTTCTAAAAAAATTTACTGTTGGAAAGATTTCTAAGAGGAAGAAATAATTTGCTTAAAACTACCATGAACTAGTACAAGGTCACCCATGTGAGTATTTCTGGTGTAAGGGATAAATCTTCAAAAAGATATGCTAGACAGGGCAGCATAGCTGTTATGAAATTGTGAATCTTTCCCCCTTATTATAATTGCAGAGTATCTTTAAGTCCGTTTGTCTGTTTGTCACACAACACAAGATACAGTTTTTGAGCAGTGAAAGTTTCCGTAACAAAAATATTGGTGCAGGCATAAGAAGTACTGTGGAAGATGATGTGAAATGAAACAAAGTAAAAGACAAAACCATTTGAAGTCCAAAAGAACCCAAACAAAATTGAAAGCTGACAATGGAAATTATATGGTGGTCCTGAGGCCCTGAACATCCTTGGACTAGCCAAGTGTCTATGCTGACTAGCAAATCAATTTTCTCCCCCACAAAGTTATTTTGAGGTTCCATAAGTGTGGTTTAAGTTCCTGAGTAGAAAAAATTGCTTTCAAAACCTTTTAGAGAAAAATAAATGGAAGAGACCCTAATTCACGATGAGTTATCCAATAGCTCAGCAATTAGGTCATCTAACTGTGATTGGTGAAGCCAGTTCAGACAAAAGATTTGAAATATAGGTCCCCATACCTATATTTTATTACCCTTTTAAAAAAAAAAATAAAAAAAAAGCATTTTTAAGGGCTCTTTTTTTAAAGTCTTAAGACCTGATTGAGGTCTTATTTTGACCGGAAGCAACTCCATTATCTTCTGCAGCATGAGAATTCATTTCTTTTTACCATTCTTCAGGCTAAGCTTGTCTTCAAAGTGTCCTCATATCCAGGAAGAAGAAATGTTTCATCTAATAAGCTCTTCTTTGTCATCTCTGATCCTTTTTCTTCCTTTCCTCAAATTAGGATTCCTCTGCCAACAGAAGCTGCTATGATTCTGGTTGGACTCTTACATTACACTCACTCTAACTTACAGAGCAGAGCAAAGAGCAAGTTGCTCTTGAACTCACTACATCATTCTAAAATACTGGTCTTATCAGCTTAATGTTGTAATAATTGTTCTTTTTTCCTGTTTGTACCATGCTGTTCCGCTGACTGCAGGACAATCCCCTTTTCTCATCCCATTCTGCTGAAAATGTTGCTGTTACAATATTAGTTATCTCTACTTTACAGTGTCTGTCATTCAGAATGAAGTTCAGTATCTGAACTTTGCAGCCTCCAGCATGTTACCAGCAGTCATTCAGGTAGGTCAGTCATTTATCATATGTTTAAGTCCGATCCTTTATTTTCCTTCATAAGTTACAAGGTCACCTTAAAACGTCAAAAAGGCCTAAAGAGCAGTGGAAAGATAAATGAGTAAGGAAGAGGTGCATTCACAGTTGCTATAGGCCATTTTTTTCTAAGCAGAATGCTTTATAAAGTACTAATAACATATAATTAAAAGCAAGGAAATTCAGCAAAATTCTGCACTGGTCAATCAGATTCTTCTCTGCCAGGAGTTCCACCTCTGGTTCAAGAAAATGCCATTGCAGTTGCATACCATTTTGCCTCATCCTACCCAGACCCACAGTTCAGAAAGCAGTTGCCTACAGGTTTCCTGGCTCCTCCTAGACTCTCAGGGTAAAGCCAACAGGTTATTATTTCTAATCTAATGAAGAAGCCAAATGTTAAACTGTATTAAGGAAATTGTCGGAAGCATGCTGCTTTTGCATGGGTTTCAGGGACCTAGTATTAAGTAAAGCTGTATTGACCAGTGAGGTATGTATATTTGTGACATTTTCAGCTTCACTGCTCCATTCTGTACTGGAGATTGCAGGGGGTTTTTTGAACCTTTGTACCTGTTCTGGAAAGATGAGAGTTGTGAACTGGTAAATTTTCCATGAAACTATTTTCTCAAAACTATTGATAGGTGGTTAATCTACAAAGGACAGAAGATCTTAACAAAGCAGGGTATCTCAGCAGCACAATAGGGGATGAAATTCATTGTGACAACTGCAAGGTAAGGCACACTGGAAGGAACAATTGATACACTGATGGGATCTAAATTAACTGTAAGTACTCGGGGAAAGATGTCCCATCTGTCATTGTGAACAGCTTGGTGAAAATCTTTGCCCAGCGTTCAGTAATGATTAAAAACCAAACAAGGTGTTACAATGTGCTAAAGAGAGAATAGAGAATGCTTTTGAAAATGTTGTAAGGACATTCTGTAAATCAGTGTGTGAGCTCACCTTGAACCATGTGTGCAGTGTTATCACTCCATCTTGAAAAGGATGTATCAGAAATAAAGAATGGGAGCTCTGAAAGTTTATCTTTTCAGGGAGATTGTTGGGTCAGATTCATTCTTTCATTTATACCCTGTGCTGTCCCTTTGAAATTAAACATTTCTCCAGATTATAAGTCACTACACAATATAACCTATTTAGTTCAGGGAAGGTACGCACAAAAGTGCTTATGATGAAGATATACAAACTAGTGAATTGCATAAAGCAGACAAAGCAGTTTTCCTTTTCCTTGCTGAGCAACCTTCACCCTGAAATGATCAACAATGCATAAAAGCAAATACAAGCATATCAATTTTACATGTAAGTAGGCAGCTGATACTTGCTCCATTTGACATATATCATCTCTCTCCAGCTTTTCCTGCTTTAAAAGTAATTTGGGGGAGCAGGAGTAGAGGAGTAAGAGCATTTAAATTTCCTAAGCAGAGGTAAGGATTGAGAAACAGTATGACAAATTGATTCTGGAAAAATACGTCTCAAAATGAAGGGCAACTCAGAACAAGGCACAGGGAACTGCAGGACAAGGATATCAACATCATCAACACAGAAGGCAAAAGTAAGGTCAGGGAGTAACAGGAAAAAAAAAAACCCAAACCCAAACCACCAAGGAGTTTATAAACAAAGTAACCTGGACCAAAATGCAATTTTGAGAAACTTGAGTTTTAGGTTATATCATGCTCTAATATAAGGAAAAGTCACAAATTGCACCCATACCCATGTTATGGCAGCAAAAAACCACCTAGTTACTGAACAGATCAGTCAGTGTCTTTGGCTGGGTTTTTGGCAGCCTCTGCAGACGGCATTTACACTAATTTGTAGCTAGTGCAAGGTAGAATATTTAGGCACTAATTAGAAGTCTTTGTGTGCTCCTCTGTTTGAAATGTCTGAACTGAGGGAGAAGCTCTTGCTATAGCAAGGCAGAATGAGCTGGTTATTACTAATGAAAACTGATCACAGAGGGAGATACTCAGACAGTGAATCTAATTCATAACTGGCAGGAGAGCATGATTTCAGCAGGGCAGAAAAGGAACATTTCATTCTCTTGTTATATGCCTTGGCAGGAGAGAAAGCCTAAATAGAGAATGTCACAGAGACTCTGAATCTCTGTGCCACATTATGTGATTTACGAGACAGAAGAGAAAAAGAGTCAGGGGAAAAAAAACCCCAAACCATAAAGACTCATCTCTCCTGGTTTGGTTAATAGATGCTCTGACCTGTTTATAATGATGGTTCATGTTCCTGTCTCCACTGAACCAAGGCAGAAAAGGGCAAGCCATGATACAAGCTTTGTCTTCCCACATCACTCCTTATCTTTCCTGAGATATCAGAACCTGACAGATCCCATCTTGGAGCAGCTGTTCTGATTGCCTTTGCATGGTTGCATAGAAGATAAGGAAGTGTTTCCCATCTGTGTTAAAGGATAAACCACATTAAAAGTTAAAGGATAAGCCACAGAGGCAGCATTTTCACATTTAGTTTAGTGTCAGATAGCTCTAAGTACAATTTCATAAGGCTCTACATTTTATTTTCCTCCTTGGTTTATTGCTTGGCTAAACTGTCGAATTTAAAGAGCAAAAAATTCTGTTTTGGGGTTGGAATAAAGACCATGTATTTCCTCCTGCTTTCCCACTAGGTCTTGGCTCAACTCTCTATTAAGGTGACAGGTATATTCATCAACTCTGTGTGAACAAATTTCATCCTGTAGGCTGTGCATGATAGTTGGTTATGGTCACTAGAGTCACTCAGCCATGTGGCTCACTACTTGGATGACATACCCTCTGTAACTGCAAAGAGTGCCTGAACAATACCCAGCAACGTCGGTTTGCTCAGGGGTCTTCAGAGAGCAAAAGTCAGTAGAAGAGAAACTGGCTTCCAGAATTTAATTAGACATGTAGGAAGTAGCTTCATTTTCTACTGCAGGACCATGACATTATGTCTGTGTAAATGGCCCTGGTTGTCAAGTAAGGATTTGCATAGACTTTATAAACATTAATGATGTATTCCCTTGAGAACTGCTGCAAAGGTGACATAGCCCTTGTGGCATTCTTAAACAGTGTGTCTTACCAAAAAATGATTACACAAGTGCATTTACTGTGCATGTAGAACTCTAGTTAGATATCGCTTGATAACTCTTGGTAAATGGACAATTACGAACATTTCTCATGGTAATTGGTATCTTCCTCAGTGAGGTCACAGAAGGTTTTGCAAGCAGTCTATTAACTGTGTATCTCAGCTTTTCTTACATAGTATGAAGCATATTTTACATACATTTTTTGAATGCTCATGAAATACTTTAACTTTTCAGAAGTAGTTTTAGGAAGTCAACCAGAGAAGTTTTGCATGACAATAATAATTGCTCCAGTTACTAAAACCAGGAACAAACTTGACAAAGTATTAATAACATAACACCTCTAAAGTACTCCTGTTTTGTCTCTTCCCTTCTCCTTTCTGTAGAACATTTATAAAAAAATGTGACATCTTTGCATAAAGGAAGGATTTTCTTAAGCAGTATTCTACTGTCTTCAGCACAAATGTAATTAGGATAAGCAAAAAATATTCATCAATGTTAGTACAGTGAATGTAGCGATCAGACTGTGACAACTGAGCTCTTGTAGAGAATTGTCTTGATAACAAGCTGTAGCAGGTGCAGACAATAAACCTGGTTGGGTACACCTCATACTATTTAAAATTCTTTATAGAACTCCTTTGTGAGTAAGATTTCAGGAGAAACAAGCAAAAGGTGAAAAATCTCCGTTATAAAAGTTTCAACACAATTTCTAGAGAGGGCAAGCATAAAAGTTTACAGTTCCCATTATGGTTTTCTCTGAACCAGACAAACCCTTGAGATTACGGTAAGGCAGGCATGCCAGGGTTATAAATATATTTATAGGAAGCACTGGTGCAGTGAGTAAATGGGCTGTTGCTTCCAGTATGCTCCCAGGAGTAATTACACATGGGCTCCATAGCTTCTCCAAGGTCAGGCATCCTGACTGGAGTGTACCACTGACAGCAGGTAGCAATGAACTTTCATCAGTCTCTGAGAGTGCCCTGAAGCAGATATATCATGCAGGCTTTTTCTTGCTGCAGCGCATAACTGCTCTATCCAGCCAGATACACTCACTGTGAAAATATACAACCTACACATGTACCTACTGAGGTCCTCAGGTACATCCAAGAAGCAACAAAGCCAGAAGCAAGTGGGAAGAGATGAAGAACTTTTATCTATTTTTGTCATGGCTATAGGGGAATATCACATCGAAAACTTAGTTAAGTAGACTAATAATGATGAGTACTCTTTTTTCCTGATATCCTTAAAATAGTATCTTTCCTGCAAGTTATTTTCCACATAAGTAGGCATTTAATACAGACTAATTATTCTAGTTTAAAACTTTATTGTTTGCATGATAAGACTCCAGCCCCTTGCATTTAGGCTCCTTCTGAATTGCATTCAAGTTGTCAAGTGGGTCTGAACCAGCAAGAAGAGGCTGGGTACTGTCCATGTTCCACTATGAACTTGTGGCTGTGTCCTACAGCAACACAGATTTGATTAGAAAGAAAGAAAAATTCACACTTTTACGGACCCAAAATAAATCTATTTATACCGTAAGTCTGAACAGAAATTATCCAACAGCATTGGTTACTCTAACAGTTAAAGTAGTGTTCTGCTATTTTTTTAATTCTATGTACAATCGTTGTGGTGAACGGTGCTAAATCCAGTTGGCGTGAGGTCTCAAGCGGCGTTCCTCAGGGGTCAGTTTTGGGGCCAGTCTTGTTTAATATCTTTATTGATGATCTGGATGAGGGGATTGAGTGCACCCTCAGTAAGTTTGCAGATGACACCAAATTAGGCAGGAGTGCTGATCTGCCTGAGGGTAGGAAGGCTCTTGCAGAGGGATCTGGACAGGCTGGATCGATGGGCTGAGGCAAATGGGATGAGGTTTAACAAGGCCAAGTGCTGGGTCCTGCACTTTGGTCACAACAACCCCAGGCAATGCTACAGGCTTGGGGAGGAGTGGCTAGGAAGCTGCCTGGCAGAAAAGGATCTGGGGGTCCTGGTGGACAGTCGGCTGAACATGAGCCAGCAGTGTGCCCAGGTGGCCAAGAAGGCCAATGGCATCTTGGCCTGTATCAGGAATAGCGTGACCAGCAGGAGCAGGGAAGTGATTGTGCTCCTGTACTCAGCACTGGTGAGGCCACAGCTTCAGTACTGTGTTCAGTTTTGGGCACCGCAGTATCAGAGGGACATTGAGGTGCTGGAGCGTGTCCAGAGAAGGGCAACAAGGCTGGTGAGGGGTCTGGAGAACAGGTCTTATGAGGAGCAGCTGAGAGAGTTGGGATTGTTTAGCCTGGAGAAGAGGAGGTTGAGGGGAGACCTTATCACTCTCTACAACTACCTGAAAGGAGGTTGTAGCGAGGTGGGGGTCAGTCTCTTCTCCCAAGTAACAAGTGATAGGACAAGAGGAAATGGTCTCAAGCTGTGCCAGGGGAGGTTTAGATTGGATATTAGGAAAAACTTCTTTACTGAAAGGGTTATCAGGCATTGGAACAGGCTGCCCAGGGAGGTGGTGGAATCACCATCCCTGGAGGTATTTAAAAGACGGGTTGATGTGGTGCTGAGGGACGTGGTTTAGTGGTGATTTTGGTAGTGTAGGTTATGGTTGGACTCGATGATCTCGAAGATCTCTTCCAGCCCAAGTGATTCTATGATTCTATGATTTACCACTTACAGAAACATGCCCTTTTTAGCATTTCATGAGTTTCTGTTGCTCTGTTGGTTTTAGCCAGCCATCATGCCATACTTGTGCTAGGCATTTATTGCCACCAGAAAATGTTAATTCAATGCTTTTGATGTCCTTCTGTACTGTCACTTCTTGCACCTGTCTTAACTGGAGCTGAGACCGTCTGAGATCAGACATGTGAGCTCAAGACTTAAGCACATTAGGTAACTGCCTAAATCTTAAACAGACTGTCAGTGGAGTGGGAAAGAGCAAACTACCTCTTTCCTATATATCACAGAAGACAGGGAATTAACTGTTCCAACACAAATAATGTATTTCTTTTTCTTACTTGCTCAGCCTTTTCTTTTCTGCTGTTACTGCTAATAGAGACATGGTGTGTAAGGAGTCGTAACAACTCACTTAGGACTCCTGCACCTTCCCCACCCTCTCTCCCCCAACAGCCATAGAACTAACTGTGCTGCTACAACAAAATATGATTTTGCTTATTCACCTGAGAAAAGCTGCGACTGCATGAGATATAATATCATGCCTTTCTAACACGCTAATGTATCCTGACTTTTATCATACTCATAATAGGGATAAAAAAGAATAGTTGTATCACATAAGGGGAAAGAACTTCATGTAATGGTGGAATTTTTCAGCTGTTACCGTAGATATCCAGGGTGAATGGTATGGTGTGTTTGTACAGACAAGGAGAACTCTCAATACTGCAAAAACCTTCTGGGAGCTAATGTACTATAAAAATTTACTATTATCACTATGAATAAGATTTTGCTGGCTTAGAGTTGGAGTGAGTGCTGTCTTGTTCAAGACTGTATTAAGCTCCTTGGATATTTATTCCACTCAGGTAATCTCTCAATATCAAAATTTCCAGAGAGCTACCTTATTATAATAAATTGGTTGCGCTTGTGAACAATTTTTTTGTGTTCATTTCTTTTCTCTCTATAAGAAGACTCAACCAACAATTTAGTTATTAAAATAAATGTGGAATTATTATGGGAAAACATTTGTTTATTTGATCCATTATGCAAAGTCATGGTAAGGTCTGCATTGCTGTAGGATTTGAACAACTCACAATCTTGAAGTGATTCTCTCCACAATCCTTTGAAATACATTGGTATCCCACATATTTTACAGACAAGGAAAAGGCAGGATGAGGTACATGAATTAAAAAAAAAAAAAATTAGACATCATTAAGTCTTTGAATATCAGAAAGCAATGTTGCTTAAGATAAAGATTAATGGGTCTGATTTAACAAGACTAATGTTTACATGTCACATGTAGCATTTCCACGAAGAGTTTACTGCGGATAGAGAAATAAGTTTGAAAAGCCTGAAGGAAATTAATGGGTTACGTTGAAGGTTTTCAGAATTATGAGAGTTAGTATAAAACCCAGTATCTAGGCAAAATATCATGGACATTTCTGATACACAGTAGTTTATTTTTAAGTTTTTTTTTAAACAAAATAGATGCTAATGTGAAAATGTTTCTTTAAAAGTGTAGTGTGGAGTGAGCTATGTGGTAAAGTAGAAAAATTGGTTTACGAGTTTCATATGTTATCTTTTCATGTTTTGAACTAGTTTGTTGATGATCAGCCATATAAATCACATGTTACTATTGTTATTTCAATGGTTTAGGGTGAGGTACACAGGCTAAAGAGTGGCAGCTGCTATGGTATATTTTTAGCAGTTTAAAATGTATTAGGTACGAATAACTTTTCCACACAACCCTTCCTACCTGGAAAAAATCTTTGAGGCAATTTTCAGTAAGGAGGTCAGCAAAAAAAAAAAAAAAAAAAAAAAAAAAAAAANAAAAAAAAGAAAAAAAATAATCGTGTGAAGAGTCTTGTTTAGCAAATAAGAGCTGTAAGGCAGGAAAACAGGGCAGAGACAGAGAGATTACATCTGGAAAACTATATGCCATTTACAGATCCTCTAAATAACAATACACGTGTAAGAGTCTGGTTAAAAATGTACTGTGGTGGTGTCTAATCCTACCTCAGCAAAGGATTATGAGACAACTTTGAGCCACTTTTCATCCATTATTTTCTTTTTTTCCAGTCTTTCTTAGTGGACAGGGGTTTTTTCTTTTCTTTTCTTTTTTTTTTTTGGTGGTTTAAGAGATCTAGTTCTTAATTAGTATATCAACAGGGATTTTTCAGGTGAAACTTTTTCAATTTACACGTTTGCCTTCTTCAGGAAGGTTATTAGACTACACCACAAATCATTTGTCTCCTTTTGCAGGCTTCTGACAAATGTTTTTTTGTTCCCTGTGGGAGTGTGGGAATTGTAATATAGGCATAAAATTGACCCTTTCTGAGCTAGTCTGTGAGAGAAGTAATACATTTACAAACAATCTCAAAACAACAAGGCAAACTCCAATTTGCAATATTTAATAAAGCATGTGAAACTGTAGAGGAAAAGAAGAAAAAGAACACTTCTTTAGAGGCCATTAAAAAGAAAAATAATGGCTTAATCTTGAAATAATTGACCCTTGTTGCTGACATTGCTTCACCCTTTCTGAAAACAGAACATTTGGGTCTTTCTCACCTTGAAGTGATGGAGGGTAGACAACAATTTTTCTTTTCACTGGTCTTATTGCTGGAGAAATGTTGCTAATTTATGCAGAGTGTCCTGCCCACAGCTACACTCCTCTTTTAAAAGGCTCACTACACCAATGATACATGATGTCTACCTAAATTGCGCTTCTGGGATGCATCTTTTCAGTTTACTAGACCTTGTCCTTTGATATCTCAGGCATAAGCATCACCTACCAGCTACTGCAACAGCTTCTATAACTTGAATCAAAGTTCTTATTGATGGAGTTTATGCAATTTACTGCTCTGACTATGTCATAACAACACTGGAGATGTGATCCATTAACAAGCCTGCTTTCTAATAATTCAACACCTGCAAATAATTCAACATTACAAGTTCACTCCAGTCTCTAATTCCTAAGGAGGAATTGTCCCACTCCTGATGGTATGTGTATGTTTTAAATCCACCCTAACTCTAGGTTCATAAATGATCCTACACTTCTAGACTTGTAAATGTTAGCTGTCATTGTAAGAGTGAATTGTGGGATGATGGTTGTCCTGCAGAAGCCGGGTCAGATCACTTAGAGATAAGTAGTGTTTTCAGAATTCTGCTTTTGCCACAATGTTTATTCAATTTTAAGTAAACTCATGATCATTTTTATTAGTAGTAGTATTAATGTAGTAGTATTGATGACTAATTGAGCTTCATTTACACTTTTTGTGTTGCAGCTTCACTGATGATCCCAAAAGAAATGTGGTTTCTTTCTACCTCCTAGCATTGCTATTCACATGGATAGGTTGTATTTCTCCAGTACATTTTGCCTTCTTTCTCTGCCTATTGTTGTCCTTATAAAATACTGTAGGTCAATTATCACAACAGTAGGATCTGAAAATTAATAATGATGTTAGATAATATAATGGAAAACTGCTTTATAGAGGGCTCTGTTATTTTCACCATCAGATAAATGACTATACTTGATACAATAATCAATAGGCATCAGGCATTTAAAGAAGTGTGTTTTGTGCTGGTTGAACATCTGGAAGGCAACATCTTTTTCTTCATTAAATTATGCTGAAGGAGCAGAAAGTTCACTGATGTTTTCTTGACCTATTCCATGGGGGTCTTTTATTTATTGCAGGTTGCCATGTTACCTTCTGCTTGATCATTGAAATCACTTGACATGAAGCTTTTATCTGTTAATAGAAGGTTGTTGACTATGTTATTTTTTTCAGTAAAGATTCATTCTGTCCCTTTTAGTCACAGCTGTATAAATTTTCTGATAATAATAGTAGAAAATTTTGTCTCTTAAAGTGGCAACTGTTATTTTATTCCCTTGAGCAAACTGTCAGGATACCTAAAGGTCTTATATTAAATTGCAAATCTAGCACCATTGTATCTGAATTCTAACTTTAGTCGCTCATGTTAGAAAATGTAGTTCTGAGAAAATGTGCACTCAGTTAAGGCTATGTTTTAGAATTTTTCATCTAAGGAAATAAGCTTTTTCAATTAGTTCAAAATTAAATCAAGATATTTCAAATCCACTTTTTCTGAAACACAGTCAGAAAGAAAAAAAAAAATCATCAGTGTCCTATGTACTCTAGATGCTTTTCATTAATACTGAATTTTCTGCACACAGAAAGTTGAATATTGTCTGCTTGTTAAGGAAAAAAAAACTGCTGCTGATCCAATAACTCAAGCCCACCATCCTTTCAATAGCAGCTGATCAGAAACCCTGGAACACCTTAACATCAATCCCTAAAGCTATAATTTAACTGATGCTAATTCAAAATAACTTTCAGCAAGCCCTAAGTCAAACATTTTGTCAGCTATTCCACAAGAAACACCTCTTTCATAATACATATTTAACTCAGGAGGAAGATATGTTTTAAGTTGTCTATACCTGGTCTGCAGAAGAATGATAAGCAGATTTACTGAGGAGTCATTTGACTTGCTTAGTCCTGAATTTTCCAGTTTACTCTCCAGTGTGTTGGACATGACTGCAGCTACCACAGAAGATTGTGATAAGACTTCATTTTGAGAGAAACTTCATTTTGGGAGATTCCATTTTTGAGACATGGCAGATGTCTATAAAATCCTAAGTGGCAGGAATAGGGATAAGCAATAGTCTTTTAGTGCAAAATCATGGGGGACATAAGTTGAAGCCAGGAGATTGTGCTTTACACAGCACACACTTAAGCCATGGTGAAAATGCTAAACTTTATGTGAGTGCAAGGAGAGCTCGCAGATCAAATAATTATTGACAAAAATTTAAAATGTGCAAGCAAAGTAGATGCATTTGGAAAGCTATATTGTAAATATTTCCTATATTGCAAAGATTTCTGTTAAGAGGGAAGTCACAAAATATGGATTGGGGCTCTAGTCTTTACAATTACATGATATATGACCTGGTACTTGTTGTATTGCTCTCCCACCCTCTGTCCCATATGCCAAAGGTAAATCTCAAGACATGATTTTTTCTTTTTTGGTCAGTAACACATCTTTCCAGGTGTCTAAATAGGGACTGGTTGTGTCCAGATTGTGGGGAGATGTCCACACAGGGAACTGTGCTAAAGCACCTAAAATCATTCCTGTAGAGTGCAGGTTTGGAGGGAGCCAACAGTGTGTCCTTGTCTCTTCTCAGCAGTGAGATGCTTCCACATCCACTAGTTTAGCTACAGCAAAAGCTATAAAAATGCATCACAATGAACTCAGATAAGTTATACCGTCAACTATTAAGTTGCAGAAACAACAAAATTAGATAATTTATATACTTGGTAATAAATCCTTTCGCAAGATTTTGAATGAACTATTAAATGCTGTAGCTACTTTAGCAGCCTAAACTGGCTCTATTTGGTTCATAAAGGAAATACAGATATTCATTTATATAAATAACAAATAAAATAAACCCACCATTTTTAAAAATGAGAAAATGACAGTTTAATATATGTTTTTTCACCAGGATATTTTAACTTCTTCAATAAAACTTCATTAAGATAACATAACTACACGTAGGTGCATACACATATATAGAAAAAAACATTAAATTAAAATTCTTGACAGTTTATTTGCACCAGTTTCAACACAAGCTTATTCTCAGAATGATTATTCCCCTGCACAGTAGCAAGAATGAGCTAAAGTTTCCTGATTGCCTATTTTTTTCAAGTTGCGTGTCATAAAGAGTATGTGAAATCCCAGAATAAAGCTCAGATCTAATTAGTACACTGATTTGAGTGTTGAGTTTATTTTCTTTTAGGTTACAACTTTCTAAGTGTTCCAAACCAGATGCATCTCGTGATTCCTCTTCCACTTACCATAATGCATATAGCACTAAAGTGTTAAAACACTCTCAACTGGCACTTTCAATCACTCTTCTCAATGCATTCTCATTATATGCACACACGCACACAACTCCAGTGTGGATCTGACAAGGAAAATCAAACTCATTTCTTTCTTTATCCTGCCAAATACCTGTCACCATTCCAGACAGCTTGCTTTGTGTACTGCTACAAAATAAAGCATGGTTTCCATATTCTTGTTCAACTGGTGTCTCATAGAATAACAGCATTCAATGCAAAATACAGGGATGTGCTCTTCTTCCAAGAAAAACTGCACAGTCTCCAACAACACAATTTTTACTAAAATAATAACGTTTCTTTGCAGCTTAGGGTGCCTTCTGATGCATAATAATGTTACCGTAGAGGGAAATGAATAAAGAATTATACTCCTTCAATGCCTAGGGCTTGGTTTTGCTTTTTATTGGGAAAATATTTGAAGTTAACAGCTGCAGATGTCATTTTCTACTTCCTGCTTCTTTAATGCACACCGCAGCCCAGCTCCTTCCAGATACCTCCTACACAGCTCAACCAAATAACTCATAAGAGATGTAAAAATATGACTACTTAGGAGGATGTCCATTATTAGCTTGCTGAATGGAGGGGAAAAAAAGAATGTGCCTTGACAAAGTGTTTATTAAAAGTGGTCACACGATGGGATCATTGCTCCTATCCTTTGATAACTCTCCAGCTGCCACTATCTTTATCTCCAAAATAAAATCCAAACTGCAGCAGCTACTGTATTTCTAATCAGTATGGTAATTCAACATCCATCCCATTTCCCCCAGGACCAATTAAGAAAAACATCAAAAACTGTAGTGACTTTAATTAGCTAGTTATTCAGCATGTTTTTATAATTAGCCTGATCTGTAACCACCACCCTCATCAGAACTATAATGATGGAATAAATTAAGCTATAGATATTGGCAATATTTAATAATTAAATCCAAAGCAAACTGGATTTAACCAGAGTCTAGTGGGTCAATGGATGTGATTGCAGACCAGTAAAGCCTTACAGAAGTCTGAGCTTGACTTCATTGAAACCATAGCTATGAATTTGAAACTGTCTCTGTGAATTACAATGCTACAATGAACTCTCATGGAGGCAGTATAAAACTCAAGAATGATTTAAGAAATCCTATTAGTAAATGTAGAAATGCAAGATGAAAAGAATTTCCTTTATGGAAAGAAGCATATGACTCTCGTGTGTTAAACAACAGATTATTTTATTTGTTGGTGTCTGTTTTGTCTAACATTAAAGTAAGATCATTGATTAATGAACATTAGCAGAGAAGGAAGAAGATTCTGACGAGTCTTAATGAGTTTTTAGGAAAACAAAAATCCAACTACCAGTGTATCACAAGCCATAAGATTTTTTGGGTTTTTTTGTTTGGTGGGTTTGGTTTTTTCTTTTCTTCTCTGTCATATATATCCAAGCGACAGAGTCCATATTCATCCATTCAAGATACCGTATGGCTCTGTGATTATAATATCTGTACATGACAAAAGCTTTTACAGTTGTATCTTAAATTTAGAGATACTGATGTGACTTGATGAGTTACAAAAACAGAACCAATGACCAACATATTTCTCTAGAGTCCTAGGCTGGCATTTTAATTTGTCTTGTCTGTCTGTACTGTGTGAATATCTACTCTATGCACTCACAGATGTGAATAAATATAATAAACTCATTTCAGAAGTAACTTTTGTGCTGAAAGTGATGCTATCAAGCTGGAAAACAATTACTTAAACTGCCACATATAAAACAAAGAGAGTGGCTCAGGGGTCCTGAAGTGAGCCTTGCTATGGGGACACTGTCTCCCAGCCCCAGTCTCCAGTGGGGTGGTAAGATCCTTGTCTCTTGCCAAGCATGCATGCTTCATTCTGATTCTTTAAAGCATGATGAGTGAGCCAAATCATGCAAAAATGTTCATATCCAGCTCATGAGGCTCGGGACTGACCCCTCCTCTGATGCCAAATTCATGCTAAGGACCGTTAACATTTGGGAAATTTAGGAGATATGTCAAAGCTTCAAGCTGAATCTTACCAAATCCCCTGTAATACCAGCAAAGTCTAAAGTTGGTGCTGAGAAATCATAACTACTCTTACTAAAATTAGTGGGCTGAACACAGTGAAAATTATTATGTCATCATAACAAGGTCTATTTTTTTTGCTAGAAAATGCGTAAAACTGATGTTTAATCATTGGAAGAAGTAGACAATAATTGTAAATGCCTTTGACGTGTGAAAATGCACAGCTGTTCAAAATATTGTCCTAATGTCAAGTTGCTATAACACTCCTCTATAAAGGTTTTTTATAAACTGCTAACAACGGGAGTACTGCCGGAGCTGTTGATCGACATAACCCACAGAGCAGGGCAGGCCTGCAGTAGTAATTATTTCCACAGCAGTTGTAGATTTGGAGGCCACAAGAGGTACTTCAGCTGATACCCGCATCTCAAAACCAAGAATAAATATGAATCCTGTTGTCAATGGATATCCTTTCCAGGTTTTATGCATATCCCACATGCAGAAATGTCAATTAACTGCTCTTCAGCATCCTTCTAGAAAGCTTTTAAGGGAAGCTTTCATCTTGATAAAAGAAGGAGATTTTGCAGTGATGATTTGACCTAATGTAGAGGTTTGGGCTGGATTGCCCCAATCAGACAGAGTAACAGATGTTCTGTCTCCTGCTCCTCTTTGAAGGGAGCCAGGAGAGAGAGAAAAAGGCTTAAGAGTTTAGAAGGAACTAAACTACTTTAACAAAATATTAATAATAAAATAATAATTAAAAAATTAAATATATACAAAACCATATCAAGTTTCCAGGATGATAAACACATCACCAGCAGGCATTGGGGAAGTCCCAGACTGAACTCAGCGATGGATGTGAACTGGATTCCAAATCTGGATTCAGGATCCGGATCAAAGACGGACTAACAGACAGAGTCCTCCTCTGACACTGGCTATTGAAGAAAGAGACCTGACCCTTTGACCCCTCACCTTTTATACAGAGCATGAGACAGATGAGATGGAATATCCTGTTTGGTCAGTTTTGGGTCACCTGTCCTGTCCGCTCCTCCTTCCAGGTGGGACCCCTCTACATTTTTCTGCTTCCAACCCTCCAATGGGGTGAACAACAAAGTTGGCTGGCCCTGGTTGTTACAGCAATATGTATAAGCAAGACCCTCTCCGCATATCATTCCTTGGCATCAGCTGTAAACATCAGTCTTATCACTCTAAGAGAGAATACTTTTCTGCACAACATGTAATTTCAAGCAGTTAGAAGAGGCCTAGCTAAAAAGTAGAGTTACTGAAAAAAATTGGTCCTGTTTTATCTCAAGCCAGGACACCTGATCTTTGTATCATTGGTTCTATAAGGCCAGCTCATCCACACAGATACATAAGAGAGGATACTATTGGCAAACATTCAGCTTTTTCTGGAACATATGGAAGTTGAACGGAAATTACTACTTTATTCTTTCACCTAATAAGAATGCTTTCAGTGCTTGTAAAGTGCATTAGCAGAGGGCAACCTGTGATACTGGTACATCAGGTCATCAGAAATGCGCATAGACATTCTCATCTCTGCTGATTTTCATTCTTCAATTCTTCATCGCAATGTTTCCTTTGCCCATCCACCCGCCCACCCCCCAGGAAAAAAAAGCAAAGAATGTTGAACCTTAGTCTAATAACAGCATAATGTTATAAATCAACTAAATTAAGAAGCATTTTTGGGCAACTTACTTCAACATGTGTCTTTTATGGCAAACAAACAATACTTAGAAAAGTACATTTAGAAGAAGTGAAACTATTTATGTAAGTATAAAGATGTCTAATAGATTTGGCTTAAACAAGTTTCATACTTCAAATCTTTTTTCTTTTCATGCCCAACAATTCTACCTCTGATCTTTAAAACCCATTGTATTTCTCTGCTGGATCTATACCTTAGGGAAAACATGCTGATCATCCTGCCCATGCTTCCTCATGTTCTGAACTTATTTCCCTCTGTCAGTTCTGTGCATGATTATAATTCGATGATAAGAGAAGCAATTTAAAACTTCAATTATGAAAGCATTTCTTCGTTAATTCCCTCCTGGCTAAATGACTGCCCCTCACACTAGGAAGTTAAACATCTGACAGCATGACTGAGCTTCAGGTGCTTCAACGTCCATCCACAAAAGACTGGTTTTCTAGCTGCTTTTCACCGTTGTCTTGGAAATTTTTACTGATTTGCTCCCTCTTTTACCTATAGATTCAAGGCTCCCTGACAGACTCAACCTGCAGCCAGTATTTGCATCTAGGTTGGACTTCTGACTACTTGTTTTAATTGACATTACATTGTATGTATTTCATTAACTTAGTAGATGAAGAATATAAACCTTTTGGGGGGCTGTTCCTTTGGGCATCAACTAGCTAGCTCGGCTGGCAAGAGAGATTAGAGCAGTATAATACAATGTTACTGGAAGTATTAGGCAATAACAGTAGGTTACATTTTGTGAAATAAAACATTACAAAACAGCTCAGAAATTGTCCTTAGCTATATTACAGTATTGCAGTGAGAAAATCAGAAGGTAGAAAACGAGGCAGAATGAAAAAATATGTAGCATTTACCTTCATCTAGGTAAAAATATGTTATGTGATGGCACTGTAGTTCAAATGCACGAGAGGGGATGTGATATACCCACTAAATACTATGCTCTTTGGCACAGGTATCTATCAGGCTGTTTCAGAAATGAGTCCCATTGTCTGACTCAGTTTTCTCTGGGGTGCCGTGTCACCCTAAGACTTGCTTTTCAAGACCCAGGATAGTGTTCCGGGAGGTGGCATGGGGTACCAGGCATGTTTCTAGCCATCCAGTGGTTGTTTCCACCACCGTGAACACATAACTCTTGCCTTGGCAGGTTTGTGGGAGTGTAATATATTCAACCTGCCAGGCCTCCCCATATTTGTATTTCAGCCATTGTCCTCCATACCAAAGAGGCTTTAACTGCTTGGCGTGCTTGATTGCAGCACATATTCCACATTCAGGGATAATTTGTGCAAAAGCATCCATGGTCAAGTCCACCCCTCGATCAAGAGCCGATCTATATGTTGTGCCTCTTCCTTGATGGCCCAAGCGTCATGGGCCCACGGAGCTAGGAATAATTCATTCTTATGTTGCCAGTCCAGATCCACCTAAGTCACTTCAATCTGAGCAGCTGAATCTGCCTGCTGGTTGGCCAGAACTTAACCTTATCACCACTGGAAACAGGACAAATACAAAATAAAAATTATCCTCATTTATTTATTCATCTTTATTCCATTGTAGTGAGTGGATACTAGAGCATGACTTGCAACAAATACAAAAACTACATGCTTTCTGCTAAGTATATTTAACTTTGATTTAAGGTGATTTGTATACAAGACTAATGAAATGATTGACATTTGAAGCAGGTTCCTGCCATTTCTGTCGTTTCTGGCTTCCCTGAGACAAAATAAATTGTGTCAGGTGATTCATAAAATGAGTTGACCTACCAGGGCAGAAAATACACTGTGAAATGTCCATGTGGAGCGATGTTATTTTTGAGATTTATTGGATACAGTACAAGTTTTTCAGTACTGCTTGGTTTGCATCAAGGATAAGATATGGCAAGGACATGAATGGAGGCTCCTGTATGGAGACAATGGGGTCAGGCAAAAATGCCAGGAGGCTTGTGTAGATGAACAAAGAGCTCATGGACAACCTCAAAAAAAAAAAAAAAAAAAAAAAAAAAACTACACANAAAAAAAAAAAAAGAAAGTCTACAGAGGGTGGGGGCAAGTACAGGTAGCCTGGGAGGAATACAGAGACATTGTCTGGACAGTCAAGGATCAGGTTAGGAAAGCTAAAGCCCAGCTACGGTTAAAACTGGCCAGGGGCATCAGGGGCAACAAGAAAAGCTTCTATAAGCATGTCAGTGATGAAGACTAGTGAAAATGCGGGCCCTCTCCAGAAGGAAATGGGAGGCCTGGTCACCCAGGACATGGAGAACGCAGAGATACTCAATGACTTTTTTGCCTCAGTCTTCACTGGTAAAGGCTCAAACCACACCACCCAAGCTGCAGAAGGAAAAGGCAGGGACTGGGAGAATGAGGCACTGCCCACTATAGGAGAAGACCAGGTTCAAGACTGTCATGGGACCTGATGCGATTCATCCACAGGTCCTCAGGGAACTGGCAGATGAAGTTCCCAGGCCACTATCCATCATATTTGAGAAGTAGTGTCAACGTGGTGAAGTTCCTGCTGACTGGAAAAGGGGAAAGATAACCGCCATTTTTAAAAAGGATGAAATAGAAGACTTGGGTAACTACAGGCCAGTCAGTCTCACCTCTGTGCCTGGCACGATCATGGAGCAGATCCTCCTGGAAACTCTGCTAAGGCACATGGAAAACACAGAGGTGATCGGTGACAGCCAACATGGCTTCACTAAGGGCAAATCGTGACTTTTTGGCCTTCTGCGATGGCATTACAGCTTTGGTGGATAAGGGGGAAGCAACAGATGTCATCTACTTAGACTTGTGAAAGGTATTTGACTTTGTCCCAGATGACATCCTTGTCTCTAAATTGGAGAGACATGGATTTGACCAATGGACCTCTCAGTGGATAAGGCACTGGCTGGATGGTCACACTGAAAGGGTTGCGGTCAACAGCTCGATGTCCAAGTGGAAACCAGTGAAGAGTGGTGTCCTCAGGGGCTGGTACTGGGACCGGTGCTGTTTAACATCTTTGTCGATGACAGGGACATCGCGATCAAGTGCACCTTTAGCAAGTTTGAGGATGACACCAAGCTGTGTGGAGCGGTCGACATGCTGGGGGTAAGGGATGCCATCCAGAGGGACCTGGACAGGCTTGAGAGGCGGGCCTGTGCCAACCTCATGAAGTTGAGTGCAAGGTCCTGCACGTGGGTTGGTACAATTCCAAGCACAAACACAAGCTGGGCAGAGATTGGGTTGAGAGCGTCCCTGAGGAGAAGGACTTGGGGGTGTGGGGGATGAGAAGCTCAACATGAGCCAGCAATGTGCGCTTGCAGCCAAGAAGGCCAACCGCATCCTGGGCTGTGTCAAAAGAAGCATCGCCAGCAGGTCAAGGGAGGAGACTCCCTTGACTCCACTCCACTCTCGTGAGACACCGCCTGGAGCACTGCATTCAGCTCTAGAGCCCCCAGGATAAGAAGGACATGGATCTGTTGGAGTGAGTCCAGGAGAAGGCCACAAAGGTGATCAGATGGCTGAAGCACCTCTCCTCTAAGGACAGGCTGAGACAGCTGGAGTTGTTCAGCCTGGAGAAGAGAAGGCTCCAGGGAAACCTTATAGCAGCCTTCCAATACCTAAAGGGGGCCTACAGGAAAGATGGAGAGGGACTTTTTACAAGGGCATGTAGTGATAGGATGAGGGGTAACAGTTTTAAACTAAAAGAAGGTAGATTTGGTTTACATATTAGGAAGAAATTGGTTACGGTGAGGGTGGTGAGACAGTGGAATGCGCTGCTCTGAGAACTTGTGGATGCCTCATCCCTGGAAGTGTTCAAGGCCAAGTTGGATGGGGCTTTGAGCAACCAGATCTAGTGGGAGGTGTCCCTGCCCATGGCAAGAGGGTTAGAACTTGATGATCTTTACTGTACTTTCCAAGTCTAACCATTCTATGATTCTGTCTATGTATTCTTGTTTTGCAAATCCGACTTCTCCCGCAATATCAAGAGAGATTAAGAAGCAAAAGCAAAATTCTAAAGATATTATGATCTCTGAGAGGTGTAGCCTACTCTCAATTCATAAATTCACAACTCCCAGTGACAGTGATTAGAACTCTGCCATGGATCAGGGATAGTCATAAACCTGTGTGTATTTTTTAGCCAAAGGATCTATTTATCTAAATACATTTAAAGCTTTTTCCCTACAGACAGTTTTACTATCTGGGATGTGTGTTGGAACTGAATTACTACAGCCTTATTTTAGTTTTTTTCCTTTGTAATAGCATTAAAAGCAACACTTACTCAACATAACACTAGATAAAAATGAAGGTGAATCAGGCCCAATTCACTTTTCTGTAATTGTTCACTTTAAAAAGGTGGGAAGTATCTGAGTATGAAAGAAGGAAACGTAAAAAGTAGTAGCTTTCCCTAAAAGATTACTTTTTTTATCCCCCTTTACAAGATCTTGAGAAGGATTGACTTGGAAACATAAAAAAAAAAAAACAACCCACAAACTATTGAAAGCTTTACTCTGATAATAAAATATATGTATAACACAGTTATTGGAAAAGCAAAATTACAGAGAAGTAATATGCCTGATTGATTCTGAAGCATTCACAACAATCAATTGAAAACCTTTTAAAGCAACACCTTGTGATGAAACATAACACTTTACAGCATCAAAATAGCTTGTAGGTGTATTTTTGCACTAGAAGCATGGAAATGTTCTTGGTAAATTGCAAAAAAATTTCTTTGAGATTCTGGAAATACAGAATGACACTCTTTAGAGAAAGGATTGCTATTACTCAATCTGGTCCAGAAGGCGAAAAAAGTGTGACAGCTGGCTTTGTGGGCACTTGAGCACATTTCCCTCCAGAAGGCTGCCAGGAAAAATGAACTTTCTTGTTATAATTAAATTACATTATATATATTGTTGAAGAGTCATCTCTATTGGTTCTAAAACATAATGAATTGTTTTGAGGGCCCAAAATGCTGTCATTTAACAAAATTACATGTTTTCCACTTTGTATTCCACCGTTATTTGAAAAATTAATCATAGGGAGGATTCTAGCTTCACTCTGTCATACAAAAAACCTCCATCATTTAAGCAAATTACTTGCTAGGACTGATTTATAGATATTATACAATATAACATAATGACACGTAACAAAATTTCATTACACCATAAGGTTAATTTGAATTATGACTTGTTCTCCCTGGTAGGCAATGGGAGATATTTTTGTTCCGGAACTCCTGTAGTATTTTACACCAACATTTCAATGAATCGTAGCATTCTGAAAATGCAGCAATTAATGATCCTAAAGATGGAAAGCCTAAGTGATCTACCAGGTTTTAAAGGTATGTGTTGTTTAAATGTGATTACTACAATACATGCTGAAAATCTGCTACTTCAGAGCAGTTAAAAAGGTAGTAGTGCACTGAAGAGGAATTAAAGAAAAGTGATATGAAACAGGAAGAATGTTTGGTATTTGGTGAATTATTTCACTGCGTGGAAGAGCAAGTGGCTGCAAGACAACTGCTCTAACGCAGATGGGCAAGATGCCACGAGAGACCCAAACTTCTTGCAGACAAGAGCCTGTGGTCCTCCACTGTGTTGCTTCTGAATGTGCTGCTCTCCTATTTCGAAATAAATGGAAGGAGAAATACAAGCGTTGACCTTCAGACAGAGTTTGTGCTCATTTTTTTTCTATTTTTAACTGCCTTCTGTGCAAAAAAATGGCAATTGGTGAGCAATTAGCAAGTGTTTTTACACTTAGATCTAATTATTTGTCAGTTATGTCATTTCAGCAATACCTGTGATTTAGCAGATTCTGTGATAAAGTATTTGATGATAATACACAGCCACAAGCAACTGGAGTATATTTTATTCTTTAAACAAGGGATTTGGGGTAGATCATAAGATGATGCATGAAATCTGATTCAGAAAAGTAATTAAATACGACTTTAGAGAAAAAAAAAGAAAGGGAAAAAAACCCTCCAAACAAATCCTATTGAAAATGGCAGATTTTTGGAGGTCATTCCAATAAATCAAAACACTACTTCTCACTATTTACAGGAGAGAAATACTGCAGAAAGAAATGTTTCAGCAGCAAAACTTTCAATAGAGGATCTGGAAATCAAATTGGATTTGAATTAACAAAATCCTACAATTAATTCTGAATTAAGCACATGTTTGGGAAATTTCATAGCACTGTGAAATCCTTCTCAAGCTGATGCACAGTGGATTGTCAGTCTTTGTATTACCACATTTCCGTTATCCTTTAAAAAATCACCTTTTAATCAGGTCATAGTGTCAGAACATTTTTGAGAGGAGATATTCAAACTCAGGAATAATTTCTGGAGACCTGATATGACATGACAGCCTCCATATCTTTGACATCATTGGAAGTAAGTCATTATCTAACTCACTTCAAAAGTCCACACAAGTATGTTCAGATTGGGCTGCTGGCAAAAACAACAGGGATAAGAAGAGGAAGGTTTTCTAAGAGGGAAGGGACGCTGTACGAGACATCCCCATGAAGTTTTTTCTCCTTCTGCCACTGACTTGTAAGTCTTTTTCACATAACTTAAAATTGCAAATATGAAAGTAAAGTAATAATGATTTGAGTCAGGTGCCAAGAGAACAAAACACAGGTCCTTAAAACCTAAGAACAGTGTGAAACAGTTAAAATGATAGAGAGGTGGCAGGTGCAAAGAGATCCTGGTTCTTTCTGTTACAATATTCATACCTGGGAATATATAAGAGATATATAAATTAATATTTCATTGGAGACTGAACCACTTAAAGTTGGGGAATAATGATAGGGTCTCTACCACAAAGATCTTCATGGATTTTTTTGAGAAATTACAATTCAGATTCTCTGCTAAGTTTTAAAACTTGAGTGATGCAAGTGGAAGCAGGCCCTGAGAAACTGTTCATGAATGTAATAAAAGTGGCAAGAATCTTTGAGGTCCAAAACCAAAATTGAAGTCTTGTCTTCAGTATTTCATTTTCTCTGTAACTGTTTACAAAATAATCCAAACTTTACGTTTCTTTGTCACTATCATTTAAAGTCTTTGCAAGATGAAATGGACTGTCTACATTAAAGGAGATGTCTCTGAAAACACTGCAACATATCACAGGCGGAGTTGAAAGCCATGACAAAATGTGAGGTCTGAAAGACAGCCTCAGCCACTGGCAAGTTTTGTGGTTTGGTTGTTTTTTTTCTTAAGAAAGTACTAACCTTTCTAAATTTGAACTATATGAGGACTTCATGCCCTTAACAAATGAATGAGTATGAGAGAGAGAAATGGAAACCAGGCCTGGGGGCAAGTTTGATCTCTGGTTCTTAATAGATATACAGAATGCAGTGCCAGTATAATCAGACTGAGTCTGTTGGAGAAGAGAGATGTGTGGAACACCAATTACCGACAGCAGGGAAAATTGAAAGAAATTACATTCAGGGGAGTGTGAAATGTGAAATTCAAGGAAATAAATTAGATGTTATATGACCTCTAGCGTAATAAGTGGAGAACTAATATATTTAACCTAGTTGTAATCATATCATAGCTAGACTGCATTAGGAACTTTTTCCTCTCTGTAGCTCTGTGTTCAACTTTTTGAAATGGAAAATAACACAGCAACACAGGCAGCTCCAGAGCTGGTTCTGGAAAGTGGAGCTACACAAATGAGCCAAATTCAGAATTTGCTAATCATGCACTACTCAAATCTGATGACGTTAAATATCAGGATTGCTGGAGGTTTCCTTGAAGAAGAAAAAATACTATATATCTATGGTAAAATATGGTACAGTGTATCAGCCAGTAGACTAAAGTATCTACAGAGTAAAAATTATCTATGTGGAACTATCTTTACTAGAACCAGAAAAGGGGAAGGAGTGGTTTAAATTTCTTGAAGATGTGATTGGAGAGCCTTAAGCATAATGAGACTTCTTTAAAGAAAGCATGGATTTTGGCTGTCATCTGTCTTTAAAAAGGCTGTAAAAATGGTAAAAGCTCTGACTAAAGAGAAGGAAAAGACTTTGGGAAGCATCTGATGATGTGATCACACTGAAGCTCTGAATGTCCTAGTGTCTGATTTAAGTATTTCAAGACAGTTTATATCCATTACATTTAGTCGCAGCCATCACAGGCTTGGAAAACAGTGTCTTCCTCTTTGCATAAGCCTTTTATTTATTCTTGTCTTCAGGGTAAACAGCTGCCATTCTTTCATTTTTTCCTCCTGATTTCCGCAAAACGTTCTGCTTCTGCACCATTTGATCCATGTTCCTAATATGGTTAAGATGATGCAAAAATGATTTTCAGTAGATATGAAATCCATTTAGTAAGTTCCCATGAGTTCACCTCAAGCAGAATTGTGACTAATCTGCCTGCCTGAAAATAAAAAGCATCTTAAGAATATTAATTTCTAAAGGTACATGTTGGAGGTGGCATCTACATTTTGGGGGGAATGAGGGGAAGAGTTAATAAAAGATGCCCTATTCTGTGATGTGACAATGAACAAGAATATGTCTTTTGTCCATAGAATTCTCCATCACAAACAGAAACAAAGACTTTGCTTCTGCAGGAAAGTTGTGGAGGTCAGTGGGACAGCCCAGTTGTCTCAGAACTTACTTGTGTGTCACCAATTAGCCTAGTTAATAGACTAGGTACAATCACTTTAAATGCTTTACTGTGTCAATGGTGCTTGTTCGTTATTATGGGTATGTCCATCTCAAAAAAACAAACTTTGGGGACCTGACCTTTCAGAAAGGCTGGCACAAATGGTCATTATGCATCTTAGTGCTGAGTCATTAGACCTCAAACACTGCTAAACTACACTTCAGTGAAAGATTTTCTTGGCCCTGAATGAGTCTGAGAAGCCTGGCTCTAGTGTGAATAAGCAGTGTTTTGTTTTCTCACAATCCTTGCATCAGAAAGATATATCTTCTGACACTAGAAATAAAATTTTACTAAGCCCATTCGGCATAATTTTGAAATAAATTGTATCTAAAATATACCACAAACCCACAGAGTATTCAAAGGACTTCCAATTACTTTTGTCTAAATGTCTTATTTGGATGAAGCATGACTATCAAGTTAATACATCTTTGACAACAGTCTCTTCACAGATAAGTATGTAACTTTGGTCTTGAATTTGGAAATCATGTAGATTGCCTATTTTTGTCTCTTCCCTTGAACCATGCTGCTTTTTTTAATGAAAAAATCAACTTTCACAATCAAAAACCAGACCAACTCACTCAGCCAATCCATCCATTCTTCCATCTCTCCAAGCCCAGTTTTCACAACAAACTGTTCACCTCTCAAATGTATACAGGCTCTCATGTCCTTTCTGGAAATTTACACAGTGGCACTGGATTTGACAATGAGATGCATGTGTGAGTGGTATTCCCAGTTCCCAGTGGTGGCTGTTGTGTTCGTGCAGGCTACCAGCTACTGCTGACCCCAAGGACGTGGGATAGCCAAACTGTCCCCTTTTGTGCCATCAGCTGTATTCTGTGTCCTGCCCATTACAACAGGTCCTTCTGTGTGTCTTGGGCAGAAGTAACAGAGTCCGAATTCCAAAAACATGGGAAAATCCATATGACCTGCTAGGCATGTCTCATTGAAAAAGGTCTAACATCTATTCTCAGATCTATTTATTGTATACTATTTATGTTCAAGCCATATAGTCAGTGAACTTTGTTTTCTCTGTGTACTCTTTTGTACAAACTTATCCTGGTTTGCTGTCAAAGCATAATTTAACACCTGAAAAATTCAGAAACTAATGTATCTGTACTTCTGCGTAACTACCGACCTCATTTGGAGTGATTCAGCCTGTCTACAGTCTTGAATACTGATGTACAAACTTCATCTACTCAGCTGATAAATTCTTTTCTTTGGCTTTCAAAAGACCTATGGATAAAATCAAAATATTTTTCTTGTGAAGGCGGTAACAACACTGTTTTCACTAAGATAAAGGCAGCATCACAATAAAGTAAATCCACGAGAGAAAATAAAAAGATGGGCATAGACAAAAGAAAGAAAAGAGGGCAAGTAAAAAATACAGAATTACATTGAAAGAGGGCTGGAATATAAAATATGGCTGGGACATGGGAGACTATAATTTCACTGCAGACTACAGTGGAAGAAGACATTGAGCTTCAGGGGTAAGAAGAGGCTCTTAAAAAAACCACAGAAGGAGCTAGAAGCACCCTTAGCTCATGGAATATTTCCCTTTTTAAACCACTATCTCTGTTCATTTAAATCCAATTCTGGTGACGACTAAGGTGTCTCAGAAAGACAATCCGAGAGCCCGAAGTTATTTCCAGAATGCATGATTAAACTATCGTCTAGATCTCTGCTTACTTGGAAACAGACTAGCATAAAATCAGGAATAAAGGATTTGGCTCCTGCTTTTTCACTTCTGCAGAAGGCAAGATTTCAAGCATTCTGTGAGATTCAGGTAATTCCTGGATATAACTATGTTTTCAGAAGTAAACATTCTTATTAAATTATTTACATTGCTACTGTTCACTGTATCATTCTAACACTGGCAAAATCCGTAATTTGGAAAATCTACCTTTTACCATGTTTAAACAGTACTTTAATGATGCTAATGAGTAACTGGGGGTTTTTTCATCCCATGCGAAAAAAAAGATGATGTTGAAAAGTGGCTTCCATGATCCCTAGAACTGTTTGTTGGAAACACCCCATGCTGCATGAGCTGTGTTGTAGGGACTCTAGGAGGAAACACTGGAAGAGAAATAGCCTTCTGAGGGAATGGTAAATAATCTGAAAGGTCACTTAGTATCCGGTGCTGAAAGCAAACTTCACTGATTAATCAGTGTGCCAACCAGAGGTCATTCACCAGCTCTTCATATTATCTTTGCTTCACTGAAGATGAAGGTGAGAAAATGCTTGATAAAGTTGAGTATCATAACTTCCTTCTTAGCACTGACCTCCACTGAAACGTTGCTATTAAAAGCCTGTCAGTTGTTGTTTTAGTAATTTCAATTGAAGAACAGACACCAGGTGGTGCTGTCTGTGTTGGCTCGTTCCTGCCTATGCACTCTATTTCCTACCAGAATAAATGTCTGTTCTCAGCAGATCAGCTTGTCATCAGAAAGCACAACCTTCTTCAGACAGAATCATGAAGCTAAGTGTCTAAGGAACAAAAATGAAACAGCACAGAGAAAATATCAAAGCCTGAAACACATTTGCATTGACATTTGTAAAACTCATGCATACTCTGTAGTGTTCCTTTCTGGTTCTAGATTTGTCAGCAGTCTACTTGTAACAGCACTTAACTATGTAGATTTGTCCATGGCCAGGAAGGCCAAGTCCATGCTCTTGTAGGCGTCAAGTCTATTACAGCTTTTGACTTTGTCCTTGCTGAATTAGATGAGACCCCTCTCAGCCCATTCCCCCAGCCTGTCCAGGTACATATAATAGGTAAGTGAACAGATTTTGCAGATTTGGTGTTGCTGCTCTGGAATCCTTAGATAACATTGATCCAGAGATGCTTCTGATGAACTGCAGACTGGAATTTTCCAAACCTTATCAGCAAAGTAAATGCAGTTTGTTCAGTAAAGAGTCAGCAATTTTCTTACAGAAATGTGTGAAACTTGGAAATTCAGCTGTTTGAACCCATTGTTTGTGTCTGACTGTGACACATAGAAGGGATGAATATGTGTAGCTATTTAATGCTATGTTAGAAGACATTATCGGGGAAAGCATACTTCTATGAGATTTTATAATATTTTTCAGTATCAGATAATGTAGAGCAGCACTATCTCCAGATGTCACTATACCTACTTGGCTTCTAAGAATATTATAATATTATATTTTTGTAGCTAAATGTAAAGTCTCCTAGTCATATGAAAGAGTTGTAGTCACACTTCAAAGTCACTGCCCTCTATCCTGTCCACAGTAACGTCAAGTGTATATAACCATATTGAAAGCCCCAAAACCAATTATGAACAGCTATTTTTGTGACCTGTAGTGAGAATGGACATGACAGCAGTGAGAAGTGACATTAAGATTACAAAGGATCTATAACAAAATATCCAAATTGCAGAAACACAAAAAACATATAAAACTTTTCTCATATTCACTGTGTACGTACATCAGTCCTTGTTTTCCTTAACTAAGGAACCCAAGTTTGAAGTCTGAGGATGTGAAGTTGTCACTTAAAGACAGAAGCTGTTAAGCAAATTACAAGGTCTGAAAAAGGCTTTACATGGTCATATTCTCTTATCTACAGAAGGACTGAAATTTGTCGGCTGATCTTTTTAGCTATCACACATGTCCTATCAAAGGGACCGGTATGAAGATAAAAAATATAGATTATAGACTGTTATAGATATTTATCTGATTTTGTTAATTTACAAGTAACAGAGACCCTGTAATGGGGGGGTGGGGGACGACGCAAAAGGAAATAAATATAATTTGGGTGTGTGTCTAATTTCATTAGGGCATGAGGAAGCTAAGGAAATCACTTGATCCACTGAGTAGAGAAGAGAGAGAACATATTATGGGGAGCCCTGAGGGTTTAGGATTTTTCAATTAAGAGAGGATACAAAAGATAATTTGAAGGAAATAAGGTATTCTCAGTTTGAAGAAAGGATGTAGAATACCCTTAAGTGAAAGAGCTCCCAAGCAGAGAGTTGTTCCATAAGGATTACCTCACCACATTTGCTGTAATATAAAACAGCTATAGGGGAACTAGTAGGATATTGTATTGGGGAGCTACTCTCCTTACACCAACCTTTTGCCAAGCTCCATCTTTTCTCTTCCGTCCACTCATGGGCAATCTAGAGATCCTTATCTACCATTTTTCTTTTCGCCAAAGAGGCTGAATATTGATGAGCAGTAAATGTAGTGGTGGGGGTTATTCTATGAATAATAATAACCATAACTGCCACATTAACAAGAAGTTGCTTTGTTGGCTTATTATTATTGAGCTGGCATATAACTACAATAAATATGGTCTGATAACAAAAACCTGACTTCCATATAGTCATTTTATTCTTTTATTCAACATTCTGAGATAACCTTTGGGAACAATTTCTGGGAGGGATGTTTGGGTTGGTTTTTTTTCTGCAGTACTGTCCCTAATAAAATTTATATGTGGTAGGACTGAATACAGCTAACATTCAGAGTAAACAGGGAGTACTCTATTAAACCTATGTCAGATTTCCTGAAGTTATATTATCTAATCAATTTTCTGTAAGCCAGATAGATATGTTCTCCAGTCTGTATAAAATTATTATGAACTTTACAGTTCTCTTTAGTTATGACTGTGTCTGAATATTTCAGGAGTTCTTGTTCGCCATTTTAGCCAACTAGTTTGACTTGCAGTAGGGTTTTAACCAATGCATAAAACACACAAACTGAAACACAGGAAATTCCACTTAAACATAAAAGTTCTTTACTTTGCGGGTGATCAAATGCTGGAACAGGTTGGCCAGAGGGTTTATGTAGTCTCCATCCTTGGCGATAACCAACTGGACACAGTCGTGGGCAACTTGTTCTAGCTGGCCTTGTCTGACCGGAAAAATTGGACTAGATGATCTTCAGAGATGCCTTTCAAATTCAGTCATTCTGTTATTTTGTTAGAAATGTCAGATCTTAGAAGATGTCAGTACTGGGTGTTTCTTCCAAGAAACCCCAAGGTCTACATACATCCTGCATAGCTACAGGCAGTTCAAATAAAAACCTACATGCTTCTGCAGTTAATACCAACACAGAAAGAAGCACATCAAGAAGAAAATTGAAATCTGCTCTAGCATAAGCACTTCAAAACAAGGACAGGTACGCCAAAAGCAGCAACATTATGTTACAATTTTGGAATAGCTATTGCTTTTTAAAGAGTATCTAGAAGTCACTTCTCACAAGACTAGAGACTGAGTTTTTGATGTCATCTTCTTAATTTGAGGGAAGACAGATAAATCTCTTTCTATTTCCATCTCCTCTGGTTACTTTCTTTTTAAGACTGTAGAACTGTGTTTCAATGTGTACATGAATGCAAGCTATGTAGCAAGGCAACATTGTGAGCAATATATACCACTTTCAAATGCATCTCTGCATTTCAAATTGTGCCACTTAACTGTGTAAAAAATGTAAAAAATGTAAAATTTCATGTAAAAAATTCTGGTCATGTCAAACACAGAATTCCTGATTAATTCAAGTTCATGTGCAAGTTTTATTACACATGTCATATAATGGTTATCACTGGCTTATACAAACTTGTATATTGACAAAAGGTTAAAATATGGCTTTTTAAAATATTTTTTAAAAAGTTCTTAAGGAAAGAGGCATAGGATTGACAGAGGGGATATATAGCAACTTTTTTAGGCTATTGTAATGCCACCAGGTTTTATATAAGACAGTTGTGATGGATAAAATTACTCAATTACTGAAAAATAACGAGCAATGCAAAGATAACTTGTCTGTGTTATAGTCCACAGCTTCTGTTGTACATCATGGAAAATAAATATCTCAATTATCAACTTGGCACAAAGAATAATGTTTGCAAGTCATAATTAAAGCAAGTTGTCTGAACTGATTTTTCTGTGCTTTATGACCGGTATCACCTGCAGGTGAACATGAAGCTCCACTTTTAAGACCTGCATCATAATTTAGACCAGATTAACATTTAACACACTCCTCATGTTCCTTTGTGCATTTAGCAAAGACCTGGCTGCCTTGTTCCAATGAGCAGGAAAAATGCAGAAAAAAAGAAACCTTCAATTTGAAGGAGGTATTTTTGGAGGCCACTCATTCTGTCGTATTTATTCATCCTACTTTCTTACTACAATAAAAACTTTAAACAGACTTTTTAGCTACTTCATTATAGCAGACTCTATTTGTCTAATTACCTGGCTTTTCTGGAATTAGTAATATAAAACATACTCCAACCACTGGAATGAAATCATTAAACAAATTGAAAATTTAACTGTCACAGGGAGCAACAAAATTGGCAGGAATAGATAGTGGGTGGTATGAAACTGTTTCTGGCAAAATTTGACTTGTGATGTTTTGCAAACAAGTCACTACTTCATGCAATTACTGTTACTAGTTCTCATCTCTTAGATATCTGGGTAGGAAAAAATAGGAAAAATTTTACTCAGCTTTCAGCACTGCCCAGGCATGGGAAGCTTGTTCAGGACTGGCAACGTTGTTCCTGCCATGTCATACAATGTTGGCAGAAGCTCAAGGCTCGCATTAAAATTACAATGCAGCCCTTCCACCTCCAAAACAATTCTCCCATCTACAATGGCATGGTCTAGCAGCTATGCTCACCAGACTGGGAAGTGCAACTCCAGTTTTTACTTTTCTGATGCTGCACAGAGCTCTGCAAAAGTGGATGTGCAATGTCTAAAAGCTTATTTTGGAAAAAAGCTTATGACTCCATTAACTTTGCATATACACACAGTTCTGCTTCCTCCAGGTTACTAAAGATTCAGGGCCCAAAATGTAAGGGCAGGTTTGAGCCAGAGAGCCAACAAAATCTTCCCCTAGCATTGTGCAGATCATATGCTGCCTCTCTTGTACTGGGACTATAAAGTGGTGTTTCTGTCAGTGAAAAATATTAAGAGAATTTTTCTTCTATTCATTCATCTACTTTATAAACTTTATATTAATTTAAAATATCTTTGAGGTGTTTGCCCTTCTGCCAAATTTGAGTGAAATTAGCCAATAAGGTTAAGAGTTTTAGGGAAGAGAGACAAACAAATACATGTAAACTTTCCATTTTCTTAGAAAATCAGGCTAAAAATTATCAGTTTGATCCCACATTTTTGCAGGATGGCAAGTAAAATCACCAGGTACTTATAGAAACATGTGGTATCTAACCAAATCTCACCTTCCCAGAAGATTTGGCTTATAATAATTGGCATAATTGGGAAGAGATAGAGAAACAGTTAACTGATGTTAGAGATACAACTAAAGATGGAAAGGATAAAAGTATAATTTGTAAAATGTCAGGATTGTGCCTACAAGCTGCCTGTTGGAAATAGGAAAAGTCACTTGAAAAATAGAGAATTTACAGGACAAGATAGAGGGGCGCAAATCTACTGTTGTTATCAGTTAAAATAGAACATCAGAAAAACCAACTTAACGAAGTGCAATTAAAACCTCAAAAATTTGGAGAACATTTTGAAACGATGCTACTCTAATTACCTACACACACCCCCCTCCCCTCCAACATACTTCAAATTAGAAAATTGTGTCTCCTGAAGACTGAGATGGTAATAATTGGGGTGTTTCAAAAAATAATGACTCAGACAAGATAATTCCTACCATCCACCTGAGTCTCCCTCACTCCCAGTAGACCAATTATTAAATCAGAGTTAACTACAGGATCTCAAGGCAGTAAAAGAGATAAAACTACCAAAACAACTCCATTTGATCTGATTCAGGTGGCAAATTTGCCGGGTCACTATGGCTGTAAACCTGGAGGAACTGAAACTGAATATCTATGGAGAGTATCTCTAACCAGGGTAGACAGAATCTTGCTAGATCGCAAGGAAGCCAATGGCTATTGGGTCCTGATGTCTTTTTAAATGCCAGCCCCAAACCCCTGGAAGATTCTCACTTGCTAACCAGCAGAGTAGCTGATTGGGCTGGTGGCACTGATGTCTTAGAAAGGGACGAACCCCTATTAACACCTACCTTATCTATGAATAAACTCTCCACAGCTTTTGCAAAGGCTGCCTGTACTCAGGCCGTGCATGAATGCATGAATGCAACTACACTGATGCTTCTGTCTTGGCACCTGTAACACCTGCTATGCTTAAACTGTTTACAAAAGGGCCCCCTGCTGCACTCAAATATTTCCTTATGACAAAAAGACATGAAATCCAAAGAAACATAAATCTTAATGAATTAATAAATTCCATAAGGGCACAGAAGCGGGTGCGGGTAGACAGGATGATGAAGAAGATAAGTCAGGTCACAGGGAGGTCCCCACCTAGGCAATGTTAATGCATGAAACTATCAATCATATGCAAGAAATGGGATGGAATGAAATTCCCAGTGAAATGAAAAATACAGGTCACACTGTTAGGCAAATTCAGCAATCACATCCAAACAGCTCTCAAGAACTAAAATCCTCTGATTGGCATTTAAAGGAACAGGAGTGGAGGAATGAGCTACGGAAACAAACATTGGAGCTGGGGATTCCTAGATCCATGATTCGGCATCCGTGTCATGCATCATTCTGAGTCTAATTCAAGCATTCCAAAAACACGACAGTCCAAACACTCCAACTCCTCTGTTGCCAGCTCTTAGAGAGCCTCAAAGCAATCAGTCACAAAAAACAGAACGAAAAACTAATAGTGCCTGGACAACAACTGGGACTGCAAGTCTGGCAAGTAAAAGCTTATCAACGGCTAAATGAGAACTGCCCTTATATTTTAATTTCAGTCGGTCCTCAAAAACAATTAACAAAATTTTTAATTGATACTGGAGTGCAAATTTCAATTATTACACAGCAGGATGCCTATAAGCTAGGCATACAATCTGGATGGCAAAGAGTTAAAGTTACTGGAGTTATGAGAACTGGTACTGTGTGCCAAACTGCAAAGGTTAATCTGTTGCTTCCAAGCAAAAAACACATGACATCTATTCACTTTGCTGTTGAAAATCACCGTGAAAATATCTTAGGTTTTGATGCTTTAAATGGCCAGACTTGGCACTTGCTGGATGGCAATTTGTGGTCTTTTGGTTTAAATGCCAATCTTAATCCTAATAAAAGACAACACACTACCACTGTACGAGTACTCTGTGCAGCTCCAGTGCTCCCTGAATCAATGATCACTGATGTCCCCCAGTACCCAATTTCTGCTCTGTCATGGATGGGAATTTGAGAAGTAATTGCAGATTTAGAAAAAGGATTAATTATTTTCAGAACCCATTCCCCTTACAATTTTCCAGTTTGGCCAGTCTGTAAATCAGATGGGAAATTGTGTTTAACAATTGGTTATCAGTGCTTAAACACCAACACAGCCCCACTGACAGCTGCAGTCCTTAATACTACAACTCCAGCACCTGCTTTCCAAGCCACCTCACATCCTTGGGTGGCAGTACTAGAGCTGAAAGATACATTTTTCACGGTCCCCTTACAGAAGGAGGATAAAGAATTATTTGCTTTTACATGGGAAGGTATTCAATATACCTTTAATAGACCTCCTCAAGGGTATAAAGACTCACCCACAATTGCTCTGCCCTTGCTAAACTTTTACAAAGTCTCACTCCCTGATGGAGTAAAACTTGGTCAATATATAGATGATATTCTAACTGGAGGAACCTCTCCTGAAGAGGTGAGGGAAGTGCCAGAAGCAGTTTGGCAAACATTGTGTGTAGCGAATATTGAAATTCCACCTGAAAAATGTCAGGGACTAAACAAGGAAGTGAAATTTCTGGGCACTTGGTTGATGGCTGGCAGCACAGGAATCCCACCCACCCACTCTGAATAAAATAGCACAATTACAGGTGCCTCAATCTTGGAAAGAATTACAGCAGTTGATAGGCACTTTAGGGTAGTGGAGGAAACATGTACCGGGATTCTCCATCATTGCTTGCTCACTATATTCTCTTTTACGAAAACTGTGGAAATGGGACTCAGTACATGAAGAGGCAGTTAAAACCCTACTTGAGGTTTGGCCTCAGCAGGCACAAAGAACCACCACAAAGAGTAGCTGCTCTCGCAGCAGTGAGGAAAAATTGGAATAAGAAGGCAAAACTCATGGGTTGAAATAAAGACAATTTAACAGAACAGCAAAGGAAAACAGGCAAACAACAACAATAACACTGACAGACAAATGTACAAACAAGGTTACCACACTGGACCCAGACAGCCCCAGTCTGCTCCCAAGCCGAGACTTCCGTCC
>VZSF01007385.1:0-146721 GCA_013398295.1 Chionis minor
CGTACGTCTCTAACTCCTCTTGCGTATAACATAATGCGTTATAACCTGAAAGTCTCTCCTGGAGGGGCACAGGTTCCCATGCTAAGTGGTGCTCTGCAAGAAATTGGTGTCATTTTGTGAACTTTTCTGCTCCATCCAGCTTTCCTCTGTTTGGCCAGGTTAGCAGAAGGCAGGTGTCTTCAGTATAAAAGATACTAAGAGAAAATTCTTGTCAATCGTAAATTGCAAGGATGTTGCTGGCAAGTTTTGGACTGGAAGGTGAGAAGGGGCAGAACTGCCTTGGGGCTTCTAGGTTAGAACCAGATTGCTACCATGTACTGAGATCAAGCCTTACAAATTTGAGGTCTTGTCCTCAGATGGACCGGCAAGGCAAAAGGTACTGTGTATTTCCTTTTCCAAGGGAAGCAAGTATAATAATTTGAGCACTGAGAAATGGTATTATTGGAGATTCTTCCGTATTATTCTTAGGTAAAACAACAGATGCCTAAGCAAAAAGCAAGTACGGCAATGCTCCTATTTGTGAAGGTCTGAATAAGTCAGTTTAGTATAAGCAAAATTTAGAACACATATTCATATCACCAGTCTGTTTAATGTGTCTATGCAAAGAACATGTTAAACAGAGAGATGACATCCAAATACTCCTTTGCTAGTATAAAAACCAGCCCCAAGTTAATACATGAAGAGAGCTGTACATCTTCAACATTAACTGAGCAAGAAACATAAACAAGAATAAACAAAAATAAGCTTGCGACTTAGGATGTTACGCTAAGGGAATGACAGTATGATACATAGACGTACCATATAATATTTCAGTATTATCATTTTACGACCTCTATACCTTTTCCTTTCAACAGAGGCTGCTCATATTCTCCACTACGCTTTTTGTTGGCATATGATGAGTAAGTGTGATGGTCCTTTAAATCACAGGTACTACACCGTACAAAAATATTTAAGAAGGCTCTTGTGTCTTTCACTCCTTAAAAAAGCCAATAAAAAAAAAAAAAACCCAAAAAAAGAAAAGGGGAAGTTATTAAATGTTGATCATGGGGAAATCAATCTTCCAAGAAAGGGTTGCGAATGTATTTTTTCAGCTGTGGAAGTTTCTGCAAAAATACCTGTTTGCACAAAGACAAATTTAAGTATGTAAGGTTGGTATAAGTCTTTCTTGCCTTTTTCCGGTTTATTAAACCTGTTCTGGACTATTAATTCTACATATAACTATTGCAGACTTTTCCTTCTCCTCACTAATTCCTTTTTTTATATGCTATATATTTTTATGTCATTTAAAAATATTACTCTCTACAAAACTTTTTATACCCTGTTCTTAATTTGCATTCCAACTAATTGCTGTAGGAGTTTCATATTCCTTGCAAAAGGAGATATGTCTCCAGATGTATTTTCCTTTGTTTTTCTTTCTTCCTCCTCCCCTGTGTAAACACTATTATAAAAGTACATTTAACAAAAGACTATTCACTATAAAAAACCTCCTCATGTAGAAGACCAGTGACACGATACACCACACACCCACTTGTGTAGTTGGTATCAATAACAACAGCAACAGGACCAAGTGATAGAAATACATATGATTTAAATCAGTCATTTTGGGAATGTGTTATTCAAGATCCTTCAAGCAGAGACGAATAGCAGGTTTCTAAATGTGATATTATGATGGTAAGCAAATGAGTCATTATTTGTATTGTAGTGCAGTCGAGTTGGGCAAGAACAACACTACAAGAGGGAATAAGCAGTCATATCTAACTGTTTATTCTATTACATTCATCACCACGGGGTGCATCTGTACATGTCAGGTCAAGGTCAGTGATCCTCGTTCACATGAATCATTCTCAGTGCTAATGAAAACCACCCCTGATGCAGCGTGTTCAAACACCAAAGCTTCAGCAGACGACAACGTCAAACTGATTCCCTTCTGCGAGCCAGAATTCACAGGTGAGGCAGAACGGGTGGGGGGAACGCAGGGCTTAGGATGGATAATGAATTAGCAGAGGCTGTTGGAGGGAAAAAGTGGGTAGCAGTGGAAAAAAGGTGGATAATTTTCAGCTAGAAGGCAAAACACCTCTGTTGCATTGAAGGCAATGGTTGCTTTGCACCTAGACTATTGGAGTTTCAAAGCTAAAGACTGTCTTTAAAAAACAAACAAACAAAAAAAACCAGTCAGAAAAAGCAACTTGGTTCTGAGTCAGTTTCCAAAGAATAAGGTTTAAAGTTATGATAACAATGAATCCTAACTGTCTTCTCCACAAGCTTCTTGAAGTCAAGGAAACAGAGAAGGAATACAGTGGCGCAGGAAGGAGGTTTTATTTTCCTTTCCCCCCCAAAAAAAGAAAAAAATAAAAAATTTGGATCACTGCAAATTCTGCATACTTTTTCTCTGCATTTCAAAGCGTCCAGATAGAAAGAAGGCTATGCCTGGTGGAGGTGCTGATGACATGTCGATATATATATGTGTCGGAAAAATTAAAAATCAACTGTGGAATACCTTTTCAGGGCTGCTGCAGTGACTGCCATAGTTTGACACTGCCGGCGGATTTATTACCAAGCTTACAACCAAAAGTTATGCGCATTATTTGTACCTAGGAAACACGCTCTGCCAAAGCCTCAGGACTACAACTGCATTTCAAACTACTTTTTCTTGGCTGAAAATTGCCCGTGTTCCATCTCCCTGTGCCTGTAACTTTTTAATCACTAAATCTGCTTTTCAGAAGCCAACAACTTTCAGAGACTATTACGTTGCTTACGTTGCAATCATCCCTTTGCCGATATTTTGGAGGCCCCGTGCCAAAGCAAGGGGAGGACCGCGACGGCGGGGGGGATCCCCGGGACTCAAGGGAGGACGAGGGTGCTCCGCGGAGGTGAGGGAAGGAAGGGAGAGAGGGAAGGGAGGGAGAGAGGCCGTTGTCTCACCGCACATGGGCCTGTGGGAGGTGGGAATCTCAGGTTGAGTTACTCATCGTTATGGAGTCAGGAGTGTGCAGAACCACTGATTTTGATGGCAGGAGGTAACGTACACATGTTTGTCAGTGAAGGTGCTGTAGGAGGACTTGCCGGCGGGCAGGAGGAGGTTTTATGCCGAGGACTGGCATTTCCCGAGTGTGGAAGCCTTCTGCTCCCGGGAGCCCACCACCACCTCCTCCTCCTCCTCCTCCTCCTCCGACGTTCTCCCTCCCCGCGGTACAACCAGAGGGCCACCGCCGTTCTGCTCCCCCTCCGTAGACCGCGGAGGCGCACGANTGGCGGATGCGGAGCGCGGCGGGCGGCAGGAAGGAGAAGCCGCCGGGCGGCAAACCCCAGCCGCGGCACGGTAAGGGGGCGGCCGCGGCGGGGCTGGGATGCGATGGGGTGGGCTGGGGTGGGATGGGATGGGAGCCCCGAGGTCGCTGCGGGGCACCCCTCGGGGCCAACTTGTCCGTGACTTGTTTTACCCGCCCGGCTCTTTTGGGGCAGGGGGATCCTCTTTTCCTCGCCCCCCTTCAGCCGGCGCGGCGAGGGGGCGAGCTCCCCGCGCCCAAACTCCGCCGCGCTGCGCCTCATGCCTTTTTAGTTGCCGCGCACCGGGGCCGGGGGAGAGGAACAGCCTTCCCGTGCGTTTGGGCATCTTGCCTTGACAGCGGCTTCTTTGGTTGCCGCGGAAAGCGTTTGCAGCCTGGCAAACGCCGGTGGATCTGGGGAGTCCTCGAAATCTTTTTTGGCTGGCATCTGTCTCATCTTAATGCCCGGGAAGCGCCTGTTAAAAATACTTGCCCTGGGTGCTCTCGTCTTCTCCTCTCCCCGCCTTACTTGTTTGGGGGATAGATGCTCTTTTCCGAGGCGGAGCAGCAGGAAAACAGTTCCTCCAAACCCAGATTCCGACTTTGAAAACGTAGAAGGGAATGGTGTCGTACGAACTATTGAAAACAAGTGTTGGGGTTTGCGACCTGTCGTGTGCCGAAGGGTGAATGCGGTCACCCAGCGCTCAATCTGTCGCGGGCGGTTTCCCGCCTGCACCCTTGGCTGTCACCGCTGTCTGCTTTGAGGAACAAACCCAACTGCTTGTGGAGATACGGTCGCAGCGTCTGGAAATCTCCTTAGAATTTGTTCTAGCTGTGCGTTCCCTGGGGATTTTAAACCCGCTGTTTGGCTAAGTGGGTTTGCAGGAGTCTCTGACCTCACCCCCTTCAAGGATAAAGTAACGGCGTTAAGTTGTGAGTTCTGCTTTAATTCCTGCTTGTTGGTTGTCGGAGATGTCAGTCCCCAAAGTAACTTTGTGCCTTTTCCAGAGGGAAGAATTGGGCTGAAGGAGTATTTGTGGTCTTTACAAGTATACAGAGCGCTGGAAGGCACTCAGGAATCTTGACAACAAAGGTGCTGGGATGACTGGGAGCCCGGCGTCTTAGGCAACGGCGCTCCGAAGAAGGGGCTTGTTTATGAAAGTAATACTCCCAAGCGCAGGTCTGAGATGAAAGGAAACTAGAAGTTGTTTCTCCCACCGGCTGTCACCTGGATATTTCTGAGCTAGGGCGATTTTGCAGCCACACCTCCTTTTCTCTTCCGCTTGTTTGTGCCCCTTTCATAAGGCAAAGAGGAAACGGGCTAAAAGAGTTGGAGGGAAGGTTTTGTCAGTGGGTATCAAAACCCCTCTAAAATAAATGACTGTGCAAGAAAGGAAGTGTTATTCAGTTAGGGAATGAAAGTGTCTGTTTAAAAATAGTTTTAAATATTTATCCTGTTAATTCCGAGCGCAATGGTGGTACCGTGGAATAACGGGCATGAAAAAGAGAGTTGGTGAGATCCCTTATATACCTGTTATTTGTGGGTGCTGTGCAGTAGCCAGGCACATAGACCAAAATCCTGGATGCAGTGAAGTCGGTGCGAATTTTGCCACTGA
The DNA here is from genome assembly GCA_013398295.1 of Chionis minor. NCBI lineage: Eukaryota > Metazoa > Chordata > Aves > Charadriiformes > Chionidae > Chionis > Chionis minor. The sequence continues at coordinate 4,883 of VZSF01007385.1, forward strand.
TCTGAGAAGAGCCAGAATTGAACCGTGTGGTGTAAGGTGTCGGGCCAAACTGAAAACTTTGGACTGATACAGCTATGCAGTTATGGCAAAGGTTATAATACTGCAATATGCTTCTGTGATTAAAATATTATCAAAGCAGCTCCACCATAAATTAGTTAATTTAGGGAGATATTTTATAACTTGGTTCCAATTTAGCTTAAGAAAAAGGTGTGGTGTGCTACAGTCAGTCAGAATTGCTTCTTATAAATGTTTTGTAAAGTATCATGTGACACTAAATTCTCATTTAGGTAATTACTGTAACAACATGGAACACTAAATTACATCGCAGCACATACAGTTTGCATGCCAATTATTTTTTAACTGTGCTTTAAGGATAATCACTCTTTCTGCTGTTCTGTCTTTGCAAGGTGCACTGGACTTATTTACCAGGTCATTTACTGTCCGTTAACAGCTCCAAATGTAAGGTAAAAACAAAATTAAACCTAATTTGTATGTCCTTAATACTGATTGTGCTCTACAGGGAAATTTTGGGGGAGAAAAAAAAAGTAGTATTACTTTAGAATGCTTCTTGAATTTTCAAACTTATAGAAGCAATCTCTTTTCCAAGAATGGACTCTCAAGGTAAATTTTGACTTTTGTAGACAATATTGACCACTTCATGCAGGAATGGAAAATTTACTTAAAATGCTCAAGCTGAAGCATTAGAGGGGTTATAAGTAAGATATGCCTAAAAGTAAAATTGTGGTATGTGGGCTATCAGCAATTTTTAACTGGCAATCAGACCTATAGGTTTGACTCATTCATACATGCATGCATGCAATTATCAAAGTGAAGTGAGAACTATTCACAAGAGGACTGGGAGGTATTGAAATTATGAAATACTTTCGATTTTGGGCAGTAATGTTGTTCTTTCCTATTCTCTTTGTTCTGCAAAACCATTTCGATAGGCCACCAGGCCCTGTTGGTAAAAAGTGGCGTAGCTCTATGGATCTCAAAGGCACTGTTATGATTGACACCAGCTGAAGACCAAGCACAATACTTCTGTGTATGTTTGGATTAAGATCTGTTTATCTGGGCATCACTTAAGGGTCTGAACTGGCAGGATGCATATTGAGTTGTGAACACCTGAGCAAACTTGCCGTTAACTGAGTCAAGTTACAGGTATTTGCCAGCTTTGACATTCTTCATACCTTTCATACGAGTAATTATAGAGACTTTTCTCTATTTTTCAAATATCTTAAAACACAAATATGAAGTTTTCCCTATGATCTCACCTGCAGAATTTCTTTTTTGATACTTTTTGTACTTTTCATACCATGTAAAGCAATGTAAAGTAGGATTAGCATTTCCACCCATTGCGGTCTAGACAGTAAACAAAGTCTTTGTCAAGACTCCAGCAAAAAGTTCAAGATCCTATTAAGATGATTAATATGAACAGTCTTGTAAAAAGCCTGTTTTTGAATGATTTAATGTTGGGTTAGCATTGGCACCTTACCTGTAAAATCTCCCAAGAGCTTGAAAACCTGGATGGGTGGCAACTGCCAGAATTCTGTCACAGAAGCTCTCTAAGCAGAAGATGTTAAGGAGTAGGATAATGGGAATCACAGTGTAAATCAAGTAGTATTTTACTGTGCTACTTAGGAAAACTTTGAAATGCTCGTATGAAAAAATCTGCTCCCTTGAGGGACAGGTATGGAAAGTTTGTGACTAGAAGTTGTGAAACGGAAAGATGTTTTAAGTTACTTGACACCACCAAAAATAACTTCTGGAGAGAAAGCAATATTTTGTATCCCTTTTTAAAGCCATGTAAATGTTGTGTAGTGAAAAAGGAGTTCTGCATCTCTAAAGTAAATAGTGCTGGATATGTGTGTACCCATAGGTAATATTTTATACAAAAAATTATTACTTCTGAAGCTATTTGAATATCTTTTTTTATTTTTTTTTTTAAACTGCTCACAAATTATGCCAAATTTAGGCTGGGGAGTGGAAGTCCTCTGTATTTCAGCCAACACAATAAAAACAGTTGGTATCGTGCCAATATGTTGGATCACGCTCAGGTAGGCTGGATAAATAAATGTGAGCTGTAGCAACACAGACCTCTTTTTCACCTGGACCCCGCTGACTAATTTTGGTCTTCACCTGTGTAGTGGTGTCACAAAACAAGACAAAACCCATTGTCTCTATTTCTATTTGGTGTTTATTCCTTCTGAGCGTAATAGAAAGGTAGCGCGGTAAGGATAGAAGTCAGCAGGTTATTGCTCCAGAGAAATGGACTCCTCTAACTGTGCTGAACTGATGGAGGGAGGAAAAAGCCTACAAACCTGTCCATTGTTTTCCTCTTGTATAAGCTTAGGTGTATGCAGGTATGCTAACGACTTCTGGTTGCACCTGGCCTAATTCTACAGTTGATAGTAGGGAAATGAAGTTGTGCTTGGGCTTCCCAGTTTCCAGTGTTCTCATCTTCACACATTTCTTCTTGAAATATTCAAGAATGTGCTTCAGTGTTTTCTGTCAGCTTGTTCCTTTTTTCCTTTTCTGTCTCCTGGGAAATAATGTTCTTGGTCATATTGAGGTAGTCATAACCAAACCTTCTGTTTTGCTGGAGGCGTAGTTCTCTACGCCTCACTTTTTACGTGTGGCTTATTGTAGTATTTGTAAAAGTAAATGCCTGAAATTCAGGTGCTTTTATATATATATTTTATTATATACATATATAAAACCGCTTGAGATAAAAGAAGTTCTCTTCTTGAAGTAAACCTCTTTTCCGTGATCAGCTGGAATAGTCTGCAGGTAGACTTTAAATCTTAACATATTTTTCTAGCCTGTACGTTCAGCAAGTGTGAACGTTGATGTTATTTCTACTTATATTTCTAAGACTTCGATGCCTCAGTCACTTCTGGGGTCTCACTAGTCAGTGAGTGTGTGTTTGCCATGCGTAATGCAGACCTTGCTGTGAAGGCATGGCTTTCAAAACAAATGTATGGGTAAAGAGTTTGACCTGGAGAGCAAAATGGTTTGGTTTACCAACCATGTTTTAACTTGCTTTGCCTTTTCCTTGATGCAAGCACCAGCTGATGCCTCTTTACTTACCCTAATCAGACCATACAAATTATAGGTACAACTCATTTAGGAGTTAAGTTTCATTGTGTGTATGTTTTGGGGTCTTTCTTTGGTTTAGGGTTTTGTTGTTTTTGTGTTTGTTTTTTTTTTTTTTCAAATTAGTTCACAGTGGTGTTACTGTAAAAAAGTTAATACTCCTCATGGCCAGAAATTAAAATAAAACCATTAAATACCTGTTACATGGCTGTATGTACCTTTTTCCCTCTAGTTCACAGAAGAGATTATTTATGATACTGATGAAACCTAGCACTACAACTTGTCTGATTAGAATTAAGTAATTTGAGCTACAAATCTGTCTATTATTCTAAATTTGATTTTACAATAGAATGATAAACCTACCATCGAGAGCTTAGAAGCAGACTGCAAATGCAGTTTTATGATATTCATTTAAATCCAATTTTGGCACAGAAATATAGTTAAGAAACCATAGAATTCCCTTCCATTCTATAACCAGATTTATTTTTCTGACCTTTTTTAAAAAGAAGATTTGGAGAGTTTTAATCAGACAGAGCTCACAAATCACTTTGCTGGGAAATGCATGGTGTGCCTTAAAAGGGGGAAAAAACCCAAAAAACTTTCCTGATCATTTGGCTCTTGCTGTTTAAAACTGTGAAGCTGGGTGAAATGATTACTCTGACAGAACTATAGAAAGTATGTCACTTTAATACATTCAGAAGTATTTTATATTTTGAGTAACCCTGGCTCACGGGCATTTTATACTCACATCTGGAAGTTTCCAGTCTTCGTAGTCAGTTTAGCGTCTCTGCCTTTGTCTTTCCATTTAGCCTTGCCATGTTATAACAATGAATCATCTTGTCCATTAACTAAAGTTGGAATGTCTGTTTATGCACTGAATTTGTTTCATCACGTCGCCATAATAATTGATTGGAACCATGGCAACTCTGACTGCTTTCCCATATGTATTTGGACTGGACTTTACCCAGTGCTGTTCTGAGGAGCAGAAGGATAAGCCATCACCAAACCTGGAATATCTTTATCCTCTTAGGATTCAACCTCTCTGTCTCATGAAACCTTAGGGTAGCATTTTCATAGTCTGTCTCTGCGTATAAAAGACCAGGTAGAGACTGTAGTATTTCCGATCATACGAAATCATAGCAGAGTTGCAACACACATATATGTGTAGCAGTTCAACCAGGAATGTTGTTATTGTAGCTTCCCTTTGATATGTTCAGTTTTGTGGCTGGATTCTAAATTAGCACTGATTAAAATATTGAAGCATTAAATAAAAAGCAAAGCAAAACTATAGTGGCATTCTTTGATTAATTTAATAATGTTAATAGAGCAGACAAGTGACACAGTGCAAATGAAGGATCCACGTGGCAGGGAGGCTCTGCCAGCAAATGCAAATTCACACCTCTTGCCATGTTGAGTGGGCTTGCAGATAGCACTCCGGTTGCTATTTAAGCAGAGTGTTTTGCAAATAAATGTCCTTTTGTTAGAAAGGTATTACACTGGCTGCACCTTGGCTCATTTAATAGCATTTAGCCTTAGCTTACTTTGTGGTAGTATCATCAAAATGATTTTTTTTTAATTTCCATGAAAAAACTAACTTTGTTGCATTCGGAAGGTAAGTACTGAAGGATCTGTTTAATAAATAAAGCTAAAATGTTGTGTAAAACATATGTGTTCCTTTTAAGATGGCTTTGTGGTCTTGTCTTGATGTCTGAGAATATTTTTGTGTGCTCTCTACAACCAATTTCCATTAAGAGTTGTTAATAGCGTGTTCCTGTGGAAAGTACCAAACAGTAGGAAGGAGGAGTAGGAATTAGTGGGTAGAACCTTATCCTGAAGGCAGATTAAAGCAGAACTGTCAGTTTGTGATAACAAACCCAAGAGCCTGTGCAAAGAAGTGAGAAAAAAGACTTGTTATTGTCAATGACTGTATTGAGCTTTGATATACAAACCATTCCAGTATGTTGTTCAATACTTAGCACTCTGAAACTATGGAGCTGTCTAAACTGCTGGCATTTGTAGTGAGGGGGAGGAATGGGAGGTTGAGAAGAGATAGTCTTTCTCCAGAAGCTGGACTGAGTAAATCTGCTTAAACTGGTGTCCTCACCAGTGTCGTCTTTTTTGCTGATAGTCACTGTGGTTTCATGTGGGAGGTCATGGTTGCTGCTAGACAAGAGGTGGGAGTGAGTAAAAATTTTTAGGAGGTGAGAGGAGGTTCTGTAATGAGAAGCTGTATGCAGAAAGATCAAGGGACGCTTGGCAATGCAGTCACATCAGCCAGGGTCCCAAAACAGACGAGCTGCTGTGTTGTGTGCTGGGCAGAATGTCTCTGGGCTTCGGCATAATTTTTAAGTATAAGATATCCTGATAATGACACCCCGACACCATTGTTATATGGCTTACAATGTTTAAGCCTGAGTTAGAGGGGATGGGAATGCAATCTTCAATTTTTATTTAAGCTAGAGATGTTAAATTTTGGCTGTCCAGCTGTTTGGAATTCCAAGAGATATTCAGGTCTGACAGTCTATTTAAAAACTGGAGGAAAGTGGTCTTTGGAACACAAGAAATGCTTTAGGGAAACACGGTCTTTTCCAGTCTGGATGACCTTGGACCTCTGTAGATTCTCTATGGTAGGCCGCTTCTAGTCCAGGTATTGATTTCCGTCAACATTGAAGCAGCCTGAGGGGTGATCAGTTGTTTGTGTTAATGGTACAGCTGGGTGCAGCCTAAATTGCTTCAAGCTTTTGGCCTGCCTAGGTAAATTCTAATGAAACAAAAAAGAACCTATCACTGGTTTTATTCACTGTGCAACAGGAGGATGTCTTGTTATTTTTCCACTGAGAAGTGTTAATGACCTGATTAGAATAGGAGCATATCTTGGTGGTTTTTGTTTGTGTAGTGTTTGTTTTCTTAATGTCCAGGCTGAGAAGCAAGTCCCATCTCAACTATATTACTTTTTGGGAGAGGGCTATGTTACAAATGTGAAGGTGGGAAAAGGATCACCTTGCAGCAACTGTAGTGTCTGGAATGAGATTCTGATCTTGGAATGACTTGATCCTGTAGGATGTTGCTGCTTGCTATATGTACCATATCAGTTGGTAAGCTTATTTTCTAGGCTTTTTGAATTCTTCCGTTTTGCCACTTGTTCCAGGGACTGAAGCAGACAAATGATCTCACAGAAGTGATGATTAAGTGACACCTGAATTTTTTTCAGAGTTCTTAATAGCTTTGAGCAGTTGTTCCATTGCAGGGAACGTAAATCTGAAGATGCATCCTGGATCATGGCCAGTGTTTTTTCCCTATCTTATTCCTGTAGCACCACTATGCCAATTTGGTGACAGATGGACATTTTTAGCCAGTGGCTTTTGTATTCTGCAAACTGAAACTCTATTTTACTACTGTCTCAGTGAAAAAGAGTAGAGTTGCAAAATTTTCTATTGGCATGGTATGACAATAGTATATTACTTTTTTTTTTTTTAAATATTAAGTTAAAATATTTAGATCCACTAGGTTCTGATTCTATTCAGCATATCTAGTGGAAACTTGAGGACTGCGTAGGATAATTCAGGTTGGAAGGGTCCTAAGGAAGGTCTCTAGTCCAGTCACCTGCTCTCTGTAAGCTGTGCGATCGGATCAATTTGGTCAGGGCTTTTTTCACGCCAGCTCTGAAAACATCAGAAGAAGGAGAATACACAAAATCTGGCAGTCCTTTGGCCTGGGTTACTTTTTCGTAAGTCAAAATCAAGCCTGAAAACTTTGGAAGAATGGGAGTTATAGATAATGGCTACGACTTCCTAGAAATCAGGCCAGGATTACATGGTACTAAAATGATTCCACGGATGATCTGCATTATCACTTGCAAAACATAATGCAAACTGCTTCATTCTAGGATGTTCCAGAAAAAATACCATGGAAAGCTAATTAGCTGCTTATATGCATGGCGCTCTGAGTAAAAAGAGTAGTAACTATTCCTAGGCTTCCATCAATCCTTTATCAGAGCATATCTAGAAACATAGTAACTTTTTGAGAAATACAGAAGGTATTTGGCCCTGTGACTATTCCTTGCATAAATTGGAAGTGTGGGTAAGATCTTATGACAAGAAAGGTCTTGGCAACTTGAGTAACTAAAATGTTTCAGTGTAGTTATAGAACATTCTCTAGTCATTATGGAGAGAGTCTGAAAGATAGTTTTTTTCCTATTTGGTCGTTGCTTTTTATGTTTCATTTTGATGTTGGTTTTTTTTTTGGGGGGCGGGGTGGGTGGGAATGGGGGTATTTTTTTGACAAGACTGACCGCTTCAGTCTCCAGACCACTCTCTTTGGCCTTGCCTCATCCTTAAATATGCTGAGCTTGTATCCCTTATGCATCTGACTTGATTTAGAGGTCCAGATTCAAACTACATTTTTATTTTTTTTCTCCTCTAAAGAAAATCCACTGATCTCTGGGGCACCTGGCTTCACCAATGTTGAAGTAAGCGAACTAGTGCTGGATCTATTTAGGTGTTGCCTGCCTGGACACCTACATTGTGCTGTGTAGCAGAGGCTGTTTCACTAGGTTTTGCTTGTAGAAAGCTTGTGTGCATCTTGGCCTTGGACTCGCTGGGTAGTTGCCCACAAGTCTGAAGAAGTAAATATAAGTTCAGTGTATTCCTATGAATCATTCACTTCTCCAGTCCAAATCAGATTTTTTTTTTTAAAAAAAAAGAGAGATTAAAATTATTCATGAACCAAACATTCTGCATTTCAGTGACCTTTAAGTGCACTTCTTGAACTCTGCAGCCAAGAGCAAGGAAGCTGGAACCAGATTGCCGCCCTGTAACTACAGGCCCAGTGTTCACTGAAGATATTTGTGAACATCAGGAACCTTTCAGAAACTTCCTGGGGTGTGTCTCTGGCTTCTCTGGCAAGGAGTCTGGAAATGTGATGGTCCCATTGGATCTCAGCTCCCAGAGCTTTGGGGTAGTAGCATGGCTGCCTGCTCTGAGGCTCCACATGCCGCCCTGCCAGCAGGGTGGGAGGGTTTCTCTGGGTGTCCTCAGTGTCTGGCTTGAGGAATCTGCTGAAGAAACTGCAGCTTCATTTCATCTTTATGTCCTCCTATCTTCTCGTATAGAAACCTCCCAGCGAATTTCACAGTTTTCCAATGATATTCCTGTGTAAGAAACTGTCATGTAATGCAGCCTGCATGCAGTAGTACAACCTTGCTGGTAATATATTTTTCTGATATAGAAGAATATTGTTTTCCTTTCCAGGGAAACACTTTATAATTTTTGGTGTTAAAAACCATTACCTTGCATATCCTAATAAATTCAGCTATTCGGTATAATTAATTTGTTAACGCTTCTGCAATCATGTAGTAGGATACATTGGGCCATGGGTACTCTCAAGGCACTCATGTCAAAAGATTGTTTAGAGAACCACTTTCTGTGCTTAATAATATTTTAATACAATCTCTCCTGAGTTCTGTGGTGACTAAAGGCTCAGGTTTAAAATTTTTCTCTTGCTTGCATTGTCACCAATGTTTTGTGTGTGGTTTTATTTTTTTTTATTTTTTTAATACATCTGATATCTGATTTTACCTTTGTCCCACTGCTCTTTGTGGGTTTTGTTTTTAACAAGTAGATAGGTAAGCTTTTCTATTAGTACAGGTCGGAATCAGAAAACTTTATTCATGATTTTCCTTGGACCTTGACTTTCAATTAACTTGGAAGCACTTCTTGTCCTGCTAAGCTGTATTTTGGGATAAAAGAACCCCAACAAATACAAAGGGTAGATATGGCTTTCTGGTTTCTCTAATTTGTCATCTATGCTAATGTGTTCTTCACACATGGATCTTGAGAGTACAAAGAGTTAGAAACTAGGTACTCTCAGTAGTACTTCAGGTGTCAAGGTTAAGGGCAACACATGGTTTAGAAGTTAATTCAGGTAATTCAAATCATTAATGATTTTCCTAATGTAAAGAAAAATTAAGGACTGCATCTGCTAGCAAAGTTGTGAAAACTTGGCAGTGGCTGACTTTGTGGTGCGAATGGCAAGACAGATTTCTTTTGTTCTTCATCTTTAAGATGTTTCTTAGCACCTGCACTTGAACAGTTGTATCTTTAAACAAGTCTATATGTGAGAAAGTGTGTATGAAACCAATCCTTGTAGCAGAAGGAATTATAACAAACTAATAGCTTTTTCAGGAACCTGTGTTCTCTTACTCTGGTTATAACTTACTCTGAGTCTTGGATGTGGTATGAATAAACATGCTGTATGAAGGACAGCATGAAGCATTTTCATTGTCAGAACAGCACTGTAAAGTGCGTGTCTGTGTTACCATGTTTTGTTGTTTGTATATTTTTGCTACAGAAGGCAGCAAGCACAGCAGGCACTAACTACTGAGGATTGAGGCTAGGAACTCTGCTGCCATCTGTGTGAGCACTGTTTGTGCATGTTGTGTGCTTGTTTCCATATGTATGGTTTAGCACTTAGTCTCTACAACCAGTGGAGTAACATAGCTGAAAACAGTTGTGATGATGCAAGTCAATGGGAAACAGTCATTTAATAAGTTGATTAAGTTGTTTTCAATGTATGTGCTCTGGGTTTTTTTTCTTCTTCTCTTTTTTCCCTTTTTTATCTACTCCTACTTTAGACACATTTTGTGAGATAATGCTGCTCATTCTAAAACTGAACTCATCACTTTTGGCTTTGTACATTGTAATCACCTCCACAGCAACTGCTGTGATGCCATAAACAGAGGGTTTGACTTCAGGTGAAGAATGTAGGCAGTAAAAGCAAAAAAACCCACAAAGGAAAATGTGGGAGGATGGGGAGGACAGGGAAAGTGGTTATTCGGGCTTTCTACGTAGTGATTTTTTTTTTTTTTCACTCAAAAAAACTTTTTTTTTTATCTTTACTGATAGTTGAAAGAAAATAAATTCTTTTAAAATGTCAGAGTGGAACTTTCATTTTAGATGGTATAATTGAAAAAAATGTATAAGCAACAGAGTTTTATTCTGCATAAGATTCCTTTTTCTCTCTTTCCATTCATTTTTAACAAAATCACGTTAGTAAATCCACCGTGGGAGGATAGTTTTGCTGCTGTACTTTTCCCAGGTTGCAGCAAGAGAAATTGCATTTGCAGTTCACAGAGAATGAAATTAAACTTGCTCTGTCCTGATGATCCACTACTCTTCCACCCAGCACATTTCTGGGAGAGACTCTTTGTTGCATTCTATAGGAGACAGTGCCCTGAATGTATTTGCACCTGCTCAAGTGCATGAAGGAACAGCCATGGATTTAGGCCCACATAGCTCTCAAATTAGAATTAGGAACGCTGTGGAGTGTGAGTGTGTCTGCCTCCTCTCTGAGGTTGGAAGGGGAGACTTTGAACATGTCACTTTGCTTACAGAAGTCAGAAAGATCATGGTTTCAGAGTGCGGTAGGTGATTGAAGGATACCCATTTTCAGCTTGCTTCATCTCGTGTTCAAAACATGGTTGGGTTTACAGCTGAACTGTAAAATCAGTAAAAAACAATGGGTGAATGCAAATCACATTTTGGCAACTGAATGAGCAGACTGTCATTTAGTTGTTTAGTTGGGTGGCTGTGGGAAAGGCAACTTGACCCCCCCCCCTCCCTTTTTCCTTGAGCAATAAAATCTCACTCTTTAACCCTTCCATCTGACAGAGATCGTATACATAAACCTCTGTTTCTTGGCTTTCGTACTGCTTTTATAGCTGACCAGCTCTTCCTTTTGGGCTGTGCCTTCTCTAAAACAGCTTCAGGTAGATAAATGCTCAAATGACCTTAGTGCTCATGCAGCTTCTTAAGTACGTGCCTAACAGACCGCGCAGCGATAAGTACTTCCTTTTCTTACAGAAGAGAAACCGAATGCATGTAATGCCTGTGGAGAAAAAATTCACCAATAAGAACAGAGAAAGCCCCAGGATCAGCAAGGATCTCCATTTAATATAACCCTGATCCTGTGCTCCACAAAGCTTGTTAACGTGAGGAGACTCCCACTATATATATATATATATATATGTATATATAAAGTTAGCACTTTTTGTTTGACAATTCCAGCAGTTTTCATTTACATTTCAAAGCCAGACAGACTGAAAGCACTCATATCTGTAATTCCAATAGTCCCTCCACCTGGACGACTGTTCTGTAAAACTGACACAGTATGGGCAGTTTTCATCAATTTCATTTGTAAATGAAGCCTTCTCAGATGAGCCTTTAATCTCCTGCTTGCTGATCCCCTGGTTTATAATCAGATTTGACAGAGATAGGAAGGCGGTAAGTATCTTGATGTGAAAGTCTGTAGCAAGATAGAACTGTTGTTTCTCTCCTCACTCCTCTGGTGAGGTAAAATTTTATTTTCCAAGTGTGAATGACTTTAAAGCTTAAAGCTGCCTAGTTTCTGGCCATTTTCAGATGCATTTGTTTACAAGTAAACCTTTTTCTTTTTCTCTGGAAAAGACAAGAAAAAGGCTTGTTTGTTGACTTACTTTGGAATGCTTTGGAAATCAATTTTATGTCAACTTGATTAATTCTTCTCTTTTCCCAGAGATTGATAACATGCTGATTTCAAGTAAGACCTGAAATAATAGATATTTAACATGTGCATAATCATTTTGATTCCTGAATGTCTTTAATGCTATCAATAAAAACTTTCCTTTTAAGTGAATGAAAATATGTTTAATAGGTCTGTTCATGCTTTTTTTTTTTTGCACTGTTTTGTATGCATATGTTAGCTGTGTAACTTGTGCATCTCTCTTGCTTCCCATCAAAATGGAAAAATCCTTCCTCTTTGCTTTTTAAGCCACCCTGTGGATAATCTTAAAGCTCAAGTTTTTTCACAAATTAAGAATATTTGAAATAAAGAACGTCAGGGATGTACACAAAGTTAAGTGTATACCCGGGCTACATTAGGCGTAACCAGTGCCTATGGAATAAAAAAGTTTTGTCCAAACTGCAAGATGCTATCAGTCCTGCCCTTTTTAATAAAGCTTTTTTTCTTGACTATTTTTACCTGGTTGTATCTCCCCTTTAATTTTGATGGCAATGGTTGTCCTCTTTGGAAGCTGCTATTTTTACTGATGTGGCTGTGGAGAAAATGTCTTTTTGTTGTTTTGAATATATGTGACTTACAGAACTTTGTGGAAATTACTGATAGAAAGGGAAAATCTCATTTGGGAGGTGGCCTCAGATTGCGTGGGGGTAGTGAAGGACTGCATTAGTGCTTGTTCCTGGCAAATGGTAAAAATCCTTTTTTGTTGGGTCAGTGTTTCTGACTGTTTCATCACCCTGCCTTTTGGGTTCTCACTGGATGTGCTATTACAGAACTTTGAGAAAGATATTGAAAAGTTGCATGCAGTAAATGAGCATTACAGTTTCCTTATTAATGCTACTTTTCCCTTTGGCAAGCTTTTCAACTTCAGAGAGTGTATTTCTTCTGCACTTAGAATTAATTTTGTATGCCTTGACAGCCAAGTTATTTGAAGTAGGAGTAAAACACCGCATGTAGCACTCACTGAAGGTGAATATTTGGACTGAGCTGGTCCTACCAGCATACAATAGTATCCAACTGACCATGAGCCAGAAGAGAATCTTCTGGGAGAAGGCAATTGCAATGTGTATGGCCAGAGACAAAGCTGACGTGGACTTCAGCGAATGGGAATGAATTGCAAATAATTCAACATTCAGGGAAAAGTGATAACTATTGTTGCTTGCGCCAGCATGTGAGTTGACCTTTAATTAGCTAGAATTATAAATTTTGCAACGTTAGGTGAAAGATGGTAAAGATTGTGTACACTGAAAGTGAATTGCCTGAGATTTTTGGAAACATTACTGAAAACAATACAATTTTATATAATATATAATTTATTTATTTATAATATATGTTATGTATAATTTATACATTGATATTAACATGTAAGAGTAGGGTGCCATTTGTTGAAAAGAATATGCAAAACTCCATATGAGAGAGGACACAGCATTGCCTGACTCCTTAAAACAGTTATAGGTGTTTTTCTGGCAGATGGTGAGGAGCTGGATTTAATGACTTAAACATATATGGGGTGGATAGGCAGAGTCTGCACAGTGGCTATTTGCATTTGAGAAATGGGAACAAATATCCAAGGAATTTGCTAAGGCAAGCTAGTAGGTTTTTGAGTGTGGAGAAAGATGCGTATACTGGAGAAAGGTAGCATCTGGCCAAATCTGTATGCACAGAGCTTGAACGTTCTTGGCACTTTGCAAAATTGCTCATTAATAGCTTCTTGAGTAAACAATTTAATTTTACAAGTGTGGAATATTTTTGAATGAAGAAATATGGAATATTACAGCAGCAATAAGGAGGGCAATAGCAAAGGGTACGATTAAGAAGGAAACAAAAACAGTAGAAGCAGGACAGCAAAGCCTCACAGGGAAGGTTTTATTTCCAGACAAAGGGCATTCTACAGCTGAGCTTGCACAGAGGTGAATATAGTGGATTTAAAGAGATGTGGAGAAGATGAAGTATTTCACTGGCTAAAGAAAGCAAAGAGGAGTATAGTATATGGTCATCAGCAATAATGATCGTTCCAGTTCAACAGCTGAAAAGGGTATTTGACAAATGTCCTAATCTCAAACAGCATAAAACAGTAGAGAGATGCTGTTTTAATTTCCGCTTAATTGAAGTCAGAAACAAAAGTCTGTGGTATCTATGCTCTGCCTATGGAAATTTACACTTCTCCAAGTAGAAATATGATGATTTGTGAGATATGTAGTTCATACAGTGAAACTGTGGAATTTATAAAAACAACTGTATATATCTGGAGGAAAACAGTGAGGGCAGCTTTCCCACACAAAAATGAGGTCACTAGATGAGCTATCAGAGTAACTAGATGAGCTACTTTTTTAGTAATGTCTGTAAGAGGACAGAAAATTGTAGACCTGCATCTTTCAATAAACCAGTTAACACAACTAGTAGTGACTGAACAGTGACTCTCAGTTCTCATCAAAGATCAAGGATTTAACAACTGATCAGTCCAGGCTGAAAGAGCTGTGTGTGCAGGTTTTTTCTTTCCTCTTTTTTTTTTTTTCTTTTCCTTTCTTTGCTCCTTTTCCCCTATGAGTCCAGAAATATGATTCCAGTGCACAGATAGTTGGGCTGCACCTAGAATTTTTTGTTGTCTGTCAGAAGATGCCACTAAATAAGAATGCCTTTGTAGTTAGCCTGGTTGGGATGTTTCAGAGAAAATCGAATCAGGCTCAAAGGGAACTCTTTTGTGTTGAAATGTTGAAATGTGCTGGTAATGTTCTTGTTGCAAGGAAAGGAGAAGTCAGGGAAGACACAGTAGAATGCTGTGGTAATTGGACGGTAGCAACTCTTTGGGGCATGCCAGGCAATGCTTGTGCCTAAATCAAAGGATGAAAGGGAAGGTAGCCTTTATGGGAAACCAAAGGAAGATCAAAGGAAATCCTGAGGGTGCCAGTGGTTCTAAAATGTTGTGGAAACAGAACGATGTTAGCTGTACTGTGATACTTCCGGAAATTCCCCAAAACAAGCGCTGGTGTAAAGATTGCACACCTTCATATTTACTAGCAGTCTTTAGAGACTCAGGAAGCTATGGCACAGTAGAACTGGTAGCAGAGCTACGTAAAAGACTCATGGTCGATGTTAAAGTGGCAGATCCGTAGTCACATGCTGTCAGCTAGTCACATTACTTGAAAGCTGGATAGCAGTACAGCACAGGGACTGGTGGTGGGTTAGGGGAACTGGATCCTTCATTGCCTACAGTAGTGTTTTGCAGTCCATGTCACTAGCGTACAACAGGCAACACACAGAAGTAATTAATTCCAATACTTTATGTCTGTGTCTCAGCCTCTTAGTTCTGCTTTTCCTGGTTCCCAGTCCAAATTTCCTTCTCCAGCCAGTCCCAGGCTCCTTAAGACTTTCATTTGCCCCCTGTATTTTCTTAGCTTTCTCTCTGTCTTCTGGGCCATTCATATCCAGTAATATTTTCCAGATTTATGGACAAACAATATGTTTCCCTAGGTTAGTTTTCCCAAAAAGGCTTTAGCCATGTTTCCAAAAACATTCCATCGGAGACAGATACCAAACAATAAAAAATGTCATTGCAATTAAAGTTTGGCAAAGTTCTAAGCAACTGCAAGTCCTGATAGCAAATGATGGCAGTGTTAATGTGCATTGTTACCAGTTCTCCTTATAATTACAACTTTTCATATAATATATTGACTGAAAAAAATTGTCAAAAGTTTGAGGGAACAAATTATGCCTAGCACTCACACCTTGGAAAGAGTAATAGGTGGTGTTTGGAAGAAGGGGACTTAAGAAGATAGATGGAAATGAAAAATACGCTTTGCTCTGATGCTGTTGCCTAGTACATGTAACAGTCAAGGACATTATGTCTAAAGGAAGAAATGCATTATTTTTTCTCTTTAATGTATTGTGTGTTTGATAGTGCTTTGTGGGATTTGTGTAGATATTGTGCAGTGCCGCATTTTAAAAATTAAATTACCACATTGTGTAATTTGACAAAAGGATGCAGACACAACACTTGAACATACATTAAATTTCCCATTTAACCCTGAGTAAATTTTATGGCAGAGAAATTCGGCAGTGAATTGAAGAACCCATATTTATGATCTTATTTGGACCTCTGTCTTTTAACTGAATGAACTAAAGTTTCTTAAGAGCTTTAAAAACCGAGGTTTTCTCTGAATAACTTTTTAGTTTAGTGGGTAAGGTATTTCAATTCCATACACAACTGGATTTGAAAAAAATATATACATTTATCACGTTTGCCTTTTTATTTCAAACTAATCCAGCCTGGGAGTAGAATAACTGTCTTCTAGAAATAGTTCCTGTTTTCAGTGGAAAGTTTGTATCCAGAACAACTCTCTCACTTCAAGCAGTCGTCTTCATCTTCTCCCAGACTGAGATAGTTTTACACTTGAATTTGTCTGTGTGCCCTTTATTTCTCCTGATGTAATTTCACCATTTCAGTGCTGGTACACGGCCAGTTTTGCCCCCTTTCTATTATAATTCATGTGAAATTAATGCAGCTGGAACAACCCAATTTTAAAACCACCATGCTTTGGTATTTCTGTGTTATGTGAGTTTATATCTACAGTAGTCCAGGGGCCGTAGACTCTCTTCAGAGTGAGGAAATGTCCCAGCAATGTGAACACTGAAATGCCAAATTCTTGGCATATCTAGCAGTATGAATGGAGAAATGCAGAACAAGGACCAGAGCCGCTTCAAAACAAATGAGCAAGCACGGGATCAATCAAAGTGGCTTGGGAGGACTGTAGGAATACAAGCTGCCTCAGTGACCTGCTCAAAGAAGGCTGATGTGATGAATGGGCCGTGCTCCCACATTGCCCTCAAACATCTGTGTCTTGGATGCAGCGAGTCCATTGTGTTCTGAAGGCAGATTTAGGTCAAGTGTCTTCTCTTCCCATTGCCTCGTGCTGAATGTGCCACTGTCAGGAGCTCAAACGCGCCAGTTATGGGTAATCTCTGACACTGTTGCAAGGCATTCCCATAAAGATGGGAGGGTGAGTGGGCATCACTAGTCCCCAGGCACAGAGAAGAGCAAGCATAGAATTTGTTCCCTGTTACTTTGTTTCCTGCACTTGCATGAAAAAGTGGAGTTTTCCACAGACGACCAAAACAATAGCCTGGGATAATTTACAAAGTTTGGAGCAGGTGGAAACAAACCTGAAAATGGGCACCAAGGGGAACTTGGCCAGCAGTGTGACCACAGTGGCATAGGAGATCTTTCACAAAGGCTGAAATTGCAGATGAAGATGCTGTCTTAGGAAGGAAGATGTCCTGCTTTTCTGCTGGTCTTTCAGGCTGAACTGGTTCATACCAGGTTCAGGTGTGTGCCAGAGAGGGAATGGGAATGCATGGTTAGGAAGAAAATGCAGGTCTGGCAGCCTTAGACCCACTTGGGCTGCTTCAGGTGTACGACATCAGGCAATAAATCACTTTCCTGTAAGTGTAAACAGGACAACAACACTAAGCACCATTTATGCCATGTTTTCCTTCCCTTGATGCCATATCACCTTTTTTCACTCCTTTGCAATTTAAGCTTCTTGAAGGCATGCCGCAGGGCAATGTGCTGATAGTCTGCAGAGTTGTACATTGCATTGCTGCCTCTGTTACCCACTCTTCCAATCCAGAACACGTCAGTTATTGTACAAGGGCTCTGTATGAAAAGGCTTTATGATCTCCTAAGTGCTAGTAAGATAAGATAGCAATGTCACCTGATACAAAAAGGGAGGAAGACTACATGTACCATTTATTGATGCTGATATAGAGACCTGTACTGAAACAATAGTTTTGTCTAGAGTGTCTTTAAAGAGTTCAGGGTAGTGTGGCCATTAAATGAGAAAAGTCTTAAATAGCTGCTGAAGATCTGAGACATCTCTGTAAGGAGTAAAGGAGGGCAGAGAAGATGTGGTTTTGACCTCTAGAGTGAATGCCAGAAGGCGGCCAAGAAATCAGAGTAGCTGAGGGAAGTACCTGGAAAAGGCAAGGTTGTGCAGGAAGGGCATCTGGGTAATCACAGGAATAAACAGCTCTGTAGGAGAATGTACTGTTGATGATGAACACCCTGAGAAAACCAAGCACTGTGTGCTGTGATGAGGACCGGAGGTCAGTTGGATCCACTGTACTATTACGTCTGTCCTGCAGTGTTTTATCACCTAGGAAAAGAAGACTTCACCTTCATGATCTATAACCTATTGACACTAACATATAAGCAGTCAGAACTTCAGGCATGTTCTGCTACAGCTCTATTGCAGTTTTATGTTTTCTTGTTTATATTCAATCAATAAACATATTTTATTGTGAAAAACATGGTAAAAACGTCTCTCTGAAATGCAGCTCTCTCCTAATAACATCAGTTCCTACTAACTTGTTTACATAAAGACTGAGCATTCACTTTCTTCCTTACAGCAAGGAATCATTTTTCCTGCCTTCTATCCTCTAGATTCCAACTGGGAGCATATGATGCAGCTCTGACCCAGATTTACCTACCATCTGGACTACCTTTTAGAAACACCCTTTTTCATTGTTTGTAGCATCCATAAAAGCTGTTTAGCTTTGCCCCCCAATCCATTAAAGGGGATCTCAGATATAACTGCATAGATTACAGCAAAATGCAGCAGACACGTATGACAGAAATAGCTGTTGCTTACAAGCACCCAGCCTTGTCACCTCCAGTTTACTTTCAGTCTTACAAGTAACTAGTTGTCTTTCACTGGAGTAAGCGGAGCTGAGTTTCCAAAGAACCTGGAGTGAAGGACCTTGCTGCTCTCTTCCTTCATGTTAATACATGGTATTTAGCCAGGCTGTGAAGAGCCCTGGGGAAGACCAAGACCTCATTTCTCCTGTTGGCCTCAAAAGTTCATGGAGCAGGTTAATGAATGCTGTTAGTCTTCAAACAAAACTGGAAATCTCAAGCAGGTGGCTGTTGCCTCCGTGAGATTGGCTATGTGAGCTGATGTATCCGAACAAAACTAGCTAGCTGCCTATCAACAGGAACCGAAGTGGTGAATTTTCAGATGGCAATGACCATGCTTAGCACAAAGAGCTCTCATGTTGATGAAGTAGCATTGCAAATCAGTTCAAATGAAGGCTTTTTCCCCAGAAAGTTTTGTTTTAAGTTGCATTACCACGGATAGTCACAGATTTAGAATGTTTATTTGACCAAAGGACTCTTTCTAGCTCATCAAGTATTGACAATGCCTTAAAAGGCATTAAGTATTAAGCCTTAAAGTATCGATAAATGGTGAAGCTGGTCTAGGAAAACTTTTGGAAAACTTTTTGATTCCTACCTCCCATAGATTTCCTTGTTCTTCTCATAACTGTTTCCTAACTCATGAAACACAATGCAACTGCGTAACAGTGAAGAACAGAAACTAATTAACTGCCTAAATAATGGTCAACATTGGGATGTATATTGAAAAGTTGGTGTATTGGTCTGCTGATTTTGAAGAAATCTGTGTTGTAAGAAAAAACAAAGTCTTTTACAGCTATCTGATATAGCCTGTGTCACTGAATGACCTAACACAAATTACTTCTTTTATACTCCTTCTGCATTTTTTGCAGTGCCTCTGAGATGCATATATATGTATGTAACTTTTAAAGTAAAATTGTCCTTCTAAACTTTAAATGAACATTTTTTCCCCAATCCTTCAAAATTATAAATTAAAGAACATAATAATCTCCTTGTGGGAAAACTTGAACAAAATGAAAAAGCTAAATGCATGCCACTATTTTAGTTTGTTTGACCTGTTCAGAAATGAAGAACTTAAACCTTTTGGACTTAATTCTATCAGTGTTTGGCATCTACCAAAGAGTGTGCCAATTTGTTACCAGTAAATATGAAACACCTGAATGAAGTCATTGAAAAGAAACCAAAGAATTACAGGTTCGGTTGGCCGTCAATTAAAACGTGATTTGAACCTTTAAGTAAATCTGCCAATGTTGTCAATTCCCAGGGTTTTTCAAGATCATGAGGTAGTAATCACTGTTGTTGGCTTTCCTGTTGTAAATGACATGATTCTCATGTTCATGACACAGTCTAACCGAGAGGAAAACAGAGTTAATATCTGAGCCTATCTGAAATGAAATGATGTTGTGATTTGTGCCAGATGGGCGCCTGAAGTGATTACAATGTCACTGCTTCCGAAGTAGGGTAACAATACGGACCTCATTCTGGTCAGTCCGGAGAAATCTGTTTTCATGAACTTTCTTTCAACTCTGTTTAGCTGAGACATATGTTGAAAGATAACCTAAATGAGATGTTACTGCAATCTGTTTGTATTTCCCCAAGCTATTGAATACACTACTGCCGTAATTATACCAATGATGTTCTGTCTAAGTACTGAGAAACAAAGAAAGGCTAAAGCCTATTATTTTTCTACTTAGGATGAAGCCTAAAGAAATAATCCCTGTCACCTTGGTATCGCAGTTTATGAGCAAAACAGTCTTGACTTGGGAATCTTTGTTGAATTTACTTTTTTACCAATTGACAGACACTTCTGATCATGGATTTGGGTATTGAGGTGGATGCGGGGGTGGGGGGTGGGGGAGGGGGAGCAAAGAACATAATTAAACAAGTCAACACATTTCTTTCCCCTTACACCGACTCAGCTTAACCTAAACACCTATCCTAACCCCTTCCTAATCTCAACTTTCCTTCTCTTCGGTGCAGGTTAGGTTCGATATGCTCCAGCTCCTTTGGTGAGGCGCAGAAAATTGTGGGAGGTGGGGTCACGTGCCGTAATGGTGTATATCTGCTCTTTGCTATTTTACTGTTTTTCCTCCCATTCTCTTTCTTAATGTCACTGCTCTAGAGTAGCATCCACAGGCCACAGTCCCCTGAGGGGGATGTCCTTGCCCTGGTAGGGGTTCCCCACAGCCGCAGTTCCTGGAGCGTGTTGCTGCCCCTCTGTGGGTCTCAGGGACGTCCCTGCTTCAGTGGAGGTCACCTGTGGCCACAGGCCTTCAGGGTGTGTCCCCCCCCCACCTTTGGCATGGAGGATGCTGGTGCCCAGCATGTGTCTCCGATGCCGTTTCTCCCACCCCTCGTGACGGCCACTGGCTCCCTTAAACCTGCCTGAGGTTTTGGGAGGGGTGATGGGCTGTTTGTGCCGATTCCAGAGCACAGCCCTGGTAGCCCTCTGCTCCTGAAACCCTGCCGTTGGTGCCCAATACGCAGCTATAGTGCAGATTTCCCCCCCCCCCCCAATCTCATTTTAAAGTTTTACTCTGCAAAACCTGTGCACGGACAGACTTGAATCCACCGTACTGAATTTTGTAAGGTTTTGGAGGAAGTAGTTAACCTCAAGGGGTAGGCTGGTTAATGAATATCAGGTAAAGAAACAAGACTTTGTAAAGAACAATTTCTTAAATCTTCATTGTGTGTCTCAGTCCTCGTGTTTCATTGGCATTGGAGTCATCTTCCACCTTAAATAACAAGTGACAGCTGTGTTTCCTCATGGGCTCCTTCAGGATTACCTCTGAGAGGTAAGCAGCATGCTCAGGTGCCTTGAGCTGCAGCGTCACCTTACTCTTCCTTCGCTGCTTTTGTATGTGTTATTTGCCATGTTGCTGAAACAGCTGTTTAGCTCACTGGGCTGAAATCATTTTCCAGTGAGCAGAGATAGCAGAAAGCTGAAGCACCTGGGAGCAGGAGCTCTCCTGCCCCTGTGCTGCCCAGGTCACCTCCCTGTCTGTCATCTGGGATTCCAGTGAGGATACGTACCCAGCTTGCTGCCTCTGGATGCACAGGTCTTCCTTTGTTTCCCACCTAAACCTCACCAGACTTTGTATCACAGCCTTGTCTTCTCCTGAAGAGCTCAGGGCTGAACTGGCCGATGCTGGGTATTTTCATGTGTCTGCGTGAGCTCAGGAGGGCTGGTTCAAGTTGCTGTCTGAAGGCTCAGAAGTAGAATGCCCTCTTGGTTAACACTTCATGCAGGTTTAAAAAGCTTTTTGAGTTTGTTTTCTGTGCGGTTGTATTCTAAGACTTATCTTCACTTTAAAGAGGAAAACTGGGATTTGCTGGGATTTGAGTGTTTGGATCTCACATACTGAGTCGAACGCTTCTAGACTGCAGGTCTCACTGAGAGATCCTATTCATCTGAACAGAGCAGTCTATTATATAAATTGTCCAAGGCCTATTTTATTCAAAATGAGCTATCAGTCTGGCTTTACATAAGCTGAAGAAAATATCTTTTTGTAAAGCTGACTGGAAGTGGGTAGACCAAATTGTGTAAAAAGAGTTTGGTATTTCAATTTAAAGTTATACTGAGGATGGAGGAGAAAAGGAGAGACCTTTTTGTGCTGAAAGTTTTGATTAGGACAAAAATAACAGACTCCCTTTGGAAAATGGGGTTTCATTAAAATCAGCCTTCAGCTGAGTCTATCAGAGCTGTCAGTCACAAGAAGAGGCCATTAGGCATGAAACTCCATGGAAAGATTGTAGGTGCACAGCCTGTCTGTTTATATCTTCCATGCAATATATACCACCATGCTTTTTGATTTGAGAAATATGAGAAAATTTTATTTAGTTGGAAATGCTGAAGCAATGAATTTCTGAGTTAAGATTCTTGCGGGGGGTGCGTGCTGCTTCATTCTGAAGAATGTGAAAAGCTTAGCTATTATATGTTTTTCTGCCTTGTAACTCATCTGTAGTGTTTAGTTTAGTTTCAGATGTGATGTATAGAAGTGACTAATATTTATGTGTTTTGGAGAACCCATGACTTACCAAGACATTTGTTCTCATGAGGTTAGGAGGTTAGCTGTATGTTTTACCCCAAGAGCTTCTCAGCAATGAAACAGTAGGGTCATCTTCATGAAAACAATTATAAATGACTGCCATAACACTCATATCTATTGTTGAAGTAGTATATATCCCAGGGTGATATTTTAAAAAGAGAAATATCTTTCATATTTGTAATATTTTCTACATTAACTGAAGGACTTTATAGTACTAATTGAAAATGCCAGAAATCTAAATGATAGTTTTAATGTAAAATAATTCTTTTTACTGTTTTACTACTATGTCTAAATTCCTGACTATTATAATAAAAACATATTTCTGAATGAAATGGTACTGAAATTGCAGTTCCTATATAGAGGGAGGAAAAAAAACACAAGATCAAAATATTTTTCTTGCCTGTGATGGATGCTTGCCATCCAATGTTTTTGATCTATAGGAATAGATGGCAATTGCCCCTTACCCATCTGATTTTACGTGATAAGCTATCAAACTTGTTTTGGCTGCACATAGCATAATTTCCACAGAACGTGATGCTACCTTTTGGATTTAGCTTTGAGGGCTTTTGTATCAGTTGTGTTTTCTGATTTTTTTTTTNTTTTTTTTTTTTTTTTTTTTTTTTTTTTTTTTAGTGCACATATTCAAGCCATTAGAAAGCTAAGGCTCTCAAATTTATCTGTATGTGATCTGAGGAGACGTAACACCAGTCTAAGGCAGGCCTTCAGCAAACAAAGGCTCTTTCTTCAAAAGAGTAACGTGACTAGTATATGTGCTCTGGTTACAAGAAAGAAGCAACCCAGCATGAGTAGTTGTTTTTTATTGTTTCTTTTCTTTTTCCCCACAGAAATTTTTATATGCTGTGTTGCACACATAATTTACCATAGACTACTTGATCTTCTGGTAAGACAGATGGCTTCTGCAAAGAAGTTTCCCGACTTCCTGTCCTCATTTTCCCTCACTTTTATTTCCATCACTCTTCACTCAGCATCTTCTTCTGTAACATCTGCAAACTCATCCTACGGTGAAAACTTTCTTTGGACTAACAGCTGTAAGATGTCTCTGCATCTGCAGTCTTGCACGGACTCCTTGGTTTTCAACAATTTTGTATGTGCAAATTTCAGCATATGGTAGACTTTATCCAGTGGATTGAGTGCTATTGGGGTGCGCCAAAAGGTAGAGTTAGTACCATATATACCAGAATAAACTTAAACAGACAATGTGTAATGGACAACATAACTGAGAAAAGGAATGTTTTCTTAAAAAAAAAAAAAGGAGAAAAAAAAGAAAAAAGCCTCTCTGATTTCATAGTCTTGATCTTCAAGAGAAACTGAAAAAAACCCTTTAAAAATGAAGGTCAATGCTACAAGTAAAATCTCATTAGATGCTAAGTGCAGTGGAGAGAGAGGTGTTATGGCAGATTATCGTTTTTCCTGAGTAACACCTCCTAACTCCCAGCTGTTCTCTAGGTGCTAAGTATTTATTCCTCATGGTTGGAAAATACATTATGAATTATTGCTTCTTGCCCTGCCAAGAGCTTTTTGTGTTCTATTGATATCTACCTCCCCTTTTCTAAAGATTGTCTAATTGTTCTGGAACAAAGCTGATTATATAAACCAAGTGTTTTCAAATTTTTACTTAGCTTGATGTTTGCTCCCCTTTTTTTTTCTTTTTAAAGTCTGATAAAGGCTTTGAGTGTCAAAAAGCTTTTGTTTCCTTCAATATCTCTTTATCTGCTGATGTAAGAAAAAGATACTGTCTCTGCAAATGCTACTTCAGCTGTTCCTAACTCGCTCTTATTGCTTGTCCTTGTCTCATCTGGTCAGTAGCTGGAGGTTGTAAAAGGTTTTTGAAGGTTGTAAAGATAGATGAGTTAGGGAGAGATTAATTTCACCCATTCTTGATGCTGTTAAAACTTTAGCATGTGGGTCACACTAGCCAACTAGGCTTCCTCTGCGGTAGAGAATTAGGCACAAGCAAAAGATAAGGATGCTCTTTTATTACTTATCCTATCGTAGGAAAATGGGAACAAAACAAGAGAAGCAAAACAAAGCTTTAACCCTGTCAAAATCAGTCTAGTTCCCTTTGCCGCTTTTCCCTTAAAAAACGACCAATTCTGGAGCAGTGTTTATGCCCAGATCTCCAGGATACACTCAGACCTGACGGTTTACCAAAACCAAAATGGGGGGAAGGCTCACTGATTTCTGTGATACTGTTCAAGTGAGTAAATTTAAGTATAGGAAAGAGGTGACTAGGAAACTACCTACTCTCAGGGATTTAGGATTAGGATGCTGATATTTGACAATCTGTATGCAGAAGAAAATGCCATTAAAATAGCAATTTTACTATCTGAGTTAGTTGCACTTTGTATCTGTGACTCTATTACACTCTATTAGAGTGGACTTCACATACCAATATTGTTTCCCTTATGTGGCTGACATATAATTGTGAGTGGAAAATGGTGCACTTAGCCTCCCATTATTAATCTTTTCAGGCTTTTGTATGCTTTCCAAAACTGAATTACATTTAAATTTCTAAAGTGGAGTGTTTTAGCTAACCTCTTCTTGGTCTGACATTTAAATGCGGCAGGTCTCTTTTTTTCTCTCCTTAACAAAAAAACCCCAACCAACAACACAACAACTTTCGATAATCGATATAACATTAAAATGAAGTTCAAAGAACTTTTACACAGTTGGAATATATTTTGTAATTATTGTGATAGACAGATTTTTTTCAAATGCAGTACTCCAGGGTATCTCCAGTTTCTAAACTCAATTAAATGAACTCAAGCTCTGTTTTAATAGGTTTCACAGAGAGACCTGTTCAGTCCTCCCTGCATGTGATGTTTTTACCTGGAGCCTCAAGAAGACACTTGTGGAGATTAAAATTTGGATAAATTAATTTTCAAAGGGAAAGAAAGAATATAATAAAATGTATGTGTTAAGATTTACTAATGATTGCTGGACTTTATACTGTGTATTAACATCTGTTTGCAAATGCTGTGCATTTAGGCTGGGCATTGTTCTGGAAAAAAAATTAGCCTGTTTTCCCAGTTATGGTTGGAATGTACTTTCTAGTAATAACAAAGCAAAAGCTAGAGATGTGGTAGGTAAGTACCATCACTAAATCAAGCTAAATATGATGTACTTTGAGAAATGTCACAGAGATTCAAGATATTTTAGTTACAAATTATTCAATTTCCAGGCTTGCTTTCCTAATAATGCAAGTTCATCCGTAGAGTGATAGTAAGAGGCAGTAGCAATTACAGGTATTTTTAGCAAATAAGTATTAGAAGTTCTTAGAGTGCCATAAAACTATTATACCTTTTTAAAATATTGTATCTGAGTTACATATAATCATGAAATTGTTTTGAATACCGTTAGGTTCATGTGCTTTTCAAGCATAGAAATTGGATGTTTTGGCCTCCAAACACACATCCTATCTGTGTGTATGCACTGTCCAATTTGTAGATATTATGTACCTGATTAATGTTACAAGTTAGATCTGCAAATTTAGTCCCAAACCAAAATCTGTGTAATTTAGAAGGTTGCAATTTTTCTTGTATCGTTGGTAAGAGATAGAATATATGCTTTTAGATGATAACCTTTTGGAAACTTACGAGATTTTAATCTGCCAGAGCTATGGTATTTGGAAATTGATGGAATGCAAGATCAAAAATTCTATTTCTTGTGACTCTACAATTTAATATAGGGTTATTAACGCTATCTGTGTTCAGCATATTTTTTTCTCTGGTTTACGGTGATGTACTTTTTTGTACTTGCATATTTGTCTTGGAAAACTGTTGGGTTTTATTATATCTGATTTGGGAGAAAGGAAAGTCTTGTCACAAAAATGCTTGTTTATCCACTTTTCTTATATGCCAGTATAATAGGTGTTACAGTTTGAATTACTGTTATTTTATAGAAATTCTTGTGGAGGAATTTAAATCTTATGGCCTCATTCACTTTTTTACTGAAATAAAAAGTAAATGGTTTAGATGACCTATCACTAGTCATAACATTTAGATTAAATGAACTAGAAAATAATCATGCTTGAGATACAGTATCCATAGGCAGAATAACACGTGATTTCTTTAAAACTGTCCTTCTATTTATGTTTGTTATCTATTTACCTCCCTCACGAAGGTCAAGCAAGATGAACTATCTTTGAGTCAGTAAATGTGCTGGAAAAGGGTTAGTTCAGAGACAGCACCTCTCTGTTCAACATACCTGGGTTTAAACTTATTAAAATTCCACACCTTGCATAAAGCCATTTCATGGTAACTGGGCAGTTGGCAATGAGTTTGTTTTGAAATTCAGTTAGTTCTGCAGTGACAAAGGATGCACTGAAAGATCCACAGCTGAAATTTTGTGTATGTATTCCTAGGCAATTGGTTAGCAAAGTGAAAATAAAGTAATCCATTGGAACAACTTCATGGCCCACAAAAATTACAGTTAAAGCCCAAACCATTTTTTTGGGCTGCCCAAGTTGTTGCTTTCATTACCTATTAGTCAGCAAGGATTTTTTTTGTTGCATTTGTGAATGCATTTTGTCTCCCTCTATACTGTAAAATAAATAAATAATGTTAGGATTTTAATAAATGATTAGAGAAATGATTTTCTGATTCATTGATTGCAAAAAATTTATCAAAGATGGCTTGTTTGCACTCAAAACTCAAACAATCTCAGTAGTCTTTTGACTGTGTGTGAATGAACACTGAACAGTAACCAGATCTAAAGATCACTGGAGTCAAAAATTTTCTTGGTATAATGGGCTTTGAATGAACGCTAAAGAGAAAAGCCTGGAATTAACACAGTACTTGCTTACCTCTCTTGAAATGTTTTTCAAGTCAATTCGGTGAGCAACTTGTGCTATCCCCAATTCTGGTATTGCATAATCATCTGTTGTACTCTATTTTCTGTTTTCATTCTGTTAGCATTTGTGGAAAGCAGAAGAATGGAAACATTTAGATAAGCACTCAAATCCATTGTCATAGTTTAGATTAATGACACACTCACTTATATAATATGGCCTTGAACTAATAGCCGGGCTTTATTTGGGTTATTAAATCAGAGGCTTTCTTATAAAACACTTGCAAGTTTTAAAAGTATTTTCAAATGACATACAAGCTGGAGGACTAATTAAGAGAGAGATTTTTCCTTTCATGTCCATGCACTTGAGAAAATTGCGTATGTGCCAAGTTCCTGCTGTAGGTAATTGTGTACCAAATGTTTACACAGACACAGACACAGACACGCAAATACACAGAGTGTTGCTTCTCTGTGGCCCATGGCCTTCTGGGGATGGTGTGATGTGAACATCCCGCACTGCTTATTTTTTCATGGCATAGCACTGCTCTGATCTCACCACATCCCATGAGATTTCAAAGGGCTAAAGAGGTTTGCCTGGTGACGTTTCATTTATCATAGCTGATTATTTAATCTCTTGGCACACTGAACATGTATCCCAATTTTATTTTTGTATAGAAAGAGTTCAGAGTGCGTTCTCCTTTCTCTTCTGTGTTTTGTTCTCATTCTGCCTCTCTCATCTCACACCCATTTTTCTGGCAGCCTGCTGCAGTATAGTGGAGGTGCGCGGTGGGTTTCCAGCTGATGCTAGCTGAAATCATTGGCAAGTTGCAGCTCTCCGAGGCCGTCATGTAGCTATTTGTGCTGTTTCGACCTGTAGGCTTTTGCTTCTGGATGAGCTCCCTGTTTGCGTTGCTGCCAGTGGGCACGTGGACATCCTCTGCTACTTGGTATCTGTTAGAATGTGAGAGCTTGCTCTACCAGAAGGTTTTGGCAGTACCATCACTCACCAGATTGCATGAATGTATCGATGCTGTTTGGGCATGACATTTATTTGGGGAAGAAGAAAATAATAATATCTTTCCTTCTCAAATGCTTTTTAAAATTAGTAACTTCTTAATAAACTTTATTTCAGTCGTTAACTTGAAAACAACCAAACAAATTCCAGCAACATGTAGTGAAGCAGATAAACAATAAGAACTAACTGTTTTCCTGGGTGGTACAAGGTGAGACCTTCACTCAGTTCAAACTGCAAGCCGTGTGAACAAGGCTTCGCTTGCAGTCATGCCCAGGTGGCCCAGGAGTCTTTATTTTACTCAAGAGCTGCAGATTTCAGTGATCTTAAGAAAACATGATGAAAAACAGATTTTAAATAAATATTAAATATTGCAGAACTTGTAATGGAGTTGGTATTTTCATA
This sequence comes from Chionis minor, assembly GCA_013398295.1. Classification (NCBI taxonomy): domain Eukaryota; kingdom Metazoa; phylum Chordata; class Aves; order Charadriiformes; family Chionidae; genus Chionis; species Chionis minor. The sequence goes on from VZSF01007385.1 coordinate 33,495, forward strand.
ATTCACAGCAGTTCCGTTTCCCCTTAAAGGACAAACTGATCTCTACTGTATCTTTATTGTAAAATATGTGCGTTTGTTTATTTTTTAGTAAGAGTTAATTGAATACAATAAAAAGGACTGGGGATTCTTTATGATTTATTTTCAGGCGGATACGGTTAATTTTATTTTGTGCCCAATTTGATGTTTTCCTTTTCTCTTGGCATTGTTGAAGTGCATTGATAAATAGCCAGATTCAAACCTGAAATAAAACTGGTGGCTGAACAGGGGCTAGCTGGAGTTTATTCTCCCACTGGAGTCACTGGAGCCTTTCTACTTCCTTACTGTCTTTTCTCTGAGCCCGCCAGGTGCTGGGAGGAGTTATTACTTCATTGGGTGACAGTTGGGGGCTAATCACATGAAGAGACTACGTGAGATTTCTCTGTCGTGAACACGGTAGTTTCAAGCAGAGTGACACAAGACACAGTTTGAAGTATTTTCAGTGCCAGAAAATGGTAGTTACATATATTTATAATTACGCTGGTCATAAACATGGATATATGGACATAGAGAAGTACTAGTATAACTTCTGTTGGGAGGCTTAGGCAATAAATCATTAGACAGATTTTGTAGTATGAGAAACTCCTAATAAAACCTTAATTAGGTGTGGAGTCTGCTGTTACTCCCGTAAACACACAAATAAAGCCATATTTCTGTTCCTGTAGCGTAGCTGGGACGATAACATATGGCCTCCAAGCTTTAAAGATTTTTTTCTGGGAACATTTATGCATCATTAATACTCAGCCCTTCTGGTAGGGAATAAAACAGCATTTAGGAGCATTCCCTTACCCATTGCCTTTTCTCTCTGTCTTGGCACGTGGGCATGTTGTTGGTTGAGAAGGGGTGAAAAGTGAGCCAGAGCTATTTAGAACACCCATTTCAAACACTGGGCATCCACCCTATTATGCAGTTTTGCCTCATATAAAATGTCACTTGCAATCAGAGGGATTTATGATATTCTGATACACAGTAAACGTATGAGTTTGCAAATTACCTCGACTTTTCCCAGTGCAGTGATCTTGATGTATGACAATCATGATGATTCTTTAGTATTAAATAGGGTCTGCATTTTGGAATCTTGATGCATGTAAACACATGTGTATCTGTACTTAGAGAAAAAGATATATTGTAGGTTTCATGTGAGCAAAGTGCTAGTATTTGAATGTGTGTAACTTTATACCTTGCACTTGCAAGTAGTATGCTTTAGAAGAAATATTATTTTTCCTTAGAAAATATTTGCTTGCACAGGTAATTAAGGGGGAAAAAATTATTACTACGTTCTATATCTTATTTGTTTTTCATCTAGTCAAGGGATTCTTTACACTTTGATTTCCTGGCTGCAGAAACTGTGGAAGAATTTGCATTTTTGCGCGAACATTCTTTTGTATTTGAGAGACTTGTTTGCTAGGCTTATCTTCATTCTGGGGAAAGGCTGTCTGTGTGTGCGTGGCAGGGGGGAAGGTGGGGATCCCAGGTGAGGCTGTTCAGGAAAGTTGCTGCCTATGCAGGTGCCTTTGGGGTCCTGGCAGTCACAGGAATAGAGTAGACAACACTTGAGATCAGCCTGCAACCTTTCACTCAGTGGAGTCTCCAATTAAGTCTCTCTTCTATCCAGGTATTAATTTTCTTGTTAAATTATATTTTTAAAAAAAAACACAAAATGACAAAAAAAACCCCAAAAGAAATATTTGTTTTGATAATTTGGGACTTCAGTTCTCTTGAGGTAGCTGAAATTTTATGAAGGCAAGCAATCCAGATCTAAGGTACGTGGCAAAATTTGGTTGTGGAGCATATTGTTTGGCAGAGTGCAAATTCCGTTGCAGCAGCTTTATTATTTTTATTTTTTGCAAACAGTAGGTTTTTTAAAAATAAGCAAAATAAGAATAAACCCAGCTGTTAACGTTGTTAACTATTTTGATATTTAAACCTATTTTATGTTCCCCATTCATTTTCAGGCTTCGTGTTGTTGAAGGTGCACCTAAGTGCATCCTAGATACAGACAGGAGTTAACCTGGAGCTTTTGGAAGAAAACAGTTGGGGTTTCTGTCACCTATGAAGTTTTGGAAACAGTTTGGGAAATTTAGAATAAGAATGTTAGCTGGATGTTTCTGCAGAAATTATCATCAGTGCTGAAATTTACATTGTTATCTTTAGCTACTGGACTTTATAAGATACTGAAAAGACTGGACCAGTTTTATTCCATGTTGCAGGCTGTCCCAATGCTCTGAAGACTGTGTTGCCCTGGGTTGCCTTGGTTTTACTTCCAAGCATAGTGGTTAGAAACCTAGCTCTATTTTTCTAGTAAGTAAATAAAGAAATGAATGAATAAAAAGGCAACAGAGCAGTAAGGACTGGGTAGCAAACCAAAATCCAGGTCTCAATCAGTGACAAGAGAATGATTATGGGAATAACACCTGCTTGTGTTTCTCTGAATGAAGTGAATCTCAGAGGGCAGGTTGTGCAAATGGTTAATGATGTTTTAATTAACTTTGGGTTTTTTTTCCTTTGTGTCACCTGCCCCTCTTCATTAAGTATTTAGGGAGATGATTTGAGGTTTTGTGGCCCATTAGAAATCTGACATGGGGCTTGTAGGGATGTGTCCTGTAAGTTCTAGCAGGTATCCAGACTGGCTGTTCAAACTGCTGTAAGTTTAACAATTTTTTTGTTTCTTTGAGTAGAAAAATGAGGTAGTAAGAGGCCCCATCTCCTCCCCACAGTTGTGTTGCTGTCTTCATGGGCAAGGAGGGAGCGGGGGTGAAAATTGTACCTTACTTAAAAAATGTGTTTTTCAAGATTACCAGGCAGAAGCTCTACAAAGTTCAGGTTGCTATCAGGAGGCATGCTAATTTTCTCCTATTCTCCTAGCGAACTCTTCTTACAGTAGCTTAAAATAACATAAACCCAGGCTCCTGAAAGACTTTTAAAGGTGTAGTAGTAATTGTTTGCGCTCCAAAAAACCAGGGGGAGAGTACAGCAAAAGGCTGCTTTTTATAGCACGGTTGGATACCAAGGCTTTACTCTTATAAGCCTGCTCTGGTCTTTCAATTTGCTCATAGAGTTAAGGCACTTGCACAGCTGTGAAATAATTTTGAGGTGTATTTATTTAAAACTTCTCTAAGGAGTAGTCCCCTGAGGTGGGAAACTTGCTTTCTGGAGAGCCCCAATGGGATACCAGTCACCTAGCGTTCTTGAGCATCCTTCATCTCAGCACAGCGCGGGGTATATAATACGTTGAAGTCTGTTCAACAGCAAAGAAAGGCACAGCTTTGAATGGGAATCACATTTGGGCTACTTTACGCAGCAGGGGCAGCTGATTTAAGGATGCTGAAGTTCACAGGTTTTAACAGGACATCTGGGAGGCACTGCATCAAAGCCAGGCCAAATACATTAAGTGTTTGGGAAAGTATCAGAAAGTGTGTAACCTGCTGTGGACCCTCTTAGAGAGCGCAACGTGTTCTCCGCTCTACGGCACTAAGTGGAGATGTCCTTGCACTTATGAGTGCAGATACTGAAATTGTATTTGTCTGTTGTGTGGTAGCAGAAGATAGTGCAGAAATCTTGCACTTGCTGCTTCCCATGAACTTTTTTAATGACTCTAGTCAATCTGAATTGCAATATATCACCAGCTGTTCCAGTTTGCTTCAGAATTGTTACGTGCAGCACTCCCACAGCATTTTGTTTTAGGAGTGAAACTAATCCAGGCAAATTTTGGAAGGCAAAATGCAAAAGCAGATACAGCCTGGTTATATACTGTAGCAATATTTCCGGTATGTATGTAAAAATAACTATGTATAAAGAGTTCCAGATTTTTATCCGTATGTAACAGTGTATTTTCTACGACAAATTACACGTATGCATTCTTGTTTGTCGCTAGTGCATGATGAGCTATTTATTCCTGTCCTAGGAGTAAAGACTTCTGTATTTTGGTACTGACAATTGATTCTTTTCCTTAAGTCACTGCTCAGGCTATGGCTAGCTCAGCCAGCTATAGATTTTGGTATCACATATGTAACCTATTTAAAAACTGATAGACAGCAGTTGGATGGNTTTCAAAAGGAAAATGTAATAATTTGGTGCCTAGAGAAACACCCAAAGGCTGTGCAGTAGTTTGCTCTTTTGATAATTTGACAGTCATCTTGACTGAGTTTTTTCTTCTTCCTCACCTATAAAATTGCTTATGAAACATAATTCCTGACCCTTTATATTGTATCGTTTCCAAGTCAACAGATTTGTGTTCAATTATTGATGTTATTGTCACAGTTGAATACAAACATGGTGATTTTTGTTATGGTATTAGGCGAACGCTTCCTAGTGAATCGTCTTTTTTTTTTTTTAAAATATATGTTATTCAATGTGGAAAGCATTGTACTACCCAATTTAATAGAGTCTATTCAAGACTGTCATGGTAATGCTTTGAGCCATTCAAAACCAAATGCACTTAAGACAGTATGGGAAAACTGATGAGTGATCACATTTTAATGGGTGTGGGTTTTCCCAGCATAAAGAGGAAAGAAAAAATAGAGAGAAATTGGAAAAGAAAATGGTGTAATGGCACAGATTTTAATATTGATGGTAACTGGAAGACAAGTTTGAGGACTAACATTTGTTTTCTTGGATAGCTCAGCTCATTAAGTGGGACCTAAATAGATTCCTTTGGATCTCTTTGGCAGGAGAGATGCAGCAGTTGGGCAATGGATAATGTGTTTTATCCAATAGCTGATACAGGGAATGATAAAGCCAGAAATATATTTTCTGGCTGTAGGCAGAGAAGAATTAATTAAGATTTTTTTAATTCTCATCTGAGTGAGAATTTATGCCTTGGAATTTATAACACGGTTAAAGTTAACTATCATTTTCTTTGAAAAATCACATGACAAGCAAGAAAATGTTAGAGCTTACTCAGAAGCATTTAAGAGACAAAAAAAGAAACTCTTTGTTTATGGTTTTTGGAACATCGATAGAATAAAAAATACTGCAGAAATACAAAGGTTTAAGGTAGACAGATACTGACTTCTCAAGTTTAAATAAAAAAACCCCACAAAACTATTAGGCATACACACTCTAGCCCTGCATTTATTTTTAAGTTTGAATTTATTTTTAAGTTTGTTATTGATGAATCTAACTTGTAAACCAGCTTGAAGTAATTCCCAGTGACTGTGATGACTCTTTAATTATGAGGGCACAGCTTATCATTTGAAAGCTGTCCTCTTGCTGAGCTCTGCCAAGAAATTGTCTTGACACAAGCAGATGTGCTTTTTTTTCCTCTTTCTTTCTCTTTTTTTTTTTTTTTAACATATATTTAAAGACACTAAAAACCGTAGGAACCATCGTCTGTGGAACAAACTTGGTGCTGGTGTGATGGCACAAATGATTTGTTTATGCCAATACCAGTAAAGCAGTCTGCAGCTGTTGGAATGGAATTTAGTAATAGTAGGTCATCTTACAGAAAAGGGTATTAGCTAGCTGGAGGAGCAGTGAGGGAACAGTCTTTATTGAGCACAAATGTATCGGGCCTGCTTTGTTAAATACAGCATATATTTTTCAAAGATTTATTGTATAATTACCTTGATTAGATGAGGAAAAAAGTGCTTGGAACTAATCAAAGAGCTACAATTCATTGGTTTTAATAATCATTATTTTTCCCCTTGTGAAATGCAGGTGCTCAGTTTGAGTGTGAGGATGGTGGTGCTTATCTTCTATGAGCTTTGATTAGTATCTAATTCTTTGAATCATGGAAAGAGCTAATCAGATATTCAATTTGCTAATCAGCTTCTCAATTTGATTAGTAATACACTAATCACTTAAGAAAATCAAATGTGACATACGTTTAAGGTTTTTGACTTAAAGTTACAACCATCTTTGAGGGTGAGGAGGTAGGAGGATCTGCTTACTACTACCAGTTTGATGCGGCGTTAAGTCTGAGGCAGCTGCAGCTTCTCCAGGAATGCCAGAGAGGAGAAAGAGCTCAGAAGCAGATGCTGCAGGACTTGCTGTTACAGGATGTGCTTGAACTTGTGCTTGCTGCTTTTCCTAGTCAAGAGTGAAAGTGAGAAAGCTATGTCCCCCCTGCTCAGCTGGTTACTTCTGGTCTCACTCTGGGGATTTCAATGGGGTTTCCTTTTGGTAGGTTTTGGTGTTGTGTTTTTTTTTTTTTTTCTTAACATATCCTGGCTGTGGAAAATTTTATTTTTAGTATTTAGTTTTGCTTCGTGACAGGTGTCACTGAGAAGGTGGTAATAAGTGAAATAGTTACCAGTGGCTTAGGGCTTTTCCTTTGCACTGTTGACAGGGACTGCTACTTGAAGCAATGGGACTGTTTCTCTGGTCTTCACAGGAGAAGCCTTTTTGGACTTCTTCTGTTTCATTTTCCTGTTAATTACAAAACGCTCTCTCCTACTGAAGTTGGCAAAACTTGCTTCCTTTCTTGTTTTAGCTCTTCACGTTTGTCATCTTCCTGATGAGAAGTGGATAGTGCTTTGCCACTGCTTTTGTAGCACATCGGTTGTTTCATTTATGTTTGCTGGCTTGCTGATTCTCAAGGAGTGTTACTGAACCTGGACTCTATTAAAATGGATGGCAAGAGGAGATGTACTTGAGCCCTAGTAAACATATTAAAAGTTAGTTAGCTGCTTATATGCAGCTTTATTCATTAGTAATGCTTTCTGTGTGCTACAAATCCGTAGGGATATCTCTGCCAGGCCACGATGGTTGTGTTTAAATCCAGACAGGGAAATAAGCTAGGGAGTAAGCTATGCTTTCTTTATGCTTCCCATTTATAATGTTTTATATGTTAGCAAAACCAAAGTCAGATGAGCCATCTGCTGAGGACATGAGACCAAACGGTGTGCCTTTATCAAAGAGCTTGATAAAATAGAGAATTTAATGGACTTTATTACATTAATTGTTTTTTGGTTCAACTTTAAAAGTGCAAGATAGCATTTTAATTATTATTTAATAAATATTTAATTTCCACTTAAACAATTTTGTGCCTTCAGCTTGCAGATGGCTCTGTCTCTTCACTTGCCCATTGCCTGGCAATACTTGTAGTGGTAACTGTCTGAATATTGGTCCAAATAAGAACAGGGCATTTGTAGTTGGAGGCTGAAGGCATAATTGGGATGGCAACGTTATCTAGCCTTGTGAATGTGTTCCCTTTGTTTATCTATGTATAATAAGTAGGGGAATGGATATATCCCTGTCTGTTTCAAGTAGATTTAATATCAGCACTAGCAAAAAATGTGGTCTTAATCAGTTTTTATTTGACTGAAACCCAACACATACTGACCATGTATTTATCAAAATAGTAAAAAGCCTGGGAGTTGAATGAGAAATATTGTGATTATTGTTTTTTGTGTGCTCCTTTCTAAAAGCCAGTATGTGTTTGGCCTGTGGATGATGGAAAAATGTCATTTTAAAATATAGGAACATCACTTCTGAAGTAGTGGTAGTCTTCACCTGTCTCTGCCTGAAGTAGTTCAAGTTAAATACTGTACTGTTTGCAGGCATTCTCTAGGGAATGGGCATGCAGAATACAAGGCTACATTTTAATATTTGATGATCATTGAACAGCCCTCTTTTTTTTTTTTTTCCCATCTTGTGATATTGTGTGTCTAGATAGAAGGGTGAGTCTGAATTTTACCTTGAACTGAGATTCAAGAGGTCTAGGAGCATTTGTATTTCATTCTCTATTTTAGAGTTGGATCACCCTCTTAAGTTCAATAGGGCAGAGGTAGAAAGGCATGACAAAACTCTTAATGGCATTTCCAGAAGGAACCTGATCTTATTCTGCTCTGTAAGTGAGGAAGACTTTGCTAAGATGATGTTCGGATTCGTGAACTTTGTGTATTTGTTACTTCAATGGCCATAGAGGGTTACATTCTTATGTTAGAGCAAAGTTTGGCTGCTTTGTTTTTAAGGCAGAGTTAGGCTTTCAGGGTCAGTCTGTATCAAGACAAACCTAGGGAAAGAGGGAGAGAGACTGTGGGTAAGCCAAGCATATATCAAGGACTGGCTGAGTGGTGTTTGGCTTGTGGAAAAAGTACATTGCCGAGCACTAAAAGCAACCTCTGCCTTCACTATGAATCCATAAGAGGATATTCCTCTGGGAGTATTTGTTTTGACTTCAAGAATATTTAGTTTGCAGTGTGTTTTGAATGCATTGTTAAGATATTTCCATCTTAAATACCACCATTAACAGAGACAGAAAAAAGAGGATGGCCTCAGTTAAGACAGAGACAGGGGAGTGTGTCTTCATATATGCTCAATTAGCCTTAGAAACTACTAATTTATGGCCAGATTGTGGCACTAATGCTCACAGATGGAGTAGGATATTGTGGAAAGATTCTGCCCAAATGGCCAAGGCTGCAGGCACTTTCTCTTTGGAAGGAAAGACACGGAGAGGATATTCCCAGTGTGTTTCAGTAGTGCCTGCAGTGTGGCATGTCCTGTACCTTTTAACTGCAGTGTCACTAACCATGAAAAACAAAGAATCCTGTGGTTCGGTCCTCATATTTCTTCAGCCTATTCTGCCTGTCAGTAGAAGTGTAGGGCGCTGATGCTTCTGGTATCTTTCCAAAGAGCGTAACAGCTGGGATTCAGACTTGTGCAGTCTCTTGTTACTCTTTCATTGGTATTTCTGCAATAAAAAAAAAAAAAAAAGGAATTAAAACCCCCACAACCCTTAACACCAGATCTGACCTTGTGTCACATGGCTCTTTGGCAAGCACTCAAAAGAGTATTCTGCTTTCTGGCATTTCCCTCACAGTAAAAATGCACAGTTGCCTGCTCGTGCTCAACTGGTATGTGATAATGAATTTTCCCATAGAAATGCGAATGTCATAGCGGCCTTCTTTAAGGGGATAGCTTTTAATAATACTAATATTCTCCTCGTTATCAAGAATAAGAAAGATCTTTCCTATGGTGTCAGGCTCAAAGAAATTTAAGACTTTCACCAGGTTGTAAATAAATCTGCCTGCTCCTTCTAAAGAACCAGAGACTGCGATAATGGCATTCAAAATGATGCTGACATCAGCCTAGTGGTTCTTGCCACCACTGAAAGAGCAAATAGTTGCCATTTAATTCTAATGCAGCGAGATAGCCTGGAGCTAAATAATACATTTTTGTTAGTAATTATTTAGCACAATCCCAAACTGCAAAATAAATTTACGTACTACTTGTCCCTTGCTGATTCTCTTACTTAGAGGGTATATGGGAACACAGAAAGCAAAATGCCTCCAAGAAGATGGTTTGTTTGCATTATTTCATCTGTTAACATTATCAGAAGCCTTTAAATAAAAATGAAATATAAATAAGTTACTGGTTTTAAACATTAAGAACTCCTGCATGCAATATTTAACAATATTCCATCAAAGATATTACCTTTTTATGTGAAAAGGAATGTATGAATACGAAAACACTTTCCTCTGTCCTTAGGTATGAAACTCCTGTTTGTGGTTGGTTTTATTAACGTTCAAATAATTGAATATATACAGTGAAGGCTGTGGGAAATTTCTCATTCAGTAAATTGAAAAAAATTAATAACTTACAAATATTTGTGGATCAATTTTTTACATAGCTTTAAAAAGGCAGTGCTGGCTGTGTTGCACTGAAGGTAAAATGAGGTGGAGGTTCACTTGTAGGCGATGATGTGAGGCCTGCTCTGTGTGCTTGGCTGTGATCTTTGAACCTGTGTGCTTCTGAAGGAGCTGGATGTGACTGGGAGAGCTCCTAGGGGTTGTGAGAAACCTTGTCCTACTGGGACACCCTCCCTCCTCACCTGTGCCCTTGCTGGGCTATTGAGAGCACTCAGCCGTCTTATCCTCCAGTGGAAGCATGCTGGAGAGCTGTATGCGGTGAGGCTCCAGCAAATCCTGAAAATTACTCCACTGATGAGTAAAAAAAAAAAATAAAAAATTTATCTTTAACAAACTCCCTCACTGGAAAATGCTGTTCCTAATGTACACTATATTGCTCTTTTTTTATTTTACATCTCTGTGCTTTGGTTCTTCCAAGCCAGCACTGGTTGAACCATAATTGCAGTGCTTCTCCTGTTGTCCTAGTATCACAGTCCTGCATTGTCACATGTTGATGCCATGGTATGTATTAAACAGAATAATACAAGGTCACTTTTTTTGGGAATCCTTCTCGACATGGGGTGTTTTACTGAATGACAAGAATTTCTTCAATGAGGGAAGGCTGGGAGAGCTGGGACTGTTCAGCCTAGAGGAAAAAAATGCTCAAAGGGGATCTTATCAAGGTATGTAAATACTGAAAGAGTGTAAAGATGGTCACAGGCTCTTTTCAGTGGTGCCCAGTGACAGAACAAGAGGCAATGGTCAGAAACTGAAACACGGGACATTCACTTTGAACGTCAGGAAAGACTTTTTTGCTGTAAGGGTGACCAAGCACAGGCACAACCTGCACAAGAACCCTTGTGGATTCTTCATTCTTGGAGGTATTCAAAAGTTGTCTGGACATGGTCCTGAGCAAGTGGCTGTAGATGGGCCTGCTTGAGCAGGGAGGTTGGACCAGATGATCTCCAGAGGTCCCTTCCAACCTCAACCATTCTGTGGTGTGTAACAGCTTTTGCTTTATAGGCATTTTTCATTTGTGTTTGACTTTCAGGCAAAAAAGAGGAAAAGGGGGGGGGGGGAATACATCATTAAAACAAACGTAGCAGGCTTTGTTTAAACAGATGGATTGAAAAAGAAGGGGAACACAGTCCTTTGGGTTAGCTGGAGCTCTAGATCTTAGTCCTCTGAGTGTAGGAAAAAAGTTAAGTCTATGGCTCTTGAATCAGCTCATGGCCTAGTTTGTCTGAGCTAGGCGTACCCAGCAGTCACTGGGTAGTACTGGAGAGTCTGCACAGGGACTGCAGAGTGGGAATATGCATTTACTGATGGGACCGAGAGCTGCTGAAGCTGCTGCGATCGCTTGCAGCCCTTCCTCAGCACATAGACTGACTATAGATAAACAGGGGGATTAACTATGTTTTTGTGGAGAGAAGGAACAGGAAAAAAAAAAGGCTGAGATCGTTCATCAGTGAAGAAAGATATATGTGGAAAAATCTGCCAAAAAACCTCCCCTCTCTGACACTTCAGGTTTCAGAGATTACTGATGCTCACAGGCTGGTGCGTGCTCAGATAGGTCCTCTCAGACTAATAGATAGGTAGTGGGGGCTCTTATTGATTTGTGAAGGGCATCTTGACGGAGCTGTTTGAAAGTCTGGGAGTTTATTACCCAGCCCAGTCTAAAACTGCAGGAGTCTGTGCCTGATCAGCTGCCAGCAATAATTTCTCTCCAAATCGAGTCCCTTGTGTTTAAAAAGGAGCAAGTCTGATGGTGGCTTTTCTGAGATCAATTAACACTATCTTTATGGTAGCATTATGTTGGCTACACTGTGTCCACTCAGGGTGTAGGCTACGGGTCCCACCATCTCCTTCCTCACCTGTAGCCCGGCTATCTGTTGTGGCCATGTGGACTGTTCTTGAATTCGAAGGAAGGCGTATGTGAATGCTTTTTATGCTGCTTAGTTCTAGTGTAAATGAGGGGTTTTTTTTTGAAGAGACCTTTTTTGTTCTTGGGTGCCTTAATATGCAGCATCGGCTGCTTTGGTTTCCTTTGGGAGATGTGATGAGGAAGCTTTTATCTTTCTGAGGCAATCTAATATAAAACAGATGAGAAGAAGAATGACAGCAATTATAAACACTTCTTTGATAACCATTATTTTTATTGGTGATGTTTAAAATTTGCATGCAGAATAATGTTTCTGTGATTTTTGTGTTAAGATTCTTAAAGTGGAGTTTCATTCCTAGGAAATTTTATATTGGGCAGAAGAGTTTTTATGTGTATTTGTTAATTTTTAATAAAGTGAACTGTAGCATTAAAATATTCTGTTTACAGTGACAAGCGAGTGCAAATCAGGTTGTAAAGGTGGCCAAGCTGAATGTTCTGTTTTTAAATATTAATTTGGAGTGCCTCATTCTGAGGCACGTGCGTATGAGCGAGATGGTAGATTCAACCACATTTGAATTTAGCCCTGAACTGTGATTCACAGTAATTAGATTATTAACATTTGCTATTAAAATATGTACAATTGTATTCAGCTGCATTCATCCTTAAGATGGCCCATTAGCAAACAGGCAGACCTCAGAAAGCTCCTGTGGGTTTCGGAAAGGAGATGGCATTTTATTGTAATGCAGAGGAAAGGGGATGCACAGCATGGTTCAGGCACCTGTATCACTGTGGCAACTGAGCTTTCTTTTAACTGGCTAGCCTGGGATTGACTTGCTGCTCAAGAGAGTCGTGTTTGGGGAATAAGGGAGCTAGATCATCCTCAGATTGTGACCCTCAGCACAGAGTGAAGACCTGGAGCTGTTCTCTACTTCATGGGGATGAGGCAGCCAAATAGGGAAAAACTGGGAGAGCCTGAGGTCTGTCTCACCATTGTTTCACCAGTCAGCTGCAGTACTTGCTACACGTAGGGCAAGGGAATTAAGTTCTTTTAGCTAGAAACCCTAGGCAACCTCATATTCCCACAGAATAAAGCCAAGAAACAATTCACTCTGGTCCTCTGTAGTGAGGTTGCATGTTACCTCTAACTTGGAAGTGTGGACTTGCTGATGGTGTTTGGTCACAGAATTGAAATATTTTGTCCTCCTCAGTTTGTTCTTCAGCAAAACGAGAAAGGCCTGAAAATGGTTGTTCTTTATCTTGGCTAACTTATACATTGATAAAGGTTTCCTTGCAGAGAATACTTTGAATTTATTGCTTTAGGTATTTTGACTTCTTGAGCTGGAATTATTTAACACCCTCAATCTGTTTTTTTTCTGAGATAGGCTTTAATTCATGGCCTAATAAACTTTTTTTTTTTTTAAATGGATTACCATCTATGGCATGTTTCTCAAGTACATTATTTAGGGAGAAGCATGTTGTTTCTAATCAATTACATGCCTTTCTGCATGCTAGTAATGACTTCATAATTAGAGCAAATAAAGTGCATTAGATTTCAACGTGCAGTAAATAGTGCTATAGTACTAATGGTGACTTACACCAAAGGTGTTAAACCCCTCTAAGGAAGTGGAACAAGGAGCTAAATTACCAAGATCTTGAGTGACACGTAGTAACCTGAGAAACCAAGTTACAAAAATAGACCTGAGTGATGAATATAACGGTGAATTTTATCCGTGGTATTCTGCTAAAAGCCAAGCAGCCACTAAAAAAAAGAAAAAATGTCTTATGTATACTGGCCTTCTTTCAAGCTTTTCCTTTGAGTAGCCTTGATGAGCTTTCTACGTCTAGGCTGAAGTGGAGACTAACTGTACAGAAGCCCCCGGCAGCCAACCGCTGCCTCCAGAGGCACAGAAAGATGGCATCTTTTATCGCAGATTGTACCATGAGTAATGACTATGTTGTACGGAGTGGTGACCAGTTGCTGTCTCTGTCTGGAGAGTATAATCTCTTAAATGCCTCTGTATGGTATACTGCAAGGAGCTAAGATCCTCAAACTGTATACAGGTGGATTGATTTTTCAGTTGCTTGACTACTAGGAAAAAAATGAAACACTGGAGATAAATGGCAAAAAGGAGATGTTACTAAAAATATTATAAATGACCTTCCTTTTACATAGATACTTCTAAATAGTAGAAACATGTAGAAATAGAAATGTGTTTAATGCCTCTTGTAAGCATTTCTGTGCTGTTGTCATTGGAAGGCTGGTGCTAAAAGACGAGGGAAATAAAATCATTTCTTAGGCTAATTTTGAACTTTTTCCCCCCTCCCAAATTTACATAAAGTTTTAGCCTTTCTTGTTTTAAGACAGTGCAACTGGAACGCGGTCTAGACAGCATTCTTAATGTACATGTCAAATCTCTGATCTTACCACAAGAAGATGAATCCTTGAAATTTCTAGGTTCAGAGCTTGGTTTTCAGGTGATGTCAGAATAATTAGGTGTATCTATATGGATTTGTATTGCTGAAAAATGCAGTAAAAATATTTGCAACATGTTTCCAAGTAAGTGCATTGGAAAATTCTGGTACTTCCTGATGTTCGTCTCCTCTCTTTTCTTGCCTGTCCCTACATGAAAATATGAGCATGTTTACGTGGCAGATTTACTGTTGTTTATTTAGTTCTAATTAAAAAAAATAAATGTATAGGCCTGCTACAGGGCTTTCTCCTTGTGAAATGTTGTTTTCTGGCCATGCAGCTTGCTCATGCTAAGGGATTCAGAGATGTCCAGATGATCTGGCCAATGCAATGTAACTCCTGTCTTAGATGCTCTCCCTCAGCCCATGTCAGACAGGGTGGTTTCCTCTTCCAATTGAGATAAGAGCTTGGAAATACCATGACAGAGCTGTCCAGTTATGTCCGTGTGGTGGGACTGAATGGCTCTTCCCTCTTGCTGGGCACTGGAGAAGCTGAGGGAGCTGGACGCTGCTGGAGGTTTGCTTTGAGGTGCTGCCCACTTTTGTGGCCATTTAGCTAGCACGTACCCCCTCATATCCGCCTCCAGCCTACTGCCTACTGTGCTCCACTGCAGTATGATGTTGCAGGAGGTAAATTTAAGAAGTCTGATGAAAGCTGGAGGCTGAAGATGAGAAATAACAGAGGACTGTTATCTTCCAGAGTACTCTCTTTAGTTGTGGCTTGGGAATGGGAGAGTGTTGTTCAAATACCATGTTTTCTCTTGTCTGTTCAAGGGCACCCTAAAAAGGGAAGGTTGAATGTTCTTGGACTATGGCTTGAAGGAGGACTATTGTGGTAAAGATCTATTATCTTTCAATATTTTAGTTTGAACACCATCTCTGGGCAGCTGAGATTTCAGTCACTTTTAAATACATTTCATCAAGATGCCTTTGGGATGCTTCCTGAGATTTCCTGGTAATTTCATTAAATAACTGCTGTTATCCCCAAATTTCATTTTGATTGACTTTATTAAATGGGCTTTGACTTTCTTGATATTTGAGTAGAAAAAGCTTCTCATAGCATTTGTAAAAGTTCAGGTTGTTGTGTATGTTGTGTTTTTTTTTTTTTTAAGTTTGTAATTAGGTTTTATGGCAAGACTTGCAGTTGTTTCTCTGCTATTTAAGTACATGTGCTTAGAACTGCTATCAGTGTTTTCCTTTTTAGATCCATTATGCTCATTTCTTTACTTAAAATTCCCCAAAAATTTTCTCAGACATCTTGAATGTGGCTGTCTTAACAGATTCTTTGGTTTATTTGGTAAAACCGAATTATTTTTAAAGTGCGTGTGTGGATTCACATAATCATCTCTCTGGAAGGTGTTCAAACTTTAGTGTTGTTCATGAACAGCACCTCTTAAATTTTTGCCTTCAATTCTGATTTGGGGCTTTTAAACAAATAATTTAAATGTCAGATGTACAATTATTAATTATAGAAGTTAAGAAAATGTAAATTTTATGTGCCTGACAACAAACCTGAAATTTTTGAACATTATGTTCTCAGCAAATGACAAATTTAGTGAGCAGCCATGGTGAAATTGACAAGCCATTACTAATTAAATTAAGAAAAAGTTAGCATGCTTCAGGCAAGTTCATTATGTGGCCTGTTTTACTGGCTGTTTGATGGTAGGTATGTATTTTATTTCCCTGGTAAAATGTTGCATGTAATAATGGACATTGAAGTGCCTTTGAGTTTCACCCTCAAAAATTAACTTACGTTGGAAAAATGAAATGAAGGTAGGTAAACATAAAATAATTTAAAAAAAAAAAAAACCTGAACCAAAACCTAAAAAGAAAATAGACAAAAATGGTGAGATAATTATTAAAATATTGTAAATAGTGGCAGAGTATATTGTAGAAGGAAACTGAAGAAAGGTGTTAGAGAAAAACAGTGGCTACTTTTTCCCCCCAGTTCCAGGTAGAATATACTTACACATCAAAAGGGGATGGGAAAGGCCTATAGGGGGGGAAAAAAGTATCTGTCTACAGCAAGTTCTGATTCTGGGAAAACTAAGAGAAACTAAGGACTGCATCATAGTTGGAGTTACTGTGAAGAAAAGAATTGTAGGCTACAATTTAATAAAATGAGGGAAAACAAAGCATATTTTGGTGTATTTTGTAATCAAATCAGAATACCATTAATTTGTTGTATGTCATATAACACAATTGAGAAAACAATCACAAATTTGCTGAAACTTTGATTTGTAGTGAGAAATAGAGCTAATAAACATTTATGTGGAGAAATAGGTGTGTCCTTTTTTTTAAATAGTTAATCTTTGAGGAAAAATACCATCCTCACAATAAAGATAGATAAATGGGGGGAAAAAAAATAATTCTAATTTTGAACTGCCTTCTGAACCTTGGCTCGTTCTGGAGAGTATAGCTTCTACCATATTACAGGAGACTAAGATTTGAGTTTACATCACAGCAAGATCTGCTTAACGATATAGATACTCTTGTGATCACTAGTCTTGAAAATTGTCTGCCTATTTATTGTTATTATTACTAACTTTTGAGGCTTTCCAAAAGGCAGATAGCTTTTATTTACTTATGTCTTGACATTTTGTTTCTCAGCTGTTCTGATCTGTATTCCTGTAGAATAGTAGTTCCCAAAGACAGTAGTTCTTCAAAGCCTTGGCCTATGTACATAGACACTGGTACTTTCTGAGAAGATTTCCAGAATTTTCTTATCTTTCTATATGTATATCTAAAATGTAAAATTCATATATAAATATGTATCCTAATAACTTCTGAAATTATATATGTACTTAAGTATTTATTATATCTCCAAATTTTAGAAGTCTATACATAGACAACAAGATAGACTTTTAATTACTTTGACAACATATCAAATAGTGGAGAAATGTTTTTGAAATTATTCACGAGACATGCATTTTCTTTGAGCAGCAAGCAAAATGATATATATATTTGCTTTTTTCCTCTTCTTTTAGGTATTACAGTATGACCTGCTTTCCCTAGGACTGACCCTATTCAATACAATTTTTGTTATCTTTTTCAGTGCTACATTAAAGAAAAATAATAGCTATTAAATCGGATAAGAGGTGAGGCAGTATTTTTGTCTTGGTATTTATTTATTAAATATAAATATTTAAATTCCATGAATAAAAGCTAGAGTTGTGAAAGATGCCAGAAATTTGGAGAAGAATAGTAATGATGGGAACAACAGTCTATGGACTAGAAACAAATTTTGGTTTTGGAAACAGGTTTGATTATGGGAACTTGGCACTTCTGGGTTCCTATGTGGCACGGTACCATCTGGGAGTCCCTTGGTTGTCTGCTCATTGTTTAGAAGTCCTGTTCTTGTGTTAAAACTTTGCTCTGCTGTCATCCTTACCTCATTTTTCTGTTATTCAACCTTCTGATGAAAACATCCCTCTGTATAGTACTAATTTAATTGTTGAGAATTCAGATACATGAAGCTACTTCGCAATACTTGGCGTTTTCAGTAATGTATTGTTTATATATCACTGACACAAGCAGTGCATGAAACTCCTTTATTGACAGCTGTGGAGAACCATCCCTTCAGTCTTTTTACTTTCATGCTGCCAGGATATTGTGTGTTTAGCTGATGTTATTGGGATGTGAATCACAGAGATTTTTGTGTTGCAATGCATCGGCCCTCTGCATTTAAGCTGCATGTATTTTTTGAGTCTCTGCACGTGTGTTGTTCTCTCCCTCCCTTAATTCTTACAGAAAAAGTTCTTCATTATCTGTCAAATAGTTAACCATTACACTTTTCAAGAAAACATCTTTGGGAGTGTTCTTGTATTATCTTTGTACAAAACATCTCCTATAACCTGCCCGTTAGTGGTATTTACTGCATTACTCCACGAAACTCTGCCAATAAAAAGAAATTCTGTATGTCTTGATCATGAATATCATTGTAACATTAGTCAAGATTATTCGTATGAATGAGAAAAGGGAATATTTCACCCGTGTTACTCCATAAGAAAGTGACAAACCATCAGCTGTCAAATTTTAGTGTCTTGCTCCAGAATCATGAAGGTACATTCTTGTGGTGTTCCAAGAGCTGAGAAGTATCTTGTCCTTTTGGAGCTGAATGCCCAGTATTTTTTTTTTTTTTTTTTTAAAAAAAAAGCCTCCAATGCGATGTTGGGAATTATTAGGAAGAAGTACAAAATGGAAGAGAACATCATTGTGACACTGAATGATTCCATGGTGTGCCTGTGTGTTCGGTATTTGGGTCAATTCTGGTCTCCCTATCTGAAAAACCATGTAGTAGAAACGGGATAGATTCTAAAAAGGACAGCGAGTATGATCAAGGTTATGCAATGACTTCTGCACAAGGAGTGACTAAATTGGCTAGGAGTCTTTATCCTGAAAAAAAGGGAGCTTATTTTAGAACTCTATAAAATCATAAGTGGCATGGAGAAAATGATTAGGGAAGAAACGTTCGCTGTCTCATCTAAGAAAAGAACAAGAGGAAATAAATGAAACTAGCAAGTGCTGGCTTAAAGCAAACAAAAAGAACTACAGTTCTGTGAGTAAACTTCATGCTGGAGGAAGCTGAAGATAATAAAAGTTGCCATGGGCTTAAGGTATGATTGGAGAGTTTCAAAGAAAAAGAAATCCATGAAGCACACTTCTAAAGCAAAAACAAAGCTCAAACAAATCTCCAAACAATGAAGCAAAAAACCCCTCAAAACCTCCAAAGAAACCCCCAGTACTTCTGTCTCAGAAATCCACAAACTATTAGAGATGGAGAGGGTATTCTAGGCGTATGTGCTAGATACTTGCTCTGTTTGGAAACTCTTCTGTACCTCCGCTTGACTCGTGGGCATGCTAGCTGGACTTGTGTTATCTCTTATACTCTTGTGGCCTACCTGCTGATTAGGAGGTAGAAGAAATTTATTTCTCCATATGTTTTATTTTAAAATAATACTGTGTTTGTGAAGTTTTTGCATATATGCATATCTAAAGTTACCTAAAAATGTGTCCATCACAGCCATTATTCAATGCAGTTCAGTTTAAAGTAGTATGCCAGGTTAGGAAGCTGTTGTCTCAAATTCCGGACTTCTGGCAGTGATAAAATTCTTGCTACTCATATGAAAATATGCAGAAATCTGTTTTGGGCTTTATGACATTTGGTTTAAGGCTTTGTGATTTAATTTTACGTATATAGGTTTTACTCCGAAATACATAAATTTGATGGTACATAGCAAATACATTTCAGAGTATATTTTTTTTTGAGAACACGAGTGGTTCCAACTATTATGTTTGTATAACCCCTACCTTTAAAGTAACACTTGGTGGAAGTGTTTAATAGTGTCTTTTTTATTTATGTATTTATTTTCTTGACATGCTCTGTCCATGCACTTACCATGGTTACTGGGAAAAAGAAAACCTTGACTTTCAGTTTACCCCAGCAAAGTCATACGGGTATGTAGTAAGGAAACCCTAAAGATCTCATGGATGTTTTCTTAAGGGAGATGCTTAGGAAATCATTTTGGCAGTGCTGCAAATGTGCAGGTATGAGCAACACAATTCCTGGCATTGTTGAAACCAGGCTCTTTGCAGAGCTCCAGTGCAAGGACTATTTGTCAGGTAGGCTGCCCAGCGTATTGTGCAGAAGAAATAGTTTCCCAGTCACCTCCTAGTGATAATAAAGGGACGTGAAGGCATTGTGTATTTTGCTTGTGAAAAGCATAAAGATCGTGTGATTTATTGAACCAGTTTATCTAAATCATGACTGCAAATTTTAAAAAAGATCATTATTTTGTTATATTTTAAGATGAAAATTTGTCAGCGGGTCCTGCTTTTATGTTTTAGTTATTTATAGATTCCCACTGATTGTCTTGAGCTATGCATGTAGAAATCATCTTTGTTATAAAAAGGACCAATGGATTCCTTCCCAAGAGGCTTTTCCATGGTACAAAGCAAAAAAAAATGTTTTTGCTTGTAGTGCGCATCTGTGGTATTGTATAACTTAAATTTCTCCTGCTGCTTGACATTTACTTACCCAGAGTGTATCTCAGAGAATGGTTTGTCATTGTGGTGACTTTTTTAAAATAAACACGAGTGTGTTAAATGCAAAAAACTACATTAATGTGACATTATTGCTGAAATTTACACACATAAAGTCGGGAAATTCAGAAAAATGATTCCTGCAACTATCATAACTTGTCTCCTTTCTTATGTGAGGTGTACTACTTTCAGTTACCCTCCGTAAGCCCTTGTGCCTTGTTAAACACTGAATATTGTTCCTCTGGTTGGACTGCTGCCTTTCTCATATACAGCTTTGGATTTTGTTAAGGTTGTAATTATGTTATAATTTCCTCAGCAGCAGTTTAATGTCAGTGAAAGAAATACAGTGAGAAACCAATACTCTTTAGTCTGAAATCTGTCTTTCCTCAAAGATTATTTTAACCTGAATGGGGAAAGTGCCAGGGACTGAAATTGCGCAGGAGTCCTAGCTAAGGGAAGGCCAGTCATCAGACCTTCGGTGCAAACCAAGCAGAATGAAGCAATTTTGGTTATTTTACCCCCAGGGCATGTTTTGAATTGACACAGTTCACCTTTATAGAATTGTAAAATATCTCTGCTGTAGTTATTCTGCAGCTCCAGTGTCAGGCTGTTGCAGCATATTCCAGTAATGGGTTTTCAGTTGGCACGGTGACATTATTTTCTTATGTGAGATCAATTAACACAACATGCAAATGCTCTGGAGTTGACTTAGTTGAATCTAAATGAACAGTTATGCCAGACGATCTCTGTTGGAAGGAGGGAATGAATCTTTTCCTAAGAAAGGCTGTATCAGAAATATTTTCAGCCAGAGTTACCACAGAATCTTGGAAATAACAGTTTGAGTTTATGCTTAGCTTGCTTGAGAGAGAACTGCAGGTTTGGGAAGATAGGTATTGTCATATCCAAAACTTTTTCTCGGGACAATGTGAACTCTTTGGAAGTAGGATATAATCTGCACAAAGTGAGTGACTGCAGTAACAGTGGCTTCTTTTATTTATGTTGAAGTGTAATATGCCTCTTTACTTACTCAGCTAAAGTAAAACAAAAAATGCATTAAATGCAAGAAACATGGTGTATTTGCACTCTTGGAGGCTTTGTTTGCTTTATTTCCTAAATAAACATCCTTCTAATTGGCAAAGGACACAGTGTGGCTCCATAATAAGAATATCATTTTAAGGGCAGGGCGTACTTGACAAAAAATCCTTTAGTGCTATTATTAGCAAGTCTTTTAGCCAGTAGCAGAGGGCAGGACTGTCAGGCAGTCAGCAAGTGTCTGCAGGTGAATTTTTACAGTGTATACCCACAAACCTGGCATCAATTGTAGAGTTTACCCCTACATCCTGCGGTATTTAGGCTGGTCTTCCCCTTCAAGGTGGCATCTCCACAGGCTTCTCTGCAGGTCACCTGGCAAAGAAATGCTTTGGTTTCCTATTTGAAACTGGACATTCTTAATTGTTCTGGTTTTTCCTTTTTTTTTTTTTTTTTAATATCTGTAGATACTGTAGGTTTATGTGTATGCAGTTGAAGTCAAAGTTTGCTCAATTAATCAAATGTTTTGCTAATCGGCCTGGTGTTCAGTCTGGCTGAGAGCTAGCCAAAACCAATAAAAGCTTCTTGTTTCTCAGTGTGTATTTGGAGTTATCTGTGTACATAGATTTGTAAAAATGATCTAGTGCATGGTGAATAGTGCTCTATATTGCATTTCACATATGTCGAAATCAAACTATAAAGCAGCTTTATCACACGTGCTCCAAGTAAATTCATTCTTGAGCTAAGACACTTTACCCTAAGAGTGATTTTCTTTTAATAATTTACAGAAGTCTCATTTGAAAGTTCTTTCACCTTAATGACTTCTGTTGGTGACACAAAATCTCCAGCGTCATCAGCATTCTGTGCCTAAACCTGCCGTCTGCTGAGGAGCTGCCAGGTACATTAACTCTTGTCAACTTAACAGAGATTTGTTGTAAGAGAAGCTGCCTTCTTCATAAGAAGTTCAGACTGAGCCTTGATGCTTAATCTAAATACTGAAGCTACAGGGATTTTCCTGGAGGTAATTTTGAGTGATTATTAGTTGATTAAAGTAGTTCTCTGTGTCAGTTTCAATCATGAATTTGCCTTATGTGTGTTGGAGTCAGAGTTTATCAGGCTGATGGATATTGGTGTGCAACTGAGTGTTTTTCACATAAATTGGAAAGAACAGTTTGGTAATCCCCTTTTACAAGCTGTAACAAAATCCCTCAGAGTAGCTCTGCAAATATGTCCATCTAATGCAGTAGCACTAAGCAGCTAAAAGTTAAATACCCTTTTCACCTTCTGTTTTTATAAGGTAGACTCTCATGTGTGTCAAATCTGTTGTGTGTGATACAAGCTCATTTAAATATAAATAGGCATTCTCTGAAAATGAAATTTTAAATGTGTCAAAAATGTAATGTGACTGAGCTGGATATTTATCCTATTGACTATAAACAGAAGAGCTGATTGTAGCAAATACAGAAGTTATTTTGAATTTTCTGTACTGAAATCAGAAGTATGTTTCATTTTTAAACTTATAATCACAGCAAGAATGAGCTCCTGTGCTGTGCGCCGAGTACATCTTACTTGGATTTTGTAGCAGAAGACAGGGCTGACTCACTTTCTGCCAGCTTTGCCTCTTCTTGCTGTAAGCTCTTCCACTAGATCATCTGTATGATGAAAGGTCAGACTTCAACCCTTTGCCAAATTTGAGTGTCCTTTCTGAAAAGATAATCTATTTTATTGAGATCAAAAGAGATATTTTACTATTTTAATACAAAGCTAGAAAGAGGGTTTACTAGCTTGATATGAGTGCAGGAAGGAGCATTCAGTCTGGAAGTAAATAAAATTAATTTTTTGTCCTTACTGTGCTTTTGTAAAATTAGTAACATTATGGTGAAGTAATTCATTCAAATAAAAGAAGAATCTCATTTGCAAATCATGTATGAAAATTGTTTTTTAAATTTTGGGACTTAGAGTAGGAATTCTAATTTCCAGGTGTTTCTCTTCAGGTTTCTTTTGTGAGCTGTTGCCATTAATTTAGAATCTGGAAAAGTGGCTGTGTACTAGTCACATCTCATCCGCACTAACTTTATCAACAAGCTTAACTGACAGTTCTTGTTTAGTTGGATTTATTGAGAATTTCATATAGCTCATTGGGGTTTAGCAAACAAATAATTTGGATAATCCACCTGTTTGCTTCCTTTTTAATCTTGGAAAGCTGGTAATTGAAAGGCATATCAGAAAAGATTTCTTTAGTATATAACTGCATGGATGGACAACTTGCAAAAACATTAAGCAAGGAGGCTGCTGGAGTTGTGTCACATCACTAGGAGGAGATCTGGTATAGGAGGGGGTCTTGTCCATGAATCCCTGCATGAGGAAGGAGAGTCAGTAGGGCTTCCTGAAGCCAACCATCTGGTATGTTGACTTGGGCTCATGTGCATATTCCGTCCTATGGTGTAGAGAGGGAGGTTTCTGGAAAACCATTGCTGGCTACTGCCTCCTTCTGTAATTTCCCTTTTTCTGGCTATTTTGGAGTTGCAGTGTATGTTTTGTGTTTTCACGGTTGTGTGCAAATTTGGATAGGCAGAGTATAGAATCAGAAAAAGTAGTCAGCCATCCTATGCATACTGGACTTCTTCAGGCAAGCCTTGACTATTTTTTTAAAAAAAATTTATATATATATATATTTGTTATAAATCAACATTAACATGACATTTCTATGCCCCCATTTTTCCGATTTCTTGGTTTTAACTTTCTTCAAGTTCCTGTTTGGCATTGTTTCTCCAGGCTTCTGTAAATTCCAGGTAACTGCATTGATAGCTCCAGAGATACAGGATTAAGATTCTGTTATCATGTAAGGATGGAAAATAAAATCATTTAGTTCTTCCACTGTTCTTGTTGAGTAATGCAGAATTCTTTATATTTACATCGTGCTAAAGGTTGCATTAATTCTGTCCCTTACATTTTATTTTTTTGCCTCTCTTCTCTGTACACTTTGTCATTTGTACTATCTGCAGCTCTTAAGATTTTCTCTTTTACCCTGAAGTTTCTGTGAGAGTGAGTAGCAGGAAGGTCATTCAGGTTTTTTACACTAGTGTCAGCTGAATATTGGATATTCAGTAAATTTCATTTTTCTGGTTTGCCATTTTGCATTTTATATGTTTACGTGTGAATGATCTTTGCCAATTTTGATAGAGGGAAAGGAAAGGCTGAAACTTCTCTGATGAAAGTTTCGAAATTAACACTTCTGCTTAAAGCTCTTCATGTATTTCCAAACAATTACCAAGAAGGTAGATAGAAAGCCAGTAGGGGGAGGAAGAGTCTTAAGAAGTTATAAAGTCTTTTATCAGGCATTTATAATTTTTGATAGATTTTGGTACATTGCTTAGTAAAAACTGACAAACCAGATTCATGGCATTCATCATAGTTCTCTATATTTCTGTGCTGAATTGTTCTCCAGTTCATATTGTAGACCTGAGTCTTCTACTGACTAACACTTTTAACAGCTGTATCTTGTTCAGTGAATACTGGGGAAAATTGAGATTTCTGGATGCATTGGTTGATAGATATCCACACAGTGAATTTCCAAAGATAGATTTCTTTTAAAGGATTTAAATGTTCCATCCTTTCTGAAATTAAAGTATTATTGCAATAGTAGCTACCTTAGAAAATCCTTTTGTATATAATGGACAATACATGGTTTAGACAAAGGAAGGAAATGTGGAGCACAGACACATTTACTGGTTAAAATGCATAGCGGTTAAAACTTAAATTTTCATGTATATACACTCATGCTATTTTTTTTTTTTTTTTCCTCTCCTCCCCCTCCTGCACTTGGAGCTCAAATACAGTGCCACGGAGCAATATTGTTGTGTGGTTTTGGTTTCTATTTTTTTTCCTTTTTTCAAATGAATTATGTTTATATCTGAAGAAGGCAAGTGTTCTTTTGCCAGTATCGGCCTACTTTATTGGCAAATGGTGATGGAGACATATATATAGGCATATTTTAGGGGAGACTGATCCAAGGAGGTACCTTTGAAGCAGCTGTACTTTACATCTGTGCCGGTTCTGCTTCGTGCCAGCTTTAGGGTTGCTGACCACTGAAGGATGCCATAGTCATTCTGAATCTTTGAAGTCATGATTATTTGAAATAGGATTAGGAAGAGGAAGAGAAGGGTCAAATTGAAAACTGCATCAATTTCTGTAGCTCGGTTCTTAAAATAAGATAAATGAAGCATGAGATCATGTTGTGTGCGGGAGTAGTATTTATCTCTTTCTGCTTTTCTGTTCTGGCGGTGTTGCTTTCCCCTCAGAGCGGTAATTTGCGGCTGCTGCATGACCACACTTGGCAGTTTCATGTGGAGAAGAGAACTGGATATAGCCTTCTGTTCAGGCATAAAGGGGGTTTCAAAATTGCCTTGAAAATTCAACCAAATTGGATAAGTGATTATATTGGTTAGACAGATAACAGTGAGGCTGCTTTAATAAACTGGCGCTTTTTTATCTCCATCCCCCTCCGCTTCGTCTCCTGATATCTTTTAGGATAAAGAGAATAAGTGCCATTCAGTTGGTCTGGAACTGTTACAGTTGTGAGATAATACAGTTGGCTCTTCAGGTTGTTTGCCAAGTAAGGCAGTGTTGTACTTGGAGATGTGCTTTACCTACCTGCATCACTCAAGTGGTGCGCGAGTGAAGAGGGATGTAATTGATTTAGGAAGGATGCACTTTCAAATACAGTGACATATTTTTCATTAGCAATAACTAAATGGAAAAGGAAATGACTTTTATTTTGTATTGTATCTTTAGCGTTATAAGCTTACGTTCAGGTATTCTTTATTTCGGAGTATGCAGATTTTTGCAGCAAGACAATCTATTGGGAAGTTACTCAGTTCAGCTGTACCTCTAGGAAAGATGGGTGTTTAACCCTTTATTTTAAAATAAAATTGAAATATTAAATTTCACCAGGATGTTAAAAGGCTTGATGTGATTCAGTTTTATTTACTAGACTTATATTTAGATGTTCCCATTGTTTGTATTCTGAAACTATAGTAGTTTATCACGAAAATCTGTCTTGTTCTCAGCATCGGATAATCTTGCCAATATGTATGCAGTTTGAAAACGTTTCCGTACAAGATATCTGCTGGTAGTGATATTTTGTAAGACAGAAAGTTTTGAGTTGCTGGCCAGAGAAAGAGTAAATGCCTAACACATGCTATTCTTGTAAGCTATTGTTGTGACCACCCTACTGTACTTTCCCCCCTGCACCAAGTCCTGAAGAAATGTGCAGAAATAATTACGAAGATTAATCCTTTGAAGACTGGGCCTGATTCTTGGATATATTAATTGCACCTTGTTACAATTTAATCGGTTTATTCTTGCAGGAGCATTGTATTAGAACAGTGTACCATGAACAAGTGGATAAATCTCTTGCAGAGATTTAGTCATGGGATTAGCTTATTAATTGTCTACCAAACTGATGGGATTTACTTATTCATTTTTTTAAAGGAAAAAACTCCAGACACTCCAATCCAACCAAACTCCAAATATATTGATTTTTCTTATGTCTTTATGTATACTACTTAGCCTTGTAGATCTTAGGGAATTCACAAATAATTTGGCTTTTTTTATTTACTCATTGTTTCAACTGAAGATATGTAAACCAGGATGATACTATGGACACTAATTTGTTTTTTATCATAAATCTGTGAAGACAGAGTAACTCTTTCTTCCCAGCTCTTCTGCTATTCCAATTACGGAGACATTTTCCAAAACCATAGTTGGCTTCTTTTGCTCATCCTAGAGGGTTATTACGCATGTTGGCTCTTTTAATGCTGGATGCAGTGCTTTACATAAAGTGAAGATACTTGGAACAGATTTTGATGCGTATCTATCTCCTGTAACAGACCTCATAAGTCAACTGTTCAGACTGAGGTCACTTGGTTTGTTCAGCCTGGAGAAAGTGACCTCATCACAGTCTACAACTTCTGCAGGGGTGGCAGTGGAGAGGGAGGTGCTGATTTCTTCTCTGGTGACCAGCACGAGGCAATGGAATGAAGCTGCAGCAGGGCAAGTTCAGATTGGACATTAGGAAAAAGCTCTTCACTGAGAGGGTGGTTGGTCACTGGAGCAGGCTCCCCAGGAAAGTGGTCATGACACCAAGCCTGTCAGAATTCAAGCAGCTTCTGAACAATCCTCTTAATCACATGGTTTAGTCTTAGGTAGTCCTGCGAGGAGCAGGGAGTTGGACTCTGATCCTTATGGGTCCCTTCCAAGTTGCAATATTCTATGATTCCATGATTCTAGTTTGCGTGAAAATGGAGGGTGGCAGCAGTCATTAGTATTCTTCTAATGAGAAAATGGCAATACTCAGCATATTCTAATATGTCATTTGCAAGCTGAAAATCTAGATACATGTAAAATGTTGTATCTTTTTGAGGAAAAAGGGCAGCTATATTGCAGGTTCATAACAAAAAAAGAAATTACAGATTTAATGTAATAGTTTTATTTACATGCAAACCAGTGTTTTATTTAATACAAACTCAACAGTATTAGCATTTTTTTAAAAAAACAAGTATAAAGTGCAAATGTAAGATAAGCTAAATTAAATATTTTCAGTGAACACTTTTTACATGTTCATTTACTCTGAAGAGAATTAATATTTTAGGCATTTTAATTTAAAATGATCTAACTGCTTAGAGAAACATTTTGACAGGAATTCCACTTCATGATTGTTTATCATTCTCATTGTAGGACATCTGTCTGCCTTAAATCTACTGAACTTGCTTATGAAAATGTCATTGCAAATGCATTCTTGTTAATGGCCAGAGTACCTGTAATTACTGTATCTAGCTTTACTATAAATGCTTCATGTATTCTTTGTGTCTTCTGCAAAGTAATGTGATTTATTAAAATGTCCCAGTGCATTTTACTCCACTTCCAAAATATCTTATTTCCTAGTCGTCTTTAATTAGAGTAATTTCTCTGGCGTAAGTCCTTCTTAAAAACAGAGTGGGAGCAGAATCAAATTGTTTTGAAACACTGTATGGGTGTCAGTTATATTGATTTAAGTTCTGATAATCAAACATACAACTATTTACTTGCAAAGTGGTCTGCAGGTCACAGAATAACAGGATGCCTGAGGTTGGAAGGCTTCCCCCTCTCCACTTGAGGATTTATACAAATTGATGAGATTCCCCCGAGCTTTTTCTTCTAACTTTATGTTCCCCTATTTCTTCATCTGCGGCCATTTTTCTTACAATTATATTTTGGTACCTTATTAGTGGTATGTGGAGATCTCAAGGGATATTTTTGTAGACTTTCTTATAGGATATATCATGTAAATCTAAATCTTGAACTGACAGGCAACAACACATGCAGGTTCCTTTAAGCATAGATCAATCAATAGTGACAACATGGGTAAAAATGCTGAAATTGTTCTAACCGAAAAAAATTTGAAAGAGCTGTCTAGCTGTCCGAGGTTGAGCTTTAATCCTGTAAGTCACTTCAAGAACACTGTATTTCTGTTGTATTTATATGAATGATGCTGAATGAACCATATGATGGGCTCCCTTTAAAATGCCAGATCAATGGTAGCCCTGTCCATTTCCCATCAGGGTCATTAGATCACTCTCTAAGTGAGTTAAAAAAGGTTAAAATGAAAAAAATATGATCAATGTCTACGAGAGATTTTTTTTTTACCTGTTGTTTTTGAGATGATCAAATACAATTCAGGTTTGTACTACCTCTTCTACCCCAGTTGCTAAACTTAGAACTCATCCATACAGAAAGCAAAAATAAAATGTGCAGGTATTTCTTGCATGCAAAGGATGCACATCTGCCTCCGTTACCAAGAGCATGAGGAATAGTTTCAAAATGCCATCTTTAAAAATACTGGCAAATGTTAGAGAGTTAGCGGGGGAAAAGAAAGGGCACGGTACATAATGTTAAAAAAGGAATAGCAAAAGCTAATGGGTATGAACTCTAGTGCCCTAGAATTGTCATTCTTGCTTCTGTTTCGGATTCATTGGAGCTTCATTGGAAGGGACTTTAACCTTCAACCAATGCGCTCAAGCATGATGACTCCTCAGCCTTTTTGCAGGCATTGTAATTAGTCTTGTGGAAATGTATGAATATAGTTCTTGCCTTAGAGAATCTGTCAGCAACCAAATTGTAGTTATAACTGCATACTATAGCAAGTACATTATGAATCTCTAGATAAAGCAAAATATATGATAGCTTGTATTTTAGCTTCATGCACTGCCTTAGTACTGCTTCCTTATATAAGTTGATAAGATATATATGTGGGCCAACTATAATAATTTTTCAATAGTCTGAATTTTTTTGTTGTTTTGTCCATCGGTTGACTGTTTGTCCAGGGATGCTTGTACATCACACAGCTGATCGGAGTTGTTGCTGCCAGAGAAAGTCAAGATCTTTAAGAGCGAGCTGGCTTTATAGGTCGTCCAAGTTGAGTCCCACTCATATTGGATTCACTGCCCTGATGAGGAGTAGCTGTTTTATTCATGTGGCACAATACGTTCCTCTGTCAGATTTCGTCTGCTCTTGCTGTTCTGCTGTGCAACATGTGCAAGTTAAGTCCAATGCAACTTCAGTTCATAGAATTTACAGCATAGGTGCTGCATGGCTGACGTGTTAAAGCATCTATATAATCCTGCATGTATGTGCATTGTATAACAGATTCTTACTAATTAATTCCAGTGAAAATGCACTTCATTTGTTTTTGCACAGCAAAAAAACCCCAGCAAAACATCCTCAGATTCAGAATGTGAAATAATATTTTCAAATCTCAGGTTTTTTCATGGGTTGGAAATTCCATTGGAATTCTGGTCTTAGGTAAATCAAAACCCAAACCACTATTATTTTCCAAATTTTTTATTTTTCATGTTAACTATATTTACATTGAAACTTCCAGACAAGTATACAGGTAGTCACCAAACAAGGGTATGGCCGAGAAAATCTAAAAGTATGGTTAAAAAAAAAAAAAGTATTTTAAAACAATAAATCAATAACTCAGCTGTCAATTTAAATTTAACCATAATCCCTGGTTCACCCTTTCATGTCCTTTTGTATAGTTCAAACATGGTGCTTCCGGCACAGAGTACTATCACGCACAGTGAAGAAAAGGGAATTCTCCATGGCTGATGCACAGCAGCTCACAGTACCTGTCACTCTCATGTTTTGCATTGATTTTATTCATTCGTTCTTTTCTTCTCTGTTTTTCATCCCATCCTGCTGCTGGAGTTGTCATGCTGAGACTTTATGCTTTCTAAGACCTTTGTCACTGTTGAATGCCGGTGTATAATTTTTGTTCCCAGCTGTGGTGAAAGCATGTGCTATTAAGATACAGAAGAAAAGTGAGGCTTCCTTGCTGGGGCAAACCCCTGAAGAAACAGAAACATTATACAAAAAGAAATACTTTTTTGCAGCCCTTTTGCAGCCAGTTTGTGTGAGGTTTTTTTGTAGTTTTGGGGAGCGGTTGTGTGGTGTGTTTTTTTTTTAACTTTTTTTTGACCTTCACTGTCAAATTTATCTTCCTTCAGGAATCTGTTTCAGTGTCACAGTCCTGAGCTGAATATAACCATTCTAAGAGATTTTTACTTCCATAGCACTCTGTGAATGAGTTCTTGTTTTACAAATTCTATTTGTTTTCAGTGTAATGCTAGCCCATTTTTCACAAAAATATAACAGGGAAATATGAAGGATTTTTTTGAGAGATCGTGTGTATCTGTTGAATGACTGAACACCAAGATAAAAGGGAGGTAAATCTGTAATGCAAATTTCAAGAATGAGTGCACTGTCCTAAGAATATGGCAGGAAGCATTTGGAAAACCAGATGTATTCAAGATACAGCACATAATACAGCCTGGTTCTAGTGATTTCTGACAGAAGTACAAAGAAAGGAGACTTAAGTGACCCTGAGCTGGAACAAAAGAAAAAGATCTTATATTGTGATATGAGAAATTCCTACAAATATATTCTCTGTCCCCAGAGAGGAGCAAAATACTCTTTCTTAGCAGATGCCAAAAAAAAGATGTTTCTTACTTGACTTATTGTTTAGCCTTTCATCTTGGAACAATAGTATTTCAGACAGTGCCATTCTTTTAGCGTGCTAATTACACGTTCAGCTTGTGATGTATTCTAACATTATATTTTTTACTCTAAAATTTGAGCCTAACTGTTTTTTTTCCCCATCTTACATTTGTGTGGGTGATGATTTCCATTCTGTCTTACGGGATCTTCTTAACAGGGTGTCTCTCCACCTTGCCAATTTAATTTTGAATTTAATCTTCGCCTCTGATGTGCTTTCATTCCCTTTGTGCTTGATATAATCTACCAGTTTAATAAGTATATACTGCATTCTATCATCCATTTGTTAATGAAACTAATGAATAATATTGGACAGAGAACACATCCCAGCAGAGCCTGCTAATACATCTTTCTCATTTGGAGAAATCATTGACAGTTACAACTTGGTCACTGTTTTCTCATAACTTTGGTATTAATCTCATAAATGTTTCATTTAGAGTACTTTTTTCCAAAATCTATCTGGGAAAAATAATGGAAAATTATTCAGGCGACTTTAAGTCAAGAGTTAGTGTGTGCTTTTGAGAGCTCAGTATCTGAAAATTTTCATAGTTATTTAGCACGTGAAGGAGCATTTTGTTGTGCTCTGCTAACAAGGAGTTCTCAAATCAAGGCACAGACACTAGATTGTTGTGGTGTTATGAACATTACTATTCTGTTTTCACTGTACAAATAATTTCTCCATACAGATCGAGGCTGATTAAAGCTTATTTGTGCCTCCTATGTCATGGCAATGCGCGAGTCACTTGGGAGAACTCCCCACAGGTTCATTTATTTCCTTTCAAGCCTTTATTTATATCCTTTCATCCCTGCCTCAGGGATGTGCTGAAGGATGCTCAGGGCAAAGCGGTGGCTTGGCTCAGCTCTGCAATCCTTTCTGAGCGTTGAGGGCTTGGAGCAAGCAATACAAGTGTTATAAACAGACTTAGTATCAGTATGTAAACTGATCTGAGCACCTCCGCACTGCATACCTGTAAGTTTTTGCTGTGTCTGGGCTGGCTTGCTTATCTGGAAATGATTGCTGGCTTCAGACTAGAACCTGTTTGACAAAGCCCTGGCTGGCCCATCATAGGCTTCGTAGTCTGCTGAAACTGTGCTTTGGGAACAAGCTCTGCTCTTAAGTCCTCATTAGAATGTCCCACTGTAGAAAAAATACATGACACAGGTTGCAAAGCACATTAGGTTATTCCTTTCTTTCCAGTTGTTAATTTTTCCACGTGACTTAGATCAATTATTAAAACAAATGAGCAGAGTGTTTGTTTAACTGGAGAGACTCGTTCGGTGTCTGGTACTATAATTCTTTGCTTCCTTTCTGGCAGTTTCTCTTTTGTCCATAGTGTTTTTAACAGTTTCTGCAAAAGACTGTATATATTTATGCATGGTATTTAAATTTTTCTTTGCCAAGCAAGTTTATGAGAAGCAGTTCAGTTTCTTGTAAGATAAAGATGAGGTACTAAGTCAGAACTCCATGACTGGTGCAATTTGTTAGGTAAACTGCACAAATTGTGTGAATACAGGAACATAACATTGGGTCAGGCCATGGAGAAATATGGGCCACAGCAGCAAGCATCTGAGTGTTCTCTACACCAAACGCTAGCTGAATTTATGAATACTCTGCTAAAACAGGTGCACTGTACTGCTTCCTATACGTAGTGACAGGTTGAATGTTGTCTATGCCCTTGAAACTTCCCTTTGAATACCTCGCTTCTGTCCAAAAAATACATGTCTGAATGCAGTAGACATGTAGATTACTGAAAACTTCTTTTTAAGAGCAAGGAAAAAAAAACCAAACAAACTGAGAAAAAAGAGAAAAAACAATTAAAATCTGCCTTGTTCAAAGTTTTGTCCAAAATTATACATTTATATGTAGTTCCTTCAAATAAAATGATAGCCATTGAAATCACCATTATGTAGCCTAAATGTCCACTTTCTGCTATTAGATATCATCTTTGTGATCCGTTTCTTAATAGCACAAAATAACAATCCCCAGTAATAACAAAACCTTTATTATGAACGTGCCTTTCACTTCATTATTGGCAAGTGGCACACATAAAACTGTGTGTATGAACAATAACTGGTTTGTGTGAAGATGTGGACATAATTTTTCTTTCTTTTCATATATTAAGCCATTTACTCTGCAAAGGTTAAAAAAGGATGGAGCTATTGCAGGAAATCTGATATGGAAGCTGATTTGAGTATAATATATCATAAAGTGTGGAAAGTGCTACTTCCAGTCACCTGTCTCTATTTTAATACAGGCAACTGCATTTTGCCTACATAACTTCCTCTTGCAGTTTTGAGACTGTCCACTCTCTTATTTGCATGTGTAAGTTCTCAGTTTTCCTTTCTACTTCTTAATCAATGTGAAAACTTCTCAGTGAGCTGCTCTCATTGGAACTACAACAGGACTTCATGCTGCCCATTGAGAAATCCTCCACAAACTGAAATGAAGGAAGCTAAGAAAATGTGGTAAATTGTAATCACTTTACAATTAAGAATAGGGATGAAAAAGAAGCTTCTCTTTCTGATGTAGGACCAGCTAACTACCCCTTAGAGACACGAAGTTATTAACATGCTAATGATTTTATTTTTTTATTCTGATCAAGTTGTAGCCAGCACAAAAATTGCCAGTAGTTGACATTCAAAAGAGTTTTTGAATTACTAAGTGGAAAATTGAAGAGAAATTGCTGTTTTACAGTAGAGTGGATCTTTGATTAAATTTTACATGCAATCATTGGTTTCCCCAGAAAGGTATGGAGTGTAACACACTTCAGAAGGTATTGTACTAGTACAAACATTATACTCCTTATGTGAATGTGTATTATGGGAACATGGCTAATATTGTACTCTCAGGGTCACTATTCCCACTTTAATATCACTTCAGATTCTCTGAAGAAGAGCAATGCATAGTTGCCAGAAGGAGGAACAATGCAACCCAGACCTATGTCTCAAGTGACTGTATTTTTTTCAGTAGAATAAGAAGGAACTTGAGGAATGAAACCACCAACCAAATTCTTGGTTGCAGGAGAACTTGTATCACATCCATATCTGTAGGATGGTACTGCAATGTACAGTTAGATATGCCTACAGCTTTAGTAATTTTCTCTTATTTTTATAGTTTTCTTTTGTCACAGATTTAATATGGTTTCATCTGAATTCATGATTTGGGGGAAGAACCCTTCTTGGTTGGTTGGTAAATAATTAGTGAAAATGTATTCTGAAAAGGCAGAAAAGGGCCCCTTGCTCTTTGGGATGTTTTCCTCCATAATGCTAAGGCAGAGGACGAAATGCCTGTCCTTGAAACTTCCTGCTATAGAATACTCTGTGGGTCCAATAAGATGCATAAAACAAGTGTTATGATTGCTGTTAAGTGCTGACATTGAAGAACTGCTGTTTACTGGGATATATTGGATATCTCTAAAATTTGAATAATATGACTTAAATTTCTTTTGATCCTTTTTGTCAGCCTCTAGTGTGGATTTAATGTTTTTTAAATCAAATTGCTGCATTCGGAGCAAGCCCTCTAAAGACTTTTATAATGAAAAGCTAGAGCAATTGAGTTGTGTTTCAATATGAAACAAGCTAAACCCGAGTTCACCAAGGTTTGTGAGCCTGGACTGAATTTAATATGTTCTCCCTATATTCTTTTTTATGTTTTTGATTTGGAAAGAATCAAATCAAAACTTTGAAGATGTGAAACCATAGAAATTAAAGATAAATGTATGCTGAACCCCAAACTCCTGAGTTTCAGTTTCTGAAGAGGGTTGGTGTTCACCAGTTATGGTTTATTTCCCCACTGATTTGGAGACTTTGACATATTCGGTGAAATTTGATTACTGAATTCTAGGCAGAGAATTGAATAAACTTTTGGAGAGAGCGAGCTGTTAGCGTGCTCTTCCTCCTCAGTTCTTGTTTCTGGCATGCATTTCTGTTCTAAAAAAAACCCCAGGAATTAAGAAGCTGCTGTGTCAAATTCATTGCTGCTGTTGTCACTCTCTTCTCACCCTTCCCCAGGAGGTTTGGACTTTATGCCTGTGTTGGGGACCCTGCATGACATCGTTTTCTGTCAAGTAACCATATTTGAAACAGTTTCTCTAGAAGCAAGCAGAGTTGCTATTTCTGTAAAAGATGATGCGAAGCTCAATGGTGGTATTGATTTATGCAGAGTTCAGAAAACACACAATGGAAATACTGCATACCAATACAATTAAGATGAGTCTAATTCAAAATTTTCATTAGAGTAGAAACAGTAAACAATTATTTATCAAAATAACTGTATTTTTATTGAAGACCTAAAGTAATTCCAATGGGGGAAACTCCCAATTTTGGTGTTATTACTAGGAGGAGGGTTGTTAGCTCTGTGTATGTGTGGTGGTTTGTGTTGGTTTTTGGTGGATGATATTGACAACATTGTGAGCAGAGTTTAGCATACAATGGAAACAAGTGAGAGGAGGTCAGGGAATGATTCATCTGAGGTCAGGGAATGATTCATCTGCCAACCCATCCACTCTTAGCCTGCCCGCCCTGGGGCGGCGTGGTGTATGGTGGGTAAGGAATGAAATGCATGGGCACTGGAGGTCGTGAGACCTTCCGTGTGGCTGGTTGCCTCTTTGTTCCAGCAGCAGTTTTGGTTGGTCCCTATGTGCATTATTTTTTTGTTTTCAGATTTCCTCTTTGTAGGTCTGCCTGAGCCTACAAATTCCTGATCTTAACTCTGGTCCCTGTCAAGGTCACTCAGGTTTTCTGTTTTCTGCACTTGCCATAAGAAGGGTACAATTGCCCCTCGGTTGGGTTGAGGCACATAGTAAGAATTCAGAATAGGATCAAGGCCATTCAAAAGAGATGATACAATATTTTCCTGAATTTACCCAGTGAAACAAAATCCCAGAAAACAGTGTAGAAGAAACAAATAGGTGAGCTTTCTAATGGTTTTGTGATTTTTGGTCTGTAATCCTTAAGGAAAAATGTTTCCTGTCAAGAACCTATGCTCTCTCTATTACTCACCTACAACTAACCTCTCGGTTGTTGGATAATCCTTAAATATCTGAAAAAACGTATCTACTTGCAGTTTATAAAAGTCTGTCCCACACTGTTTTGGTAACAGCACTCAACTGTTCTGGAGATTGTTATATGTTCAAAGCACTCAACAAATATTAGCTAATTAATTGATTAAATTAAAGAACAAAGCACTCTTCCAGCAATGCAGAAGCATGTGCTTAGCACGCATTACAGTACCAATAAACGGATTCCAAATCTCTTTAGCAGGTTTAGGAGACACTCTGTTCTGTTGTCTGGTGAATATATTTGGATAAGTGTCTTAATCTGATAATTTCACTTTTATAGTGACTCAAAATTTTATGCTGCAAAATGGCCAAATACAAAGTAAGTTTTTTTTAAAAAGTCCATGTGACTACGGAGAAGTATTTGCGTACTTCCCTTCTGTAATGACTTTTTTATGATTAAATATTCTTTTAATGATTATATAGTGATTGCCTTTTAAGAAATTGCAATATAAGTTAGACTAAAACAATCAACAGAGCATACTAATTGCAGGGTTTCTGGTTTGTTTTGTTTTTAGGCTTAGTTTGGGGAGAATTTTGAAAATCTTATCCCTTAAGAAGAAATGGTACAAACAATAGAACAGTTCTGTCAAAGCTTTATTAATGGCCTAAAAAATTTCAGTTCAGCAGATACAGCCACTATACTGAATAATACTAGTCATAGCAATTATTCAGCAGTTCCTTGGGGAAAGACCACTGAATTTGAGGAGCAAATCACCTGTTCAGACAGAGGAGTTTCATTCTGTGGCATACATTCAGTTTCTAAAACATGATATCCAAAATTCAAACATTATCCTTTACCTAAACATATGCCTTTTGTGTTTGGGGCATTCCTAGGATTTATTGTTCTTCCTAGATAGGAAGCACTAGGTTACAATGATCATGAACTTGTCTGCCATTTATCTGGGATATTTGTGGTATGTTTTCCTACTGAATTCCCAAGTGTCAGAAAATTGAATAGACTTTTAGTGTATTTTCCCTTTAAATAGCAAACAAAAGAGAACAGGAGGCTATGAAACATACTGCTGAACTTCCCTTCGTGCTAGGCATAGTATCAAGCTAACAAAAACTATTCTGACATTCAAACAAGAGAAGTGGTTTGTCAGTTTTCCTTAAAAGCACAATAAGTTCTGAAAAATAAAGTTGGGTAGAAAAGGAAAAGAAGAGCAGAAGGGGGCTGTAAGGAAAAGAGAGAAATTGTCCATTAGCATTAGAAACTGCGCTAAGTTAGGAGCCTAGAAAGCATGAATTCAAGTTTTACCTCCTACTGCACTTGGCAATTGCATGATTGACTGAAGTGTTTTTGTCCAGATGCAGACAGGAATTGTTCAAGATTTACAGATACAGTAAAAGGCTTTCAACAAGGTCGCTGCTGGCAGCACTAAGTGTTGTTCTTTAAGGTATTTTCCTGAAGATCGTACAGGTAATGAAGAAAATATTATAGTGCATGTATCTAATCTTTCCAACTTCACTGCTATTTCCAGTGCTAACGTATTATAGTACTGCATAATGTTATCTGCATCTTAGTGCATTCTAATAACGCATTTAATTTAAAGACACTTCTGCTATATTTGTGAGTTCAGAAAGGTTTTGTCTCTGTAGGCACTCTCTCTAGCCGATTTTCTTTTTTTAGATGGCGCATGTTTCCTTCGGTGTACTTTAAGAAAATAATACCTTTTGCAATGGCAATGACAGATCTTTGGGCTGCACAATAATGCAATTCTACACTACATGTTCTTTTTCTGCTTCTAAACTGTGCTTTTCATCCTGGTACAGGATTTAAAAAGTTGTGAATATGTCTTAATAAGACTGTTCCTCTTTAAAGGAAGTCATTGTTCTGTGTGATGAAGAGTTTCTGTGATGAAGAGTTCTCTGTAATGAATGCACTTGGAGAAGGGGGATTGCATCTCATAGTATGGAAGTAGTTGGGGCTGTTGAACTAATCAGGAGCATGGTAGGACAGGGCTTTTCTGCAGCCTAATGTAAATGGTGAGCTTCAGGTGCAGCTGTTTGATAGGAGGAACTAGGAGGAAGCATGGAATATAAATGTTCCAGGAACAAAGCTATCTTTGCAGTATTTTTGGGGAAGCTTAGGTGAGTGATTAGCAACACTGAGTTGGGACAAGCAAATCAGCTTGGTGGAAATGATGTAAAAGCAGAGTGAGGAACAAATGTGAAAGTGAATGTGGAAACAAATGTGAGAAACCAATGAGCTTTGGTATGTCACATAGCTATATCTGAGGACATTACATCTGGTAAAAAAGTGGACTGCGTGTTCTGGCCAAGTTCAATGTAGAGTTGTTCATAAATAAGAAATCAGAATCAAATTGAGTATCTGTAGGGAGGTAGCTGGTGGCGCTGTCAAGAAAATACAGGTTTTGACTTAGTGAATTTCCTAAAGGTCAGCCTTGTGGTGCTCTGCTTTCTGTTTGTTCCTTGGCATAATCCTGAAGTGCACTTCTAAGATCTGAATGTCTCACAATTCATAGAGTTACTGTAATTAAAATGGACACTAAACTTTACCAAGCTAACTTCTACAGTAACAAAGTGGATTTCCTCTAGTTGTGGTTCTTTATATATATATATATATACACACCCACTTTTTTTTCTTTGCCTTTACTGATGAACCGTTAGTAGAGTGGGTTCTTGTTCAATATGGTGAAAATGGAAAGTCCTTGCATGCATGCTCAGAAATGTGACTGGTTATGGAGGTAGGTAACGTTGTCAAGTATCTGCCCCTGGAGTCCTCTGCTTCTTTCTTTAATCCTGCAAATCAGTGGAGCCCAAAAGTTCAGCTCTAAAGGATGAACTCTGCAAAACCCATGTGAGCAGAAAGCTGAGGGATGGAATATCTTGGTTTCATTATATTGTTTTATGCCAAAATTTACCATGTTTCATTGTACTTTTTGTCAAGGTGGTTGTTTTTTATCTCTGTAGTGAGCAAAAGAC
This sequence comes from Chionis minor, assembly GCA_013398295.1. NCBI lineage: Eukaryota > Metazoa > Chordata > Aves > Charadriiformes > Chionidae > Chionis > Chionis minor. The sequence continues at coordinate 72,626 of VZSF01007385.1, forward strand.
TCCTGCAGACAGAAATAAAAGGAACTTGGCTCATCATTTTTCAGTGCTAATACCTTTGTTGACAAAATGCTGTATCAGAAGAAGAAAATCCTGTGCTATGTTCACAGGTGTGACAGAATACTGTTCCACTGTACAGATTTCAGCTGGGATAGAGTTGACTTACTAGCAGCTGGTATAGTGCTATGTTTGGGATTTGGGATGAGAAATGGTGTTGATAGCACACTGGTGTTTTTGATTGTTGCTAAGCAATCAAGTCCTTTTCTGTTCATCACATGGCCCTGCAAGTAAGTAGGCTGGGAGGGCACAAGAAGTTGGGAGGGGACACAGCTGTGACAGCTGACACCAACTGACCAAAGGGATATTCCATACCATGTGATGTCATGGTCAGTATATAAAGCTGGGGGAAGAAGAAAGAAGGGGGAATGTTTGGAGTGATGGGATTTGTCTTCTCAAGTAACCATTAGATATGATGGAGCTGTGCTTTCCTGGAGGTGGGTGGACACCTGCCTGCCCATGGGAAGTAGTGAATGAATTCCTTGTTCTGCTTTGCTTGCCTGCGTGGCTTTTGCTTTATTTATTAAACTGTCTTTAGCTCAAACAACAAGGTTTTCCTCACTTTTACTCTTCCAATTCTCTTCCCCATCCAAACTGAGCAAGTGGCTGCGTGGTCCTCATTGCTGGCTGGTGTTAAACCATGACACACTGTGAAACTTACTCATTCCTTGGCTGTTGGCTGCTTTCTTTCCTTTCATACTTTGCCATAGGGCACTCATGCTTCTGGTAGGCTTTCTCTCAGAGAAAATCCACCTACCTTCTGATATCTCTTTTGATGGTTGAAATGGTGGCAGCACTAAAAGTGGTGGTCGCTTCATCTCCTGCCTTAAACCTGTAATAATGTTGAACACCTGTCAGATGATTGTGATAGTGGCTGTATTAATTATCTGTAATAACAGCACATTATTGTACAGAACAAAATTTGAAGCATAATGACTTAGTTTGGGGCCAAAGGACCCAGAGACTTTTGCTCTTCTTTCTCATTAGAATTTAAGTTTGTGCAAGGAAAGCCGAAGAAAACATTGCCACCTTGCTCGTGTGAAAAAAATCTTGATTTTGGCCCAGTCCTTAGTGAGACAGTTTCCAGTGGTTTTGACCCTAAATGATTTGCTCAAATGACCCTGCTGATACCTCTTTCAAAAGCCTCAAAAGGTATGTATATCTGTATATATATATATGTGCATATATATTATTTATGTGTCCATAAATACATGCAACAAATGAAACTTTCCTGTCCTTTAAGTTATTTGTCCCACACAGGGGTTGAAATTAGTTGGCAGGATGGAAAGAAGCGTGCTTTGTGTCCGATGATGTTTCAAAAAAAGTCTTTGTAGTCTCCCAAGTGGTTGGTGGCCGTTGAGAACGGTTAACTTCCTAAAGCAATGTGGCTGGTTATTTGTGTGTTATAGATCTTTGAATTCTCCAATACTGAAAAAATTGTCTGTTATAAAATAGTAAAGATATAAATCATAGTGTGCTACAAGGAGGAGGGAAAAAAACCCCAAACCCCTTGCAGCTTACTTCTGGGTAAAGAGCTTGCAATTGTAACGAAAAAAAAATGATTTTTTACTCTTAAATAAGTCAAGATCACTGCAAAAAGTCTTGATATAGTAAGACATATCCAGTGTGAAGGATCACTGCCGCGGTTTGTGTGTGAATTCTCTTTGCAATAGAAGTTTCAGAATTTGCTGAAGCAGCAGGAGACCACTAATGTGAAATGAGGTGCAGTCAATGAAGAGTAATAAGCGTAGTGATCAATAAAGTGATTTGTGAAAACCAGTTGATGACAGTGAGTGTGTGTTAGTTCCAGATGTGTATGTACTGTAGGAGCAAGACATGCTGAAGTGGATGGCAAGGTAAGCCACTCCGATTTGCTCCTGACAGTGGGTATTGATTGCAAATGACATTATTGGGCCAGATTTAAATAATGCTAAGCAAAAGAGTGATGATTTTGTCTAAACTAGGGAAATAAGGTGTAGGATGGAGTAGTCCCTTGTGTGCAATGGCTTAGAGGAAGGTTACTTGTTTAGTTGTTTGGTTTTAGACTTTGTTTTTGATGGCTTTGCTTGCATTCAGTGTTTTCTCTTCACATGCCTCTGTGACAAACAAAACGAAAATATTTCAAAGACTTCAAATGGATTGCCATCAAAATGAAACAAAATGAGTGTGTATTGAGCAGTGTATTTTTCTATCTCGGTTGCCCATAGTTCAACAATTTTTCTTCTACTAAAGAAGAAATTTTTCAGGAAAGAAACAAACCTGACAATATCCAGGTTTACAACAGAAGTAGTAATTTGACATCACTTGGATTTTTATTACCTTACAGATCTTCTCAGGAAACTAAAACCAGCTGATTGGCCAGATATTCATTAAATTAATAGTGAATGTGTTGCAGCCTTGTGAGTCATACAGTCAACAATGAAGTTTTAGGTATGGTAATCTTTGTACTTTTTCAGCATTAAACATTTCCCTTTTCTGATTAGAAAAGCTTTGCAGTCCTGCTAAGCTTTTGTCGTGTAAGTTCTTACTCATGCAGGTAATTCCATTAAAATTCTCTGAGACTGCAATAGTCTGGTGGTCTGGGTCTAAATTAATAACAGAGTCTCATTTCTATTCTTCTAGAGTAGAGGTATATCAAACACTGAAAGTGCTTTAAGTGTTCTTTAACCCAAGCTGTAAAAGATACCATAAATTTAAAAAGTGACAGGTTCTATAATGCTTAGCAAGAACTGCAGAAATCACCAGTGACTGCTGAGATGCTGAAATCACCAGTGACTGCTGAGATGCTGAAATCACCAGTGACTGCTGAGATGCTGAAATCACTGTATGAATTTCTAGGTAGAAGGAAAATGTGGATCTGATTCTGTTTTTCTTGCGCTGTTTCTATGCCAATGTAATGCTGCTGACTTCAGCGGCTGTCATCCTGCCTTGCACCTGTATAGGATTATGTTTATCTTGCCATTTTAGGAAAATGGATGGAGTTAGATGTCTGTTTTTTAGTGGAAGGAGCACAATATTGTAAAGCTCTGTCAGTCGCTAAGGGTCACTACTACCCTCCTATTTAACACTTATCTAACTTCTCCGAAAATGTTCATTTAGATTGAAGTCTTGTACATGTCCAGTGAGGGTGCAATGTTTTAGATGATCAGGTTAATCAGAGAAAGTAATTCTGAGATAAAAAGCCTTGAAATATTGGGCCATTTAGTATTTTGTGAAGTCTTCTAGCCTTTTGTCATAACACCATGTTTCAAAATGGTTAATTCTGAAAATTTCATATATGTTTTATTCAGTAGTCCTAAATGACCTTCAGGGCTAGTGAGTATTTTAATGCAAAGTTGAGTTGTTATTCTGAAAAATTAAGTAGTGCAAGTCCAGGGATTTTATGAACTTGTCCTATGTTTAATAGAGATTATAAGCTTCTTCATCTGAATCAGCATGACTGAAGGAAGAAACTTCATAGGTCTTAGAGAGCTTTAAGTTTTGCCATGCATGGCCTCTCACAGGTTTTTCACAGCTTCAACCTACCCTGACAGGTTGAGAGAGGTTGCAGGTGGCCAGTGGAGCTGGAAATATTTTACAGACTCAGCAGCAGTAGTTTTTGCAGATCACAGCGGCTGAGCAAAGTGCTCAGGCTTCCCAAGAGCAGCAGTTATGGGTCTGCAGTATAAGCATCAGCTGCAAAGTGCAGCAGAAGTACTGCTGTGAAGGTCTCCCAGAGAAGACTGGAAAACACCAGCTATCCTACTTTCTGTGTGTGTATGCTGTTATTTCCATAATTTCCGTGATTCTTTTTCAGAAATATGTTTTTTAGGACAAATTATAACTTCCAGTCATGTGAGGGTGCTTCGGAAGTAAGCACAGATACCTTTTAATTATTAGCAACCCATGCTGTATAAAGCTTAACAGAAAAATAATATGGTGGTGGAATCCTGAAGGCAGTGGTCCAAGACAACTTTGCACAGAAAAGGGCTGTGTGTGTGTATATACATTTCTGCAAAACTGAAAAAACCTTTCCTATTTTAGAAGCCTGGTTTTTGTATTTTAGCAATAGCAAGGCACTGTCATTGATTAATGTGTCTAGTAAGCTCCTGGGCCGCTCAGCTAATTTTTTAGATTTTGGAATATATTGTTGTACTGTCTTGTAAAATCAGCAATTTCAAACAGAGGCTGATTTTTACAAGCAAAGTGAAGCAGCAATCCCTGCATCACACAGGAAGTATTGGCTTGAAGTCTTTATTTTGTCCATGTTTTCCCATATTTCCATATTTTTATTATTGAGCTGTATATGTCCAAATTGTAAATAGTTAATATATTTCAGACACCTTGGATCAATAAAAACTTACAGAAATAATTTCAAACCCTCCCCTTATACTTACCTTAAAAGCTATTTTCACGTGTGTAACTCACTAAAAATGTAAAAAAAAAAATTCTCACCAATGTCCCCTACCCTCATTTTCCACACATGATTCAACAGGGGAGTTAATTACACTCGTGGGAAAGTAATGCAAATAATAAGTTACCGCTATATTTCATTGCTCAGCAAGTCGTCTTAGGTCCCAATACATTTTCCTGAATGTACACTAGGATATATACTCACCCTATGAGACTATAGCAATCATATCTTGAAAAGCATATTTGCATTCACTAATAGTGAATCACCTGAATTTATTCCAAATAAAAAATAAATCATCCCAGTTTCTGGTTTCAATAATTAGATTCCTTTTGCACATTTTCACTTTTGATGCATAAGCGTTTCTCAAAATGCATTACATCTGGGTACTGTGATGAAAAGGTTATTAGAAATGTGACACAGATAGGCTTTGTGTTAAAATAATTCCCCAGCTGCATAAGCGAAGCCCTGTAATGGCCTTGTGTGACTGTAACAAAAGACTTTAGTTGCTGCTGTAAGACACTGTGTCATCCAGGGGAAACATGAAAAGGTCCAAATCTCCCAATTTGTCTTTCAGATTTTTTACTGATACATGTCAAGCACAGACTGTTTTGCTAGACATTTATCTCTAAATCCCTGGTATTGATGAAGAGATTGAGGTGAACATGTAGTTGACTTGAAAGAACATTGTATCAGTCTCGGATACAATAACAAAGATGTTGGCTGTCAAGACATGACAGAGAATATGTTTTTAAAGTTATATACAATATGTTTATACTTCTCAACTAAAACTCTGCACAGTCTACCTGAAATATACACATGCTGTAAACTAGTAGAAATAATGTTCCTGTTGCCATGAATGCTGTCCTAAATGCATCCTCTTTGTTAAGGAGAATGCAATCCCGAGGTGCAAGAATAAGATAAATGGCAGTAACTTTCACATGCACTTGCAAAAGCATTCGCTAACCTTTCCAAACACAACAGACTTTCACCTTGATGTGTTTGCATTGCTTGGAAAATGGTCTGCTCTCTATTAAATTCAACATTAAGTGGTCCAGGGGGTGTAATGAAGCAATAAAATAATAATAATAAAATCCCTACACTTGTAAATGCTTCCAGAGCTATCTGAATGTTTTATAATGAACAGATAATCTGAAAAAACAATTACTTTTGTAAAAGTATAAATTATAATATTCAAATATAAGCCCTAATACCTCAGGCTTTTTTTTAACACTGATGTTTGTGGAAGTGCATTCACAGGGAGAAAAAAAACCTGTACAATATTTTGTTTGATCTGGAAGTTTTCTCCAAAGGGTAACTGATTGAAGCACTAAAATTGCTCTTTTGCTCTTTCATGGTTCTTTTGTTTTAAAGGCCTATTGTTTAAAAATCATCCACATAGCAACTACCTAAAACAAAAGTGTAACAGGAGGGGGGAGTTTGACTTCTAACTTTCGGCTGTTTTTATGTTGTAAACATTGTTATTTCATAGGGCCTGAGAGGGTTTGAGAATTCAAATCATAGAACTCTGGCAGTCTTGAGAAATTATCTTGCAAAGTACAGGAAAATAATAATTTTGAAATTGCTTATGTGACAAAAGTACAAAACATAAACTTCTGACAGTCCTCCTAAATTGAAAAGCAAAAAAATAATCTGAATCTTAGTAAGCCCTTGCTTGTGACCTTTAATTTCTTCTTCCCCACCGTGACTATATTTATTGTCAGTTTATTTTACTTTATTCAGTGTCTGATGGCTGCATTTCATATGTGTAATAAGGATTGTAGGGGATGAACGACCTGGCTCAAAATTACTGTTTGTTATTTTACAATGTTTTTTGAGGGGTGGTGTTCTTTTTTTTTAATTTTGGGGGTTTTTTTAAGCAGAATTCCCGCAGAGCTCATTCACGTGACTTGCCTTTTAATTGTTTTTCTGTTTCATTTTGATTATGTGTTTTCATAAGCATATTGCCAAAATACTTAATTAAAAAAAAGGAATTTAAAAAAAGTGACCTGTGTTTCTAAAGAGATAACCTATCAACAAAATAGAGACAAACACTAACTGAAACTTAAGAATGTTTTAAGAATTACCTGTTTGGATACAGTGATAGCTAGTGGTTGTATTGGAGTGTTAAGAACAGAACTTGCCTGCAAAAGTGAGTTGCATGTTATGCCCAAACAACTGTTCATGCTTTTGCTTTTTGTTGAGATATAAAGACTTGATGGGATATTTAGGTACTAGGAAAACTAAAGGTCTTTAGAGTGGAATATGGCACTTACAGGATATCTGGATGAGGGGCTGTACACTGATTTCACATCAAGGAGTTGACTCAGAGAGGCCAAAGGAGGTGATTTTTATCTATGAAATCAAAAGTAATTCCAATACCTACAAAATTTCAGTAGTTCTGTAGAAAAAGATCAATTGCCACCCTTGCCTGTGGTGCATCCTTTTTTCTTTACACCTGTCTCTGGACCCTGCTAAATGGTCTAATTTACATGTCGCTCAGAGTTAATAACTTGAAAAATCTGCAGTTTTTTTCCTAACCTTTAAAACCTATCCTGACTGCCTGCCTTCTCAGAAATAATGCTAAACCCAAAGTGTTGTCTGGTAGGGGCAGTCCGAATTGCAATCGGACACTTTCCTCCCTTCTTTCTAAGCCCAACCAACTCGGAGTGCTGTTGACAGGACTTTCCAGTCTGCGAGTGAAATTCCCAAATGTGGAAATGGTGAATATGGAAAAAATAATACACTTCAGGGTGTGTGACAACAACAGATTTTCTTGGAGCCTTCATAGCTGTGCTTTTGCCATTTTAACTGCTGCTGTCTGTACACAAGGTATCGCTGATGGAGAGGGAGGTGAGGCACCACAAACAGCTTGCTTTTACCTGCATGGGAAGAGCATCCCTCAGGGTCTGGGTACGAGACACGCCGCTGAACCTGTGTCTTTATTTGGCCCTGTTTTAGGCAGAAATCCGTGTCTTCACAAGGACCATCTCTGAGAACGGATTGAATAAAAAGCAAATGAGGGAGTTTTCGTGGCTTGGCTCTGGCTGTAAGTCACCACAGTAGTGCTGCTCAGATTTTAGAAGCTGATGTTTGCAAATTAATTACTTGGCCTTTAGATAGTTCCAAACCACCCAAAGTGCTCTATTATGTTAGCACAGGCTTGAGAAATAGATATGTATTACTAGCTAATTGAATAACATATGGTGTTGATTAGTGCTTAGCTCTTTTTATAGAACTCAATTAAAAAAATGACTGCAGTATATTTTGAGACTATGAGATGTCTGTTGGTTGCTTCTGGCATGAGGGAACTGCTGAACCAAGAAATGATGAACTATTTCTGTTTAGTTCATCTATAAGTTCCTTTAAGAACTCGTGGTGTGAGGGGCTGTGAGATAGGCTGGAGTCTGTTCGTTTGCTGCAGTATTGAAATGCAGCCTTTCCTGGAAGATTTAAGTGCTCTCCCGGCAAAACCAAACAAAAGCCCAGGCTTTTATTTTTTGCGCTATTGCTAGAGGTATACAAACATACCATGAGTCTGTTTCAGATGGATAAAAATCTACTCTTACAGGGTTCAGTTTGCAGAGTTGCAATTCTTGGGAGGAGTCCCAGGATACAGACATGAAATTATAAAGCCCTCCAACCCTGAATAACCTCTGTCTCCTTCCACCTCATCCCTCCCTCCTCCCCCAAGCAATAAACATGTGGGGAGAACCTGCCTTTATTTCTTATTCTTGATGCAGTTTTTGCTCGAGAGATTATTTTCCTCTTAAACTTTGCAAAAATCACCTGAGACAACGATGATTATGATTTTCTTATTATTCACATGGAAGACTGAAGTGATATAGCAGCTAGCAGCAGTGATCAGGTTGGGAAGAGCTGGAAGGATACGGAGAAACAATAAACAGGAAAATAAGGTGTTTCTCTCCCTGACTTACTCTTTTTTTTTTTTTTTAATTTTTTTCTCCTAAGCTACCTTTTCTACTGTATTTTGTGCGGACTTTTTGAAGAGAAAATTTGGTAAATAGTGGCGTCAAATGTGATGTGCACTGTATGAGACAGACAGCAACAAGAAATACTGACTTCTATCCGCAATTTTATCACTGACTAGCAATTTAGCTCTTGGGTATATGACCTGACAAACTCTTCCTTGCTTTTTAGAAACAAGTGATGGTTATTTTTGCAGTCCTAAAACTCTTAGTAGAAAAGCCTACCAAGAGTGTAAAATTACTTAATGCATGTATTTTCCAGATTTTCACATCAGTTTTTATTGTATTCTATACTATTTTGTATTTAATTTTCAACTGAAAGACAGCAAAATCTGAAAGACTCGGAACAAAGGAGGTCCTGAAAAATCAATTATTTTTAAAAAAAGCCTTTCCAATCCCAGTAGGTTCCCATTCCCCAGTAGCTTTTCCGCTGAAATGACGTTCATTCATCCATCCAGAGAAAACAGATGAGTCCTGCAGCGTATCCTGAAGGTTACTCGGGTCATTTGGGAGGGAGCTGCATTTCAGAGATGCAGTGCTTTCACCGTGAGTGTCCTTTCACCATTTTCCTATTGTTCATCCATCTCATTGTATGTTTGTAACTGCCACAGCAGCAACGTGTAAAATAGACCATTTATGACCTAAATTGTTCTGGGCTCAAAACCAAGAGCAGGTGCAACCCTGATCAAAACCAGAAGGCTACAGTGTTGGGACCACATCATCCAGTGATAACAGGGGTGGAAGAAGCAAAACCTATTTTATTTTTGTATTCCTCATCCTTCTCCCAGGCTGTCCTGCCTCCTCCATCCATGTATAAAATAGATGGCAATATGTTCATTTTAAGCTTCTCCTGGGAACAAATTTCTTGAGCCAAGATTTTATTCAGTGAGGTCAATCTAGAGGTTGCAAAGCCAAGTTAGCTGTCACTGGCTTCTTGTTAAAGGGCTCACAGGTGCAGCAGGGATTTTTGAATAACATAACAGGTAAAAGAATGTAGCCTACAACTATCCAGTTTTGAGGAGGGTCCTGTCACATATATAGGCTCACAGCACGGAAGAGTTTCTTAAAAGGTTGACACAAAGGTCACCCTGCTACCATGACTGTCATCAACCAGTAATGTCCTATCATCTCAAAGATATAGCATCAAATTTATGATGTTCAAAATGATGGGAAGATTCCAGTTATTAGCGGGGGGGGTTGTGTAGTGTACTGATAACATTCCTCCAAGACCTGACAGGGTGATAATAAGAGAGAGGATCTTGATAAGGGATCAATTTTTATTTTTTTTAATATAGTTCTAGCAAGAGTTTCTTTGAAAGCAGCTGATATCTGTTGATATATATTATTATCTGTTGATATCTGAAAACTAGGTTTTCTTTTTACCTGCCAAAGGTAAAAAGATGTTCGTAGAGGCTATGATGGCAGGCAGAGTGAGATTCGTCCTATTTAATATGAGATCTACAGTGTAGAGTCTGCAAAGGAAGGGTTTCTAAAAAAAAACCCACTTGAGTTTATAATTTCAGTGTACTTCATAGTGATATGAATCTTTCTATGGGCCCTGTTGGTGAGGTTTTCAGTGACTGTAGAGTCTGGGGGTGAATGAGACGCAAGAATCCACATCTTTGATGATTGTCACCTACACACCTTTGCCGTTTTCACAGTTTTGGAATGAAATATTAGAAGTCCCTGAATATTGTAATTAGCGGATTTTGTCCTTAGTGCCCTGTCTGTATTTTCTATCCTTCACCTATTAGAGGAAATGTATTTGTCATAGTGACCTGTTGGGAGGTGGCTTCTTCCAGATATTCTTTAGGATATACTGTGTCATTCATCGATGGCAGATGGTCTGTGTTGAGTATGACGGACTTGTCTGCATACTGGTCTCTTTCTCTGGGATTCATATACTCCATTGGCCTCTTATATGAACCAAACATATTTGACTATTACGTACACAGGGTCTAAACCCCAGTGACTGGGATAGTTCCACATTGACAAGGCAGTCTGGAAAGCATACTTTTGTCTTGCATTTAAGAAGGTAGGGATTGCTTCACAGGAAGGATGTAATGTCTAATCCCTTACAGTCAAGCACGTTTCAGAAGAGAAATCCCCAGGCATGGGGATTTATGTTAGCTAAGCCAGCAAACACCACAAATTGTAGTTGTGCTGGTTTTCCACATGGGACAGTTTTCTACTTCACAAAGCTATAATATCATGCAAAGTTCATTTTACTGGTAAGCATCATTGAGCCAAAATTGAGTTCAGAGCTCCAGGGAAAATAAACATAAGCATTTATCCACAGCACTGTTTAAATTGGCTTGAAATTTTGAGTTCTTGGTTACCTTGCTCATTCATTTCTAGTTCACTGCAGTCTTCCTTAGGGTTCCTAAACTTCGAGAAGTTAGCTTTCTTTTGGGAGGGGGAAAAAGTTATCTGCAAAACTGATGACTGTTTATATGACATGCAACCAGTGCAGTCAAGATGAATATAATGGCAGGGAAAGAGGACTTTCATTTAACGTTTATCCATCTCCACAAAGGATCAGCAGTTAAAACCAGCAAGACATTGATAGCAATTAAAAATTTCTTTTAAAAATAGAAATATAATGTTTTTATCTAACCATATTCTGTGTAACTTCCAAATAGAATAAACTAAGCATTTTTTCCCCCACCAATTAAAATTACTGCCTAAATATTTCCTTCTAGAAAATAGAGGTATGCAAGACATATGCAGATATGAACTGAAAGTCTGTGTGCTACTTTGCAAGAATTAGTCTGCATCTGCATTAGTTGAAACACTGGTAGATCTTTTACAAGATTTCACAAACTTGATTTTTTTTTTCTTTTCTTCTAAAATACTAGTTGGAGTGATAAATTGTATTCTAAAACTATCTCGGTAAGTTGTGCTCAGTTGGATATCTCCTCCTTCTTTATCCTTTGCTATCTTTATTTCCTTGTCCTTCAAGGAATATTGAGTAAGAAGGACTCAGAATATTTTAATCCTAAACTGCTTCAAGTTTTTTTCATTTTTTTCCATTTTTCCCCAAATTTTCCCAATTTTTTCCCAAATTTTTCTATTTTACCCATTTTCCAATTTTTCATTTCTTTCTTCAATTTTTCCATTTTTTAAATTTTTCCCAAAAATGTTTTCCTTTTTTTTTTTTTTTTCCCCCCCCATGTTTGGGGTTCTTTTCGTGCGTCAAACCATTTGTGTCCAATCAATATACAAAGTGCTGCTATGGAATGCTGGTTTACAGCATCAACTCAAGTGGTTTGCACAGGTGTGTAATATTTCACTTTAGTCCTTTAGTAGTGCTATTACATATTCAGATATCACTGTGGATCTATAAAGGAAATGGTGGTAGACTGTAGTGTAATAAGTATTTCTGAAATTTCAGTTTTCCTAATTGTTACCTAGTCTGCATTTATAAATTATCCCCTTCTTCCTTCAGATTTGTGAGACATGGCAGTAGGCAAAAATGTATTGCAGCTCTAATGCCATCACAGCTTTCTAATGAAAGCATAAATCAAATGGTAGATGCCTGAATCATTTATTTCCAAGGTGTAATTTCCCTTATTATTTTACTGTGCCTTTATTTAGTGTGTGTTTTATAATTTCTTTTTCTGAAATGAGATTAGAATGCAAGACAGAAGTATATTATGCCAAAAATAAGATTATCACAGATTAGACTGTGTTGATTGGAGTATTAGAGGGATGTTATAACATGCTAATACAGGTTATTAGGCTGCCAGTTTATCAGTGTAAATGTTTCAAAAGGAATTAGACATGTGTACTCATAGTGGACAATGTTTGTTTAATTTACTAGATTATATTTGCTTACAAAGTTTTACATCATGTTTAGAAGATCTGTTTTATTATAGTAATCTCATGGCTATATGACTAGCACTATAGGTCTAGAGATACATTGTACTTGTAAAATTACAATTTTAAATTCATACTGCTCTCTAGTGGGGAATGCTTTCAATGCAAAAGATGATATATATTAATGTACATTCTGTATATAAACTGGGATTTCTGGAAAGTTACTGGCATCTAGAGCAATTCAGTAAAACTATTGCTATCATGTTAGCATTTTAATCCTTTTAATGCTTTGATTAAAGGCTGAATTTCTTAATTTAAAAATATTTTAGATAGATGAATATAGTTCTCTTTGGAGTGAACAGTATTTCCGGCAAACTCCAGAAGGCTGAGAGGTTGATGGATTGTTGCTGTTTCCTCAGGAGAAACCACCTCCTTCCATTAGGAGAAATGGGCTATAAATCTGCTGTAGAAAAACCTCGGGTTTTCTCCTAAGCTTCCATAGCCTCATAATGTCTTACGGGACAGTAGTGACTTGTCTATAAACGTTCCTATCATCACTGTTGGTATAACAGATTTGATTTTAACAACTAACTACTTTTATGCTGCTTCTTTTTCTCTTTAATTTTGCTTTGGAATGAATTTTTTAGCCTGTGTTTTCATCTCTTGCTTTAGACAGTTAAAATCCTGGATGACAGAGTTGACTATATACAAAAGCTGAAATAATAATACTGACTGAACTGGTTGAGTGAGGTTTTAATCTACAGCAAGTGCAGAGATCCTTTCAGAACTAGGTCTGTACTTTCATAGATGAAATATGATTTAGTTAGCATAAAAGAACACAATACTAACTAGGTAGCAAGCAAATCTGAAAACTGAAATTGAAACTGTTTTGAGTATTGATAGGTTTTATATTTGCATCTTTAGATAAACTTGTCTTTAAGATTTGGTTGGAAAGCAGTAAGTGTGTTTAAATCCTTGGGAGGGCTGGCAAAACATTTGGCTGATGCCATTTACAATATTTGAAGCTTTCTCAAGAATGATTTGCTGTATTTTGGTGTAATCAGATCCAAATCTGAAGGCTTGTTTAGACTTATTTTTAGATGCTGAACCTTGTCTGGATCTGGGATTAAAGGCATCTGTAGCCCATTTTCTTGTGTTGCTGCAATCATCTTTTTTGTCTCTAGGTTGATTGATTTGTTAGTTAGACACCAAATAGCATCATTGTATTTAGGGCTGCAGTAATTTTGTCATTCAAAGTACAGATTAGTATCTTTGGCTAGACCATCATTTATTCACTAAGTCTGGGGGAACAAGCAGTTTAAAGATTTATATGCTGTATAAAGGTCTCATCAAGATGCTAAGTTGGTATAGCATTTTGCACTCCTGGAATAGTAAATTAGGTTTGCAGAGCACAGAGCACTTCCTCACCTGTGCCTTTTCTGCTCGCCTTTAATCACAGAAGCTCATGTTTACATTGGTTTCACTAGAAGTTCTGTGGATGGGAATATCTTCTCATTTCTGTAATTGTTACACCTTGGCGTTATCTGAATCTAAGTTAACTATCCTTGCATTATAATCCTGGGAAGTTAAGATAAGAAATTAATAGAGCATGTTTATTATTTGTCTTTGAACTATTTTGAACCAGACAGGTTATGAAGTGATTAGACTTGGGCTTGAAAGCATTCACGGGAAGTGGAGAGGGGATGAATGGGAGTTGCTAAATACCTAATTAATAAACCCAAGAGTGAGGTCTATGCATTTAAACTTAGCTGACTGAAATATAGGGGGTTTATTTTTTCTTCTGTTAATCGTAACACATCAAAATATATAAATATGGGAAACAGACTAACACTCTTCTCTTCCCCCCCTTTTTTTTTTCCAATTTGAAAAAAGCATCTTGCATTTCTAAGTGCTAAAACAGCTAAGAATTTGTAGTGATTAGTCAAGTGCAGTATTTGAATGTAAGAGTGTATGTAATGGAATGTAACAATAGGTTGTCATTCACGTAGAATTTAACTGACCTATTTATCGTATATTTTATATAAAAATATCAAAATGTGATACTTATGGATTTAATCCTAGAGGTGATTATAAAATATCTCTGATGTAATAACTACTTGAATTTTTGTGGTGGATTGACCTTGGCTGGCTGCCAGGCCCCCATCCAGCTGCTCTCTCGCTCCTTTTCTGCACCAGGACAGGGAGAGGGAAGTAAGATGGAAAGACTCGTGGATTTGAGGAAAAAGACAGGGAGAGTACTTACCGGTTATGGTCATGGGCAAAATAGACTCAACCTGAGGAAAATTAGTTTAATTTATTGTCAATTAATATAGAGTAGGATGGTGAGAAACAAAGACAAAACATCTCCCCACTGGCTTCTTCCCAGGCTTAACTTCACTCCTGACTCTTCTATCCTTGAGCAGTGCGTGGGGGTAGGGATTGGGGGTTGTTGTCAGCCTATATCACTTCATGTCTGGTGTACCTTCCTCCCCATGTTGTTCCCCTGCTTCAGCATGAGGCTCCTCCCATGGGATACAGTCCTTCATGAACTGCTCCAGGCCCAGGGGCTGCAACTCTTGAGAAATCGCTCCAGCATGAGTCCTTTCCATGNCTTCTATCCTTGAGCAGTGCGTGGGGGTAGGGATTGGGGGTTGTTGTCAGCCTATATCACTTCATGTCTGGTGTACCTTCCTCCCCATGTTGTTCCCCTGCTTCAGCATGAGGCTCCTCCCATGGGATACAGTCCTTCATGAACTGCTCCAGGCCCAGGGGCTGCAACTCTTGAGAAATCGCTCCAGCATGAGTCCTTTCCATGGGGTACAGTCCTTCAGGAAAGGACTGCTCCAGCGTGGGCACCCTGTGGGGTCACAGGTCTTGCCAGAAAACCTGCTCGTGCATGGGCCCCTCTCCATGGACCACAGCCCCTGCAGGGAGCCTTCTTCTGCATGGGCTTCCCATGGGCTGCAGCTTCCTTCAGGGCATGTCCACCTGCTCTGTTCCACTGTGACCCTCCATGGGCTGCAGGGAGACAACCTGCGTCACCATGGTCTTTACCATGAGCTGCAGGAGAATCTCTGCTCTCGTGCCTGGAGCACCTCCTCCTCTTCTTTTCAACTGTCTGCAGGGCTGTTTTCTCTCACGTTTTGTCAGCTGCTGCCCAGTGTTTTTACCCTTTCTTTGATATGTTATCACAGAGATGCCCCACCCACGGCTGATGGGCTTTGGGCAGTGGTGGGTCAGTTTTGGAGCTGCCTGGAACTGGCTCTACCCAGGATGGAACAGCCCTTGGCTTTGTCTTAGAGAGGTCACCCTGCAGCCCCCATTGCCAGCACCTGGGTACCTGCATCCAACGCAGTTTTCCATTGAAGGTGACAATTGAGGTGTCATGAGCTTCATCTAGACTTTGCTGAGATTTCTAACTTAGCATTTGTAAGGTTGCTTTTCTTAGGATAATTCCTAAATAAAGTAAACTAACTAAGGGATAAGATAGAAATAATTTAAAATAAAAATTAAAAAAAAACCCACCTCTGTGACAGGTTGGTTCTAGTGATATACTTAATAGTACCCCATAACATTTAAAGACATTCACCTGAGTGGCTATGAAGTTACTGAAATTACACAACAGAACTAAGAAACATGAACAGAAAGCAAAGCACGTGAGCAGAAATGTGGTATTGAAATATGAAAATGCAAATAACCTGCATTTTGTTGCTTTACAGATGTAGAAATCTTATGTATATTATTTTTCATTACTCATCAGTTTTCCCTCTTATGTGTTGTTTTTTCTTTTTTTTCCCCAGAAAATATGAAGAAGCCCTGGAGCCCTGATTTACCAGTTGATAACCACTCATACAATTCAGATTTCACATCTGTCCCAGACAGGGAAAGTGAGAAAGAATTAACACCCGATGGCACTGAAGAAAAGAAGGAAAGAGAAAAGAAACACACCAATTTCACTTTGTGTAACGTCTGTAACATTCAGCTGAACTCTGCTGCTCAGGCACAGATCCACTACAATGGCAAATCCCATCAGAAGAGGTTAAAACAGCTCA
The DNA here is from genome assembly GCA_013398295.1 of Chionis minor. Lineage (NCBI taxonomy): Eukaryota > Metazoa > Chordata > Aves > Charadriiformes > Chionidae > Chionis > Chionis minor. The sequence goes on from VZSF01007385.1 coordinate 88,930, forward strand.
GCAATGGAAATCTCAAAAGTGATAATGGTAAGCATTAAAATATCTCTACCTTTTGCCATGTTTTGGTCTGAGAATCGCAGCAATGTGCAGTAATGTCAAAATATGCAAGTCTAAACATTTTTTTTTTTATTCAGACAACAAATCCTTTGAAGTTAAGGCAGAGGCTTTTTGTGACTTCAGGGTGCTCGGGGTCATTCCTAGCACGAGCATCTGGCAAATTGCTAAAAGTATGGAGTCTGTGGTGTTGTATGTGTTTTCATTTTATATTTTGTTTACGTGATGATATTGATTCAGATTCTTTCTCGTTCCATTTGCATTTTGATGGTTTTCGGCATAATCAGTGATAGTTCATATTTCACAGTCCGTTAGAAAGGTTATACTTGTTAGGGGTATGTTTGCTTTTAATAAATGTGAGGCAGTAGCAAAATACATTGAAACAAATACATGACAAAGAACAAATACATTCCCAAACTCATTTAACTTTAGTTTGCTTATTCAGGATTCAGCACATAGCTAGCATAAGTCTGTTTAAAGATCATGACTGAAGTCAAACAGAGGCAGAACAAAGGTTATTTTGATTTTAGTTAATTTCATTGACAGCTTTGCGAAAAGCATTTTGCAGTAGGTGGTGGTATGTTTTCCTGTCATCAGAGTGAATTGTACACCTCGGAGAAAAACATGTTTGTGCCTTTATGTAGAAAAGTAGATCAGATAATAGAGGCAAACAACGGTCCCTGAAAAGAAAAAACAGATTACTGTGTTGTAATTTTCTCAATTTCGTAACAGGTAGTACTCAACTTTATACTGTGTAGAGTAGTACTGTATTGTTTTATCTGCTACTATGCACCAGGTCACAGAAATGATGATCTTAATATGATGTCCATAAAAGACCTTCAGACTTTCTCTCTTCACACCACACATAGCTTAATATTTGGTGCCATAAGTTGCTTCCTGCCCCATCTGCAGGATATGCAGAATGCTAATCCATAGACAGGATATGAGAGTTATTTTAATAATCTGTGCTTTGTCCTGTCTTGAAGAGCTGTGTAATACGGGTACATTGCTGAAGTGTGTTGGATGTGAGTGCTTTGCTATGTACAAGATGTTGCTCGTTTCCTTAAAACAAAAAAATAACGCAAACAAAAAAAACCCCGTAACACTGAACCACACAAATCATTTTGTCTTGAAGTGCCAGGACTATAACATTTGGCACTGTTCATACTGCAGGCTTACGAAGAATACAGCTACCATTAGTAGGAGCTGGACAAATGCGTAAAGAAAGATTGATTTCCTAATTGATGCAACATGGTTATCCACAAATGCAATATGGTTATCCACCAAAATTGGCACAATATGGTTATCCACAAATGTATTCTTTCTGTAACCAAATAAACACAGTCTAATGTTATTGCTATCTTCAGTTAAGGTAAAATTGTTTTATCATTATTAGCGCAACAATTTTGCTAATGGTAGAAAGTGTTTTTCTGCGGTTCATTTTTCTGCTTTAATCCATGGTAATGAAAGAATTAGCAATTAAGCAGTGCTGAAATCAGTGTCAAAAGGCTTCAATCATGCTTCAACATTTATGTTCTAGAGCGGATCAAAGCAGTAGTATAGCAGCATGTTTCTTATTACCTCCTTAAAAGTATCCCTATGTCATGTGTAGCTGCATCCAACTGTGGTCAGAAAACAGCTGATTGACTATCTATCTCTTTATTTCAAAGTGCAATTATTTTTGGGGGTTGCCTGAAGCTTGAGCCTTTTCAAATCTGGCAGATCTTTGAATATCATCAAAAGTTTGTCATGTGCACAAAATGATGCTTTTTGAAGGTTGCTGATGTAACTGAAGTAACTGTTAAACACGCACAGTACTGTTTATTCATTGTATGTCAGTAGCTTGCCTTATTTATGAGTGGTATTTTTTGACTAGAAGTCTGATTGTTGCAGAAGACAGTTGTTATGCTCAATGTTCAGGTTAATGGTCTAACCATTCTTGAGACTAAATTCTGCTTAAAAGTAAAACTAAGTAAAGTCTCTGCTTTGAGACTTGTCTTCTAAGGCTTTGTCATCAATAGTAATTCATTCTATCTCATGTTGAATGAATGAAGTATTTGCACTGTGCACAAGAAAACCCGATTTCCAAGTAAAGCAATTCATGGACTGTACTGTGGGCTGTTTGCCTTTGCAAAGTTGTATGCTCACCTGGAGCTAATGTACATGGAAAGGTGGGGAAAAATATTGGAATTGTGACTTCTCTTTGTTTCATTTCATCTCTGAATTATTCCCACAAAGCAAGACGGATTTGTGTGTTTTATATCACGAGTGGTAATAAAAAAGGAGGATTGATTTATATGAAGCAACAGCTCATGCCTCATTCCCAAATAATTTGCAATGGACTGCTGAACAGAGGTAGGGTTCAGCTGTATTAGCATTTGACTGTGTAATTAAAGCTGTCATGCTATAGTCATCATCTTCAAACTGTGTGAAGCAGCTTTATCTGCTGGACATAAATAACAAAAGCATGTTACTAGAATATCGCTGGGTAATTTCATAAGGTAAGCTGCTTAAGCGCAAAACCTATTAACCTCTACAAATATACAGTTAATAAATAATGTCTATCATGGGGTTAAAAGCAGCATTTCTTTGCTGCTGTAGTGGTATCTGTACTGAACTTGAACAACTCACCAGATTTACTTTAAGAAGTTTTGCTTGTTTCTTATCTGTCAGCTTGGCAGGCTTTACTGTTATGATATCCACTCGGTTCCTTCCTGGGGCAGAGCAGCCTCGGAACAGCACACGCAGCAGAGTCACGAAAAATGATGTGAACCCATTTTTTCATGTGCCATTACTTGGTACAGTGATTTGTGATGACTTAACAGGACATGGTGAGACATCAGCACTTCTGTTACTGAACTGTATGTGCTTGGGAGTAACAGAATTTTCTGTGTTCCTTCCTCCTAATAACTGCCTTTTATGTCACTTAAAAAGACTTCTCATGCTTCCCTCATTACACTCTATAATATATTTTTCTTCCTGGTGCCTTTTTTGCCTTTCTGCTCTCGTGCATGCTGTAGCAAGGTGACAAGCAAGTCAGGGGAGATTTTGAGTAAGTTTTGGGATTAAAACAGGGCAAAAGGCATTTCCTATCTGGTCTGATGACATTGTACCACTTCCCACAAGACCAGCCTGGACGCTATGGGAAGAGATGACCTCTCGTGGGAAATCATTTATTCTGACCAGCAGGAGTAAGATTCACATTTCTACTGACAGAATAGAAAAATAACTGTGCATGCAAATGTATAGCAGTACAAGTGAGAAAGCTGATATTACTAAGATTTTATGTAAACCAGAATTTCCCCTGTGCTTCCTTTTGTGTAAATTGCTGAATCATCATGAGTGAATGACACATGCTTAGGGCAAAAACTAAAACTGCTTTCCTCTGCAATACTTTCTACAACACTTCAGATAAGTGTTGGGGGAAATAAGTGTGTGGGGAAATGCCACAAAATTCATAGAATTCCTTTCATTTGAAAAATTGATTTCTGAAACACTATTCTTTTGAAACATAGGACCAAGTGAGGCATTTGGCAGTAGGTTATATAACTCTCTGAGTTCATAACCCAGACAAAAGACTATCCAGTTTAGCAAGTTTCATTTACTTTCTTTTAAACTAAACCTGCCTACAACTTTTTTTTCAGTGAAATTCCATCTTAGCAAAATTTTATTGTACTATGAACAAGAGCAATGAAGGCATGGAAGAAAGAGGAAAGATCAGAATTAAATATCCCTTCCTGACTGCAAAAATCAAATCTCTTAATTCAGCTCTAGATATTATTTGAGTAAATAACAATTTGATTGTTGCGGTTATACTGAAATATACACTAAAATATGAGCAAAAATTGTTTTACACATTTTATTTTTTTTTCCCCAAGTGCATTTGGTGGTTGAATGTAGTTTCCCACAACAGCTCTTGAGATAACAGTTCCATAATAGCTATGGAGTAAGTTTTTGCACACTAGTCAGAGAAAATATTTAATCTTTTACAACTTTTTTTTTTTTTTGCACCTAAATCCTAACTTTTATAGAGTTTTCTGCAAGTGTGAAATCCAGAAGACTTTCCTAAGCCACTTGCAGAGTCTCCTTTGTTGCACTTTTATCTTGACGGTTCTTTTCTAGTTCTGTGCTGCTGCTTTGCTTTACACCTCTGGTGTCACGTTTTTTGATCATGAAACTGGGGCAGATGGAATCTTACTTTTAGGTGGTAAACTTCTAAGCTACAGCTTTCAGGGAAATAGTGTCACCTGCTCTTTTGATTGCATTAGTCGTCCTTTCAGAGAAAGGATTTGATAGGACACTGAGGAATGGAGGAAATCTTCAGACAAAGTGTATTCTCCTTCAGAGGGGATTTCCTGTTAGTTTCCTGGGAAACGAGTAGTGTCAGATCAGCTTGAGATGCCTCTGAAAGTCATGACTTTCACAGTGACCTGTAACATTCTTCTCAAGGTAAAGGAAGAACTTGCACCATAACAACTATTTTACTGGTTTGTGGTTGTGAACTTTTTTTTTATGTCATGTTCTGATGCAGACCCTCATGGCCAGGTACCAGTAAATTCAATATGAGTTATCCTCTGGTTTTAAGCCTCCAGTTTATGGGTCATAGATGCCAGTATTTTGTAAAGAAGCACAGCAGGTTCTTTCTGGGTATTCTGTAGTACCTCCCAGATGTGAAAGCTGGAGATCTCTAGACAAGTAGGACTGGCTGAGGACAGTGTGTTGTCACTTCTGTTGCTCCCAGTTGTAAGTCTTTCTTCTTTTTCCAAAGCACTTGTCTGTTTTCGTCATGTTCCAATTAGTGAACTATTAACATAGTTTCTGCTTTTTAAGAGCGCTTCTTGTAAACAAGATATGCTTTTAAAGTGCTGCTTGTGTTTCAGAATTTATTTATTTTTTATTATATTCAGAAATGTAATACCCAACATGTATGACGTTATAGTTCAGCACAAAGTTTTATCACAAGGTAACTTGTGTATCATTGAATGAATTAAGCTTGAGAAAGAGCCAAAATACACCAGTCACAGGTATGATGTTTATATTTCCCCTAATAAGCACAGTAGGATCCTCTTGGCTTGGTGAATATACAAAAAGTGATGGGTGGATAGTAACTGTGGACAAACTCTTTACATGTGTGCAAATATCCATGGTAGACTGCTACTTATTACAAATAAATACAAATGGACATTACTAAATTTTGATACAGACCAATCATAGGTAAGCTCTAGCTTTGTAACAAGTTGTGGGGAGGCTGGGGAGAAAGTTTGAGTGCACCAGGAATAATTTCAATAATGCCATGCAGTCACAAAGCTAACATACATTTTAGGAATCCCCAAAGGGTTGTTTTGGATTTGGTGAGGAGAAATTCATAGTAGTTAATCAATTTTTCATGTAGTGTATCTGGTAATTGGTCCACTGAATACCATGACAGAATAAAAAAAATTAAATTATAAGAACCTAGAAAGTTGTGTTTATTAATTATGATTAATTGTTCAGAAGCTGAGTGATAAGTAGAAATTTATGGCTAAATATACTTGAAGTATTTTTAAAGTTCCTTATTGTTCATCAAGTGCCCTTAAGAATGTGCTTATGTCCTTTGTTGAAGTATGGGTTTGGTCTCAACTGGCAAATTCTTTTCTACCACCTTAGGTGACAACTAAATAAAACTTGATGTAGCCGTTTATTATGAATCGAACCACTTAAGGTATATGAAGAGTCTCAACCCTCAAGAACATCTGCCCAGGGTCTAAAAAAGCCTCTAACTACAGGTTGAAAAAGTTACAAAGAATTTGGTTTGTTCTGGTTTTTTGCCTGAGTACAAGACTGCACAGGTTCTCTTTTAATATCCCCAGCTGTATGGAGTACCCTCCTTTTGGGTGCCATTCCCAAAGCAAGATGCCTAGTAAGTTGTCTGCATCCATAGGACATGGATGTTTGTTCATGAGAACTTACAACAGTGTCGGATGGCTGAAACAAGTTCAGAAGTGAGTCCTTACTTTTCTGCCTTCTAGCAAACCTGGATGGGGGTTCTGATTGCTATGCTAAGGCAGTAGGGGCTTGAGGTACTTAAAGGTTCCTTCAACAGCACAAAAAGGCTGCTGTTACATGCAGGTTTAGAGGGTGAAAATCTTCACCACTTCTGTGCCTGCTTGCTGCCCTTAATCCTCTTCCATAGTCACAGTTCTTACTCTGGATGTTCCAAACGTTTTTCTCTCATAGTTCGCTTATCCTTTTTAGGCATTTATGGCGTCACCTTCAGGATTCTACATTGCTCCTAGATGTACAACACTTTTTCTTCTATGTTGAAAAATAACTGCCCTTTTAGTCCTCAAATATGTGCTTAAAATATTCTTGTGAAAAGTGGGAAAGATGTCATCTTGCTCTCTTTGCACCTCAGCTTAACATCAACATAGCCTCTTTTTAATCATATTTCTTTTTTTTTTTTAACTTTTCCTTTTTTTTTTTTTTTTTTTTCTCCTGTATGGCTCCAGGCTAGGCTAGAACCTGCCATACACCCTGTTTGCCTGAACTGGTTTGAACTTAATGCTGTTCTAGGAAAGTGTTGTCTTAATGTTTGATGCTGCAGCAGGAATACCAGAAAACAATACTAAATTAGCTGTATAAGTCTCAGTTACTTTGGGAGCAATCTATGTCCATCTGTGCTGTTTCTGTACCATGCTGAGATGTTGGTCTGCCATTCTTTGCTTCTCCCTGAGTGTGGCACCAGTCTCATTTCTGAGAACACTGGCATTTGATCTCTACTTGCATGTACAGTGAACAAACTGTTGAAACTTGTTTTGCAGGATCTCCATTTACTTTTGCTTATATCACTAGGTCCAATATAGATTATGATGACCATGGCTACCGTCCAGACCTTCTCAGTAACTTGTCGTCTTTTAATATGATGGGGTATTTTTCTGCACTGGCATCTGGTAGGCAACAAATCTTCTATGAGTCATGACAACACACTAAGTTTATCAACATTTCTTGGTATTAATTTCCTGAGAGCTAGCTTTTCCCATATTCAGTTATTTTTCTTCCTTCAAATATAGGTCTGTATTCCTCAGTGAGGCTCTAAAAGGATGATTTTGTGGCATTAATTTTTTCATTTTTAGGGTATCAGAGAATTTAAGAAAAATTTTTGGCTTACATCTGAATAGAAGAAAAATAAAGCAGATATCATCATATGTGACACACATTTCAGTAATGCTGATTTTTTTTCTTATTTATGGCCTTTTATTCCTCTAATTCAACATCTGTCTTCCTGATAGTAACGTCACCGAAATCTTTAGTTAAGTTTTTACCCTCTGACTTGTTTTGGAGTAAGGTGAAATATATCTCAAGATAAGCATTTTAAGACCAGCTCCAACGAAATTAATTATAAAATCCTGTTGATTTCAAGAGAAGGGGGCAAGTTCCTCACTCCGTTGAGGAACTTAATTAATCTTAGCACATATTTATGCCAGTTCAGTTTACATTATTGAGGAAGCACCAATTCTAATCTACAGTTCACACTGCTACTATGGGGGTGAGTTAATCTGTATGATGTCTTTGCTTTGTTTCTCACAAATAATGCTTATAGGTATAGGCTGACTGGAGTCTCCGTGCAGGCAGCATTGTAGATATATAGGTATAATCAAGATTCCCTCCCCCCATTCGTTTTTCCATTTATGTGAAACTAGAGACCTGGAAAGATACACTAATTGTCAGCAAAGCAGCTCACTTACTATACTAATTTTTTATTCTGTAATCAAAATCAAAATTCTTCTCTAGACACTTTCAGGCAGGGTACTATGTCTTCAAATGCAAGCCTCCCTAATGGGGATGGTATATAATTTATTATATGGAATATAATATGAATGATTATTCAGAAATGGAGTATTATTAATTTTCTTCTGTTGAACCTGTTCCACTTGTAGTTATTCTTTGCAACACTTAAAAACTCATCTGTCCCTTTTTTTGCCAGAACCTCATTCCTACCTTTGAATGATTCTCATTCCATCCCAATAGAAATAGCAATATTATTCAAAACTGGATTAAAAATTCCTCCTCCTGCTTCCGTTCCTGTCCTCAGATTGAAGAGAGGTTTGAACCTTGGCCTCTTGCATTGTGAATAGCTGTGTTTTCCACTGGGAAAAGACAGTAGAACTTTGTCTTTTTCTTGGTACTCAGTTTTAACTATCCAATTAGTATGTCCTACTTTTACCTAGGTGTTGCCTGGGTTTGGGGTTGGGTTTTTTTCTAACTTTTTTTATTTGATCATCAGACTGAAGAAAAACAATGATTACATGGCTACAGTTCTGACTGCACTTAGCTCCATTTTCCTCACTTTTGACTCAGAGCCACATTACGAGTCATAAAACTTTTGTACAGTAAACACAGATGGATGCATATGCATAGCTGGTCATTCTCAATAAACTTCCAATTTGAATGCTGCCTTTTTCTCCTTTTGCTGTTGAAAAAAATAGTTTCTTTAATGTTTCTTTTTTCCTGAAGAAGTAGCAAAACTCTACTGATAAAATGACAGCATTCTTCTTAACAAAGGTAGTTGAGACAAGGACAGTTGGCGAATATAATCAAGTTCAAGTTGGAATACTACCAGGGATGTCCCCCAGCTCAGTAGTGATATCTGATACTCTGAAGTGTCTTTGCTATGTGATGTATTAAAAATTAAAAGTATTTAAAAGAAGTACTTCACCTTTTTGGAGTAGTCTCTGACCTCACACCCATAGGGCATTAGGGTCAAGCCTGAAGGAGTGTTTCTTGTGGAACTGTGTACTGGAAAAATTCTCAGTGGCAAGCAGGATAATACATTTTAAATGGATCTGTATTGAAGGAATATGAAATAGTGATGCCTGGAAAGAGGTAAGTATTACTCCTATCTTCAGAAAAGGCAAGAACTAGGAGCCAGTCAGTCAATTATTAGTGTCCAGGAAGTTTATGGAGAAAGTCTTTATAAAAGCCATTTGCAGGCACATGAAATGCAGGAAGGTCATTGGCAACGGAACGGACAGATTTACATGCAGACTATGTAAGACCAACCCGATTAGCTTCTATGGTGAAATGACAGGCTCTGTGAACATGGGGATAAAATTTTCTGACTTAAGAAAGGCTTTCATCATGGTCTCTCGTAGGACTGTTGCAGCCAGATTGGTGAGAGAGGGGCTGGATGAGTGGAGTACAAAGAAGCTTAGAAGCTGGCAGGTTCCAAGTATAATGATCAACCTTTCACAGTCTAACAGGCAGATGATTGGTTGTGGCCTTCCCCAGGGATGTGAGGCCAATGCTGTTTAACATCTTCATTAGCGACTCTGGTGGCAGGATGGAGTACGCACTTACCAAATCTGCAGATGACAGTAAACATGGCAAAATCATTAGTGTGATGGACTACAACACTGCCATTCACAGGAACCTCAACAAGTGGCAGGAGTTGCTCAGCAGTAACCTCATGAAGCTCAACAGATGTAAAAGCATGAAGTCCTGCACCTGGAACATATACAAGTAGAGGCTGGGGGCTGACTGGCTGGAGAGCAGCTTTGCGAAAAAGGACCTGGGTGTCCTTGTGGGCAACAAGTTGAACATGATTGTGAGCTTTAGTAGAGATGAAAGCTTAACTGCACACTACAGGCCAAAAATTTGGACTGTAGGTTAGTTTAATCTGTTACATATCTGTAAAGCTGATGTGGGGGAAATAATTTGCTGCTTTTTTGAGTCCATTGATATTGCATACAGCCCATCCTACAAAAGCCATTGACCATGTTAATAGAGTACTAGAAGGTCAGGTTAAATTTGAATACATGTACTTCTGAGTACAATGATTATATGTTCATACACAAGCACAGAAATCATGTCACAGTTTATTCGTAGTCTGCATAGAGATATGTTAGCTCTTCGGCTAGTTCGGTATAAAATTCCAGTGCTGTGCTTTACAGGGAGCACACTTGTCCACCATCTCCCTATTTCCTCAGTCTCAGTCCTGTACGGTAGTCAGCAGCTAGTTACTTTTTAAACTTTGAAAATTGTAGTGGATATGTTTTTGCTGAATAACTGCAGTAATTTCTTTTTGAAAGGAATTTTGCACACAGTATGCAGTTATTTTGTCAAATAAGAAGTCATACTGATGGTATTTTCAAGTGAACATCAGTAGGAATGAAGCTTCCCAATCCTTACTGGCTCTGGAAAGCTGAGTTGCATTTCTCCTAATTCAGTTTTATGCACTGAACCTACAAATTTCATAGTCCAAAGAACCTGCTTTTACACAGTATGACATAAGATTATTTTCCTTAAATCTTTGTATCTTTCTATTCAATACAGTCAAGAAAGCCTCTCGCACTTTAGTATTCGTATTACATTATGACTGATATAATCCAACACTTAACAAGAATATGCATTATTACTTTTGACAGATCTTTAGGAGTATGTTAATTGTTGATAGGATTACTAAAACATTATCTCTTTATGCAAGAATGGGTTTTTTCACTAGGAATGTGAAGGGGTATAGTAACTGTTCAGTGGTATGAAAATATCCCTGGTGTGTTTTGGTAAAAATATGTATCCCTTTCTATATCTATATTTACTTTTTTTTCATTTCTTTGAAGAATGAGCTTCATAATATTGCTTTCTTCTTTTGCCAACTAACTGTGGGTATTTTATTTAGTGTCAACATAGAAAGCTTGAGTAGTGAAGCTTAGCTGATCCCCAAAGTTATCCAGAAAGAGAGTTGTCACCATGACTTACTCTTTGTGGATACCCAAAGGATTTCTGGTTAATGTGTTCTGACAGAGCTTTCCATGCTCCAGAGTTCACCTGCTATAGAAGAGATGCCGTTAAAATGTGGTGGCTGAGGTAGCATGTGCAAACACAAAATGACAAGAGTGGTGAGTTTATAGTGCTGTTTCTGAAGGTGGGGGGGTGGGGAATCAAATGATATCTGTTTCATCCCTTATATTACTTGGATAATAAAGCACTTCACAACATTCTTGAGACCAAAGCAGACAGGAATATGTACACAAAGCACAGCATGGATTTTGAAATGGGCTCAATTTGTTTATTTTGCATAGAAAGTGAGGTAACTAAGGCTCCTTTTCCCTTCACATTGTGTAAGGTCAAAAACCACCTGTTGTGACCCAAAGAAGCCCTACGGGAAAGCCAGGATATTACCCATACTGAGTGCAGTAATCAGGCCAACAGCAGCTTCCTACTAGACCATTTTACTGTAACAACATGTGAGGTTAGACTCCATACTGTTTAATCTCATAGAAAACTTTAGAAGGCCTTGGTTCCCATGGAGAAGCTCTCTTTTTGGTAGTAAAATGCCCTTTACAACCCCCTGTGGGTATGAACCCCTGAACAAACTTTTATGCAGGATAAAAGGGGATCAATGCTGCCACATGAGGAGACTGAGTAATGAAGGAATAGTAGGATACAGATGGGGTTAGGTCGGTGCTTTTTCAGGATTTGGTGGGAAAATCAGGCATGAAAATTCATTTTTATAGGATGGGATTAATTTGCAGAAGTAAATACAAACGTGGGAAATTATTAGAATGAGTAGATGAACAACTGTGGAGAAGACTATGGGATAGGGAAAGAAACTGTTTGTCTTTTATGTCAAAGTAATTGAAAACCTGAGAGAACATAAAATAAATATTTTTTGCTTCCTGACCATCTTGAAGTCATTAAGGAAATTACTATAAATTTTCATAGCATTTATATTTCACATTCACTTGAATGCCTAGTTGCATATATTTCTGACTCGGATGGTGGGTTCCTTCTGCCAGGCGCCGGCAGGTTGGTGTAAATTACCCAGGAGAAGTTAGAAATTTTTTTTTTTTTTTTTTGTCATTGCAAGCTGACAAAGTGAAAGACATATGCAAAAACCCAATACTCTTCCCAGTCCTACCACCCTCTCATTTCTTCCTTGTTTTCTTCAAGGAACCCTAGGGAAAGAATTCATAGTCATTATCTGAGGAAAACTTAAGTGAAGTTCTTGTCTGAGAACTGCTTGATTTTGAGCAGAGAAAAAAGTTCAAAGTTAAATTGTGGCATTTCTCAGCTTTTTGAATCTACATGATATTTTGGTTTCTGCCTTGGTTTTTAATCCAGAGTTTAATGTTTCCATGCAACACAACGAAAAACAGAAATAAAGTTCTTAATGACTGGAACTATGTTGCAAGAAAATTCACTTCTGCATTGCACCTTTAACCCCATATAAATAGAATCATCATAGAATCATAGAATGGTTAGAGTTGGAAGGGACCTTAAAGATCATCAAGTTCCAACCCCCCTGCCATGGGCAGGGACACCTCTGACTACAGCAGGTTGCTCAAAGCCCCATCCAGCCTGGCCTTAAACACTTCCAGGGATGGGGCCTCCACAACTTCCCTGGGCAACCTGTTCCAGTGCCTCACCACCCTCACAGTGAAGAACTTCTTCCTAATATCTAATCTAAATCTCCCCTCTTCCAATTTAAAACCATTACCCCTTGTCCTATCACTAGACTTCCTGACAAAGAGTCCCTCTCCAGCTCTCCTGTAGGCTCCCTTCAGATACTGAAAGGCTGCTATCAGGTCTCCCCGGAGCCTTCTCTTCTCCAGGCTGAACAGCCCCAGCTCTCTCAGCCTGTCCTCATAGGAGAGGTGCTCCATCCCTCTAATCATCTTAGTGGCCCTTCGCTGGACCTGTTCCAACAGTTCCATGTCCTTTCTATGTTGAGGACTCCAGAGCTGGACACAGTACTCCAGGTGGGGTCTCACAAGCGCAGAGTAGAGGGGGAGAATCACCTCCCGTGCCCTGCTGGTCACGCTTCTTTTGATGCAACCCAGGATACGGTTGGCTTTCTGGGCTGCCAGCGCGCACTGCCGGCTCATGTTGAGCTTCTCATCCATGAGCACTCCCAAGTCCTTCTCCTCAGGGCTGCTCTCCAACCATTCTCTGCCCAAATACTAGCAAGAAGATACAATGCAAAAAAACCCCTTTCTGCCTGGCTCAGTGCAAGAAGGATTATTTGAGCTGAAGTACTGACCAATGAATCACGAGTTTCCCCTGAGGAATCCAGGTTTCCTTGCACGTGAAGTTGGGTGAGCCTTGGAACTTTTCTCATAGAGATAAAAAACATACCTAACTCTTTATACTCTTCTAGAAGAAACCCCTTTTGGAGTATAAGAAGACTCATAGCATATTTGTCATGTTGCAGTTTCATCAGTTGTTCTTCTATTGCTAGTTTAACTAGATCATGATACCTGTAGAATTATTTAATACCATGTGGTAATATTATATCTGCTATATTGGCAGTCTTCAGGATGGGGATTCTGTTACCCTTATCACTATGTAAGGCACAAAGAAAGTGAAGACTAGAGTAATGCTATAAATAGCACAAAATATTGGTAACATCAGAAATGAAAATGAAGGTTTGTTGGGATTTTTTTGGTCTAAATTCACTTTGGGTGTGCTAAAGATGTTATGTGGAATAAAGAGGGAAATAAGAAAAAAAAAAACTGAGGAAAAGAATTATTAATTTCATTTTGTGGAAGCTAATTTAATGCTTCATGGGAATGGCCTTGGCTTTCTCTCCCTCCTTTTCTGAACTCTGTTATGTGGAGTTCCTTATGCTCTCACTGCCTACCACAAAAGTGTATTTTTGCAGTAATGCTGAGCACACAGTATGGTAATAGTAAGGCTTTATTTAGGACAATCTTTCTGTAGCATTAGTAAAAAACAGGCAGGTTCATGGCATTTTTTTAATCTTCCAAAACCACTAATTGAACTGTGAAATGCTCTTGATACCTTTTATCTTTTGCGGATTTTAACCTATGTCTCTAAAGCATCTGTTTTAAACCCAAATATTAGGTAGTTGCCCTGGAATGAAGAAGGTATATCAAAATTTCTTTTTTGCCTGTGCATAGCACATGCTGCAAGTACATAACCACCTTGTATTCAGACTCTGTTCTGCAGTAAACAAATAGCAATATTGCTAACTTCAGTGTCTACAAAAACAACATTTGGAAGGAATAAAAAATACTTGTTACTTGTAGCATGCAACCACTTTTCCTCCTTGCTTTTCTTTATTGGTGATATTTGCCATGCAGATATTATTTTCTAAGAGATTTAATTTCAAAGAAATAATTCCCTCAGAAGCTCCCTTTCAACTTCATTCCTAACTCCCCCTGTTCCTACTGAAAATGTTTGCAGCCGCATTTCCATGATGTTTGCAGAATTGCTCAGAAACATACAGCTTCTTTTCCCTCCTCCCCCCCCCCTTCTTTTGAAGATCAAAATAACAAGTTTTTATTGTTCAACAATGGTTAACATATAAGACCTAGTATTCCCACAGATTTATTAGATCCTAACACCCTTGGCTTTTTACAATTAGGAAAAGAACCCTGGTGCATATTTCATTTATCTGACAGTTCATTGGTGTCTGAAGCCACTACTGCCAAACTCAGGGAGGGTTTGTCCTGAGTAATGCTCAGGGCCTTGATCCATGATTTTTTAAATACCTTTGGGAGGTGAGATCAGATGTGTAAGAATGTGATTGTGTTTATTTTTTACGTGAATCCCACTGGTAGAATCCTTAGGGATTTGCTGTATCAAAGGTATTTATGAGAATATTGCCCTTGGCTACAATTTGAAAGGGAGCAGCGTAGGACAGGGACAGATGAAGGGTAGGCAAACTGGTGACTCTGGTCATAGAGAATGGTGAGTCTTTGGATATCCTTTCTAATACATAGCAAAAAGCAAATTAGGTGAATGTGCAAAAATCTGCAGTAACATTTCCACTTCAAAGGTTTGCCTGTGTACTACGGTTCCTAAATGTTTGTAATTTCAGAAACAGCAAATCGTGAGCAGGATTAGTTACGCAACGGATGGACTCGGTATATGCTGTTGTCCGTACGTGGTGTGGGCTTATTTGGAGAGCAAGATCTTCAGGCATGTGACTGTTATATTTGGCCTTTGGTGTGAAACAGATGTTTGCTGTTTGTACACATGAATACTTCTGTGTTCTTGCAATCTTCCTGTTTTAAAGGGAAGAATTGGGCAAGAAGATAGTAAAATCTGACAGGTCTGTCAGAAGTTCCTCAGTGTGTCTCAGTTACATTTCTCATGAGTAATAGGTAGTAAAAGTGATGTAGCAAACAGAGAAAAAAAAAAAAAAAGCAGAGTTACAAAATCAAGTTTTAAATGAAGTTTCTTTTCACTGTGGGTGTATTGTTCCAGTAAGAAATAGGAGCTATTTGCCCTCAGTTCAGTAAGGGATCTTGAGCAATACAGAGAGTGGTTGTACTCAATCTTAAAGCTAAACCTAAATGATTGTATGATTCTATGAACTAGCCAAAGTACCATTTAAAAAAATCAAGGCATCTAACATTTATATTAATTTTGCTGACCAGAATAGTTGCCTGATCTATTAGTAATGTACATCTGCTGATTTATAAAAATATGTATGCAAGTATGCACACTCATACAGAGGGCTTTTAATTAGTTGCTGAGATAATGTATAAATCTCTGCCCCTTTAAATTTGCTGATTGAAAAATGAAGAATTCCTGCCCTTTAAATGTTCAGCTTTCACAGAGGTTACAGTAAATCTCTTAATCTCCCAAGCACTTATTCTCCTCTGGGTTTTTCACAGGCATTTATCCGCAGGACATTCATTTCCAATCTGTATTTAAATCCAGGAATAACTATGTGGGCTTTGAGCTATCTGCTTTCAGGCACTCCTAATGGGCTCTAGCACAGGAACTCTAGATGAGCTGGAAAAAAATAGATTCAAGCCTAGTCATATTTGGCTTCCAATTCAGCTTGAGCTGAGTCTCTATTTGTTCTTGTTGAAGAGAGCATTAAAGAAAGCAGTTATTTGTGGGCGAAGGAAGGGCAGGAAGGATCCATATTAAAGGATTTATTCTGGCTTTACAGAGAACACCAGCGTATCAGATTTTCAGGCTTACAGTGGGAAGTAGTTGAACGCGTCTGCAGCATGGGGTGTGAGGATTTGAAACACATCCTGGATTTTTGTCAAGTGCCCTCAGCACTTTTTTCAGTTGTTCCTTAAGGAAACTCTAGACCGGATTCTCACATGTAAATAGGCAGAACTTTGCACTGTCCTGTAAATACACAGTAACATGTTTTCTCGTTACTTAGCAGAAGTTTTGCAGTTAATATTCTAAATACCCCACTTTTGTGAAAGAAACTTAGTATTAAATTAATATTAGGGTGTGAAAGAAAACACAGAAACACAGTGTTCTTTTAAGTAGTTACAATGAAGCCGTATCTTGGCCTTCTGGCATTTTCTTGTCCATCAAAGAATTCGTTTCAGTTTCATTAAGACTGTACATAGGGAAGGTAAGTGAAGGAGATTGAAAGAAACTGCTGAGACTTCTAATTCTGTATTTCCAACCTATATAAAATAATCTGAATTTCAAAACTATCTTAAATGGTATCCAGAAAAACATGGGGTGTTACCAATGAACATAAATCCTCTAATCAATAGTTTTTTCATCTTCTTCTGTAATTATCTTCCTATATTATTTTTCTTTCCAGCATCATTCTCTTCCTTATTCCTCTTTTCTGTCTTCCTTTTGTGAGCTTTTTCCCACAGTGTACACATCCTTCCGGTTTCTGTGCATTGTATTTTCTGACTGTTCCTTCTGTCAATAGTACAAAGATGCATTTCTTCTTTCCTGCTTACAGTATTGGATATACTTTAAATATTAGTAGTGCAAAGATTTGGAACAATGTTCATTATTTTCTGATAAATACACTTGAGTTGAGATTTTACCACTGAAAATATTGTTACTAGGTAGCATTCAGAGCAGTGATGAATTGTCTGGTAGAAAACAGATTTTTGTATTTCTTTCTGAATTGCATATCTTTGTCTCATGTGGAGCTAGAAGTAAAAATAAATGGGCTAATTAAACCGTGATGCTTACTAAAATCTTGACAAATTTAGTTAGATTCTGTTTCCTGGTGCTGGAAAAGTCTAACTTGGACCATTAGTCAATAGCATTCTGGACAGATGGAGACTAGGAAGAAAATTCAGGTCAAATCTTGTGAGGGGCAGCTTACCTCTTTCAGTTTAGATTAAAGAGCTGAGGCCGAGGAGTACCTTAAGGGGAAGGATGGACTCAGGCCAGTATCTTGGCCTCTCACGGTAGCACAATAAGGGAAATTGAAAGGACTTGCTGAATTCTACAAGTTTGAGGTTTGACTTCTTAATTTACTGATATACGAAATCTAAAGAACAGATAATAATATGATATAATTGTTATGCAACTACTTAGTAGATGATTGCTGAGCAAATTTACTTAAAACCCCCTGGTGCTAGGAGGAAAATAGTCATGAACCTGAAACTTGCTTTTCATTTGTGTGTTTATTTTTCCCCCTTAAAGGATCAAAGCTCTGACCAACAGTTGTAAACATGTCTGTGACTCAGTGAATTTATGCATCATAGTCTGTCTAACTGTTTTCTTACCAAGTTAAGCAAATGCTTATAAGACAATGCACAATGTTTCTGTAACTAGGAAAGTATTACTTAAGATCACTACACTTATTAGATTATTTAAAGAAGAAACCCTTATATTGGCCTGTGTGCAACAACCTATCCTTGTACTGCAGATTCCTAGCTAAAATTCAAAAATAATAAAAAATATTCAAAGTGAAATAAACAGGAAACCTAAAAAATAGTTTAAAAATTGTGTAAGTTTGAAGTGGGAGCTTTCTAAATCTGGAAATCTGTTCTTTAGTTAAATTAGTGTTCAAGGATTTCTTTTCAAAAACAATGAGGTGTTTTGTCACACCAAGTTCTTGTTTGTTGTAGATGGCTGCATGTTGCCATGATGAATACGTACGCTGCTTCGCAGTGACATTTCTTAGCGGAGTTGACCATAGCAATAAAGAGAAATTGTCTGTGAAAGAAACTTGTTTGAAATAGCATTTAACTTTCAAGTTATAGAGGTTTATGCTGACTGATGGCACATTTAGTGATCATGTAGACCAGAACGTAGAAGATTCTCCTCCTCAACTTACTGAATTTGTTCTTAATTTCTTAGAACCTTGGAGGTTACGACCTTTCCTTTATTTATTATTTTTACAAAGTAAATTTAAGGAAGGTGAGATATAGCCATGCTCTTCAGGATTTGAAACCTTCTCAAAAACTAAACTCTGTCACTTATTGAAAAGTGTATAGATCGAAACACAAATTTCTGTTTGTCACTTGGAGATTTAAGTTTTCTTATTTGGCATTTGAGCTTAATTAATTTTCCCAACATTTAATAACTGCATTTAAATGAGGCTTGTGTTGATGGTTAATTACTGGGAAATTATGACTGTCTTGACATTTATAATACCCCAGTGATTACAGTGAAATCACTTAACAAACTTATGTACATTTTAAGTTGTTTGCTTATGAACTGTTTATTGAGTCCCTTTCAGGGGAAAGCACTGTAGCAGTAGGGGCTGCAGGTACTCACTGTGTTGCTGTATGATTTAGTTTACATCAGCTTCTCATTTGGCAAATTATCTGATAGTCCAGCAGGCACTTTCACCTACTTCTAATAACGATGGGGAAATTCAGTAGCTAAGTATAACTTCTCAGCCAGCCCAAATACAGGTATGGAATATGAGACATGGATGTTTCCCGACTTGCTCAAAATCTTAGAATGAGTTTCTGGCAACCAGAACTAGAATGAAGGATATCTAATTTATGTTCCATTTTCATGGCTTGCATTTCTTCTCACACTTACAGTCCAAATCTGACAGGTAATTCACTTAGCAGTCTTCGCATCTCCTTCAAAAACTGTGGTACTTTTCTTTCTTTATCCACAGCTCCCTGACCAGAACAAAATATGTATTTAATTTCATCTTTTTAAAAGCAATATTGCAAAACTTACTTTGATTGAAGGATTTTTATTCTGTAATAAGTTCCCTCTGATAGTAATTTCTGATTCTTTCGCTTGTGACATGCTGTAAAATTTGCCTTCTTAGCGGACCTGCTGTCATCAAATTCTGAAGAGAACTATGCTTATATTAATATATTTCTAGGATTGAAAATTGAATATTCAGCTGTGTTTCTTTCCCCAAACCTCAACATAGGAATGGTTTGTGAGAGTACCTGCATGTCTGCTGAAGTTTATTCTTCTGTAAATTTCAGTTTGAGATTGTTTTGATATTCTTATTCATTTGTAAAAAACAAAACAAACCAAACAAACAAAAAATCAAAACCAAATCCAGAAACAGACAACAAAATCCTAAAACAAACAAATCCCAAACTAAACTTCAGAATTTTTTTTTAGCTGGGAAAAATGAATCCTTTCAGTCCTCTTTGGACATCAGAATAACTTACAGCATAAAAGTTATGCTGTGTACATTACTTTAAGCATAATAACATAAAATAACAAGTAGCTCTGCTGAGAATAAGGATGGAAATTTGCAGCTACACCATTTCTCATAGCGCTTAATTTATAAGATGTAAAGACAGGGTTATGAACTGGAAGTTACACAAGTTTTCAGTACCAGCCAAATTCATAAATTATTTTACTCCTCTGAAATATAGTTGAACTCATCAGGCGCTGGAGCTTTCATGCCAAGAAATCATGGTCAACTACTCGGGCTTATGCCAATGAGCTGCTGTTCCTTCGCTTCCGTCAGAGCGGAGCTTTGCACTCTGAGGGTCTTCTGATGTTCCACGTAGGCTGCTGTGACTGCCAGTGTCTTTTTGTTTGTTCATATAGTCACTTCTGCATAGCTCATTTAACTGTAATGGATGGATGGATTTAAAAACCATCTGCAGATACTATTAATATCATTCTTCAGTGTGTGTATTTCTACAAGCATTTGGGAACAGCTGTTTGAGCAAAACACTTCTTGATTTACTTCCTTTGTATCTAATTTTACAGTACCATTTCCTTTTCTGTTTGTTTTAGGTAATACTTTTCTATCAGAAAATGTCAATCATAAAATTTTAAGAAAGTCCTTTCCAAATGTCCAGTGAGGTATTTGAACTTAAAAAGAAAGTACTTGGTATACATTCCATGTTAGTAATTTAAAATTAACACAGTTTATTTTGCTGGTATTTCTGGCAATAGCTTATCAGAAGTTTGAATGTTACTATAAAGCTCCCTTGTTTTACTTTAATGATATGTAAGTGTGCTCTTCTGGATAATCAAAGAAATTATTTACTGTAAAACTTGTACTCGGCCTATATTTATTGAAAGATTTAAAAATATTGTTGTATTGTAATGACTTCTTTCAACAGTCATATACTGTGCTTACTCCTTGATTACTGCTTGATGTGTGATGTTTATATCTAGGTAGTAGAAAAGCTTTCTAATTAAATAAAAGATTATACAAACTTAAAACACATTTAGCTTTTAGTTGTTAGATATCGGTGTTGCAGATTATACATCTGTGAAGAAGAAAAGGAACTGTTTTGCCTGACACAAATTCCTTCTCTGTTGTGCAGGAAATACCTTCAATTAATGATGTTAAAGCTTGGTGTATGCAGGAAAAATCAGTGACCTCTTTAAAAATAGTTAACTGCAAGTAAAGATGCTACTTATATTTGGAGTAATAGAATATATTTGCCCTTTTTGTACTGTACAATGATTTTTGGTAATTTTCTTTCAAATTACTGATTTTTCAGACATTTGTGGTACAGTGGTGTCAGTGAGCTTTTAACCTGAGGTAGGAGTCCACAAAACAAAAAGTTTCACTTTTTAGTCTTCGGAACACGGCACAAGGAAAGAAGACGACTCTGGAAGTCAATATCTTTTCATCAGCTACTTTGTTTCCACAACTGTTCTTTTTATTTGACTGAAACAGGATTCCCATGCTCA
Organism: Chionis minor; assembly: GCA_013398295.1. NCBI lineage: Eukaryota > Metazoa > Chordata > Aves > Charadriiformes > Chionidae > Chionis > Chionis minor. The sequence goes on from VZSF01007385.1 coordinate 109,807, forward strand.
AGCAGATGTAGAAGTGCTTGGTTACCATTACAAGTAAGTGACAAAGACATTTTATTCTTTATTATTATTCATTTATTTTATTCTTTATTATTATTTTATTCTCTTTTACCACATTATATTTTTTAATAGTGTAATCAATGTATTTTCTATTTATACTGTAGTAAGGAATAATATAGAAGTTTCAATTAACAAACTTCATCATTTGGTGATGATTATGAACTAACTAAATTAGTTCTTGGTGTCAGCAGTTCAAACTGATGGCAAGTGAAGCGTTCAGTAACAGGAAATAAAGTGAATCCTGTCTATTCTCGGCTCTGTAAGGATGTTTGGCAGGTCTGCCAGGAGGCTTATTGATCCTTCTTCCTTTGTGTCTCACCACTCGGCCAGACTGTTATTTACAGATTATCTGATGTTCATAGTGTCTTTCTTTTGGTATTCAGGAATTTATAAATAGTTCACTGCTTTGAAAACTCTTGCCCTGCAAAGGTAAGAAATATGGCAAGATCACTTTCTGACTAGGCTTTACAAGTATGTCTTTAGTGTAGGACTGTGCATCTTCTCGCCTGTGATCTAAGGTAAACCTCATATTTGGAGATAAACTCTCCTTTTAGTGCATGATACCTTTAATGGAAATTCTGTCTTGAGAGCAGAATGTAAGACCAAGTGTGTAGTCTTAGAAAACATATGTGATGATGGCATTTCTGGGATCGTTTTCCATTATAGAGTTCTGTATTATCTTGACAGCTGGATTTTTGTTCTGCTACCTTCAGCGTGCTCACTAGATAAGATTAAATTTTAGTCAGTCTTAGTGATGTGGGTATACAAATCCAAAAAAACCCCAAATTCAAAGAAATAGGAGGTTTCTGTGGTAGGTCAGTGATTTCCAAAATTAATACTCTGGGCTATACATTCTGGTAAGTAGCTGATTTAAATTGCAACACTACAGAGTTTGTGAAGGAAGAGAACTCTGTGTTTTACAGCCAATTTTTGTAGAATGCAGCCATGACTCTGAGACACAGCTGAGAAAACTGCCCCAGCTGCTTTTCCATTGTCATTACTAATAAAGCTTCTGGATTTAGTTCTTGGTTGGGTTTTTTTGGTGTGGGTGTTGTGGTGTGGTGTGTTTGTTTTTTTTTTTTTTTAATTACTAGTCAAAAGACAAAAGAATGCAAGTCCTGCCTTTGAAGCTTTATTGTCTGTTTTTACAGACATATCTCCGAAAATCAAACAGGTATTGTGCCGGGTTACCTTGCTCAGTGTACCATCAGATGTTGCCACTTTTCTTACCATAATAAACACCACCACTGAAGTAAACCTTGATTGTTTTTCTAAATGTGACTTTATAGCATTGCCTGTATTAGATGATAACTTGTAGTGCTGCTTCTAGCCTGACCTGAACTTCTTGGGGATTTACACATGTATTATATTAAGGTAACAGCCAAACTACATTAAAATGAAATACAAGTCTAGCTTTTTTTGTTTTTGACAGGTGAAGTGCTTAACAGTTCTGTTTTCTAGTCCTGTCATTCGAAATGATCAAAAGAAGCTTGATAGTCTGAAATTTAGCACTATGTCACTTTGAGGATAAAGTCATCTGTTTCCACGTCACCTAAACCCAACTAATCTATGACAAAACAAAACAAGAGAGAATAAGTCCAGATTTTTTGCACAGAACATGCAGAAGGAAAGAAGGATTGTTGAAGTGTTATTTGAGTTGAAATGTGCTTAAGTAATTGATAGCTGTTTCCTAATATAAATAAACAAAAAAAGAATTCATTTGCTCCAATACTTGCAGCAGCAGTCTAATTGTAGAAGAGGAGATGCATTTCTGGAGTAAAAGATAAGAGACTGAAAATGCTGTCTTGGCTGGCTTTGGCTTTCTGCAGCTAAAATGCTAAGCCCCTCCACAGACCACCTTTGATGACCCATATGCTAATACTTTCTGGCCAGCATTACTCCTGATTACAAAGGAATCTAATAACCTTCCCTGGCAGAGACTGCCATCTTCTCATGTCACCAGCAACCTCTATCAGCAGTTCAGAGTGGGTAGCTTCATCGGAGTCTCATGCATTTTTACACCGTTCCGCAAAGATCTGCTCTGTGTGGTTTCATTTGGGTGTGTTCTTCCTGAATACAATGTTATTACTTGCCTCACCAAATTTGAAGAATGACGTAAGACTAAATATCACAGTTGGTGAAGTGTTTTATTTTGTTTACTAGCAGTGACTTTTGTGTGACAGCTGCTGTAAGTGTTGTGGAAATAGATGCAGAGACACATACGGGAATTTCTCTTTCTGTAATCGGACTTCACTCTTCTGGCACTATTCATTCATGATTTATAGTTTGTTGTTCCTGCTATATGCCTGTAACCTGTTGTTAATATTCTATCACTGTTTTAAGAAAAGGCTTTTCTGAAATGTAGGCTAAATTTATGCTTTTGCTATACTGCGATATCCCTGTTAATACATTTGGGACCTATCGTCTCAAAACTATACATTCAGGAACTACTTTTTTGTGTGTAGAATTCTGAATGTCAAAATCCTCCCAGGCACCACTTAGTTTAAAAAAGAGAAAAAAAAACCCAAAAAAACAAACCACCCCCCCAAACCCAACAAAAATTCCTTACTTTGGGAATTTAACCTAGTTGTCTGCAAACATTTCCAGAATATATCTTCATCTGCCAGAGCAATCCATATGAGATACATTATAGAAAAGGGAGCAGGCTAAAGAATTGAGCTTGGAGTCTGATTTTGAGAGGTAAAAGGAACTCCCTGCTGAACTAGCTTGCCTGGTTTGTTTTTCAGAACATTTTCAATCTGAAGAACATGTGAAGCCTAGGTCATGGTTTACGAGAAGTCACTTGATACTTTTTTTCCATGGAACACTTGAAAGGTTTTGCTGGAGTATCACTTGCTCTGTGCACTTGAAGGTGTTTTCAAAGTTATTCTTTATGCCACAGCTTAATGTTTACCTTGAGTGCTTCCAGTAGGTGATGATGATGTTAATTCGGAGGGAATATATTTTTTCAGTGAAATTCAGTTTTGAAGTAACATCAAGGAGAAATTAAGGGAATATGTATTAAATCTGGAGAGTTGTACAATTTATTTGTACTCTTATGATGAGTCTACCGGATATAATTTTTTATGACCTAGAATCAAGGTCCGTTTCTGTTTCTCAAATAAATTTCACACTTAATAAATGCAGCTTGACCAGCATTTGATATAAATGTTACCATTCTCTTTAGCTTCATCTCCAGATTTAATTAAATGCAGGTGCAAGAGTGAGTAATAACTTTACTGCTCAGTTCCCACACAATGAACCCACATGTCACTTACAAGACATTTGATGTCTGATGCAGTTTCCTGTCTGTTTGTGGGAAATGTTTTCCTTAGGAATTAGTGTCTTGGGGAGAACCAGCTGAGATCCAGTATCTGCCACAGATTGCAATCTGTTGTCCAGTGCTAGAAATCTGATGTCTCTGTTAAGTACCGCTTCTGAATAAATACTTTAAATGGCAGATTCTTAAAGAGGAGAATTCATGCCTATTTGGGCTAATGCATTCTTTATTCTTTCCATTTTATAATTTTCTAGTCGCTTCCCCAAACTCCGCAGCCTGTCAAATCTGATAGGATTCCTCATTCAATTTAGTGGGACTTCCTTCAACTATTTCTGAAGAGCAAATTAAAGATCCTCAGACCAGATGACTGAAAGCTTGGATAGGTACTGAATTTGTATGTATGTGGAAATTAGTTTAACCTACAGAGCTTTACATAATTTCATACGAACATTTGATATTTTTCTTCGGGAAATCTTTGTGGTTTTGTCTTGGAAGCATGTGTATGGCAGAGAATTGTCTGAACATTTTTTCAATGAATTGGAAATATTTCCACTAAACATGGCTACCTTTAGTGTACTTTTCACTAGACTGAAAAGGTTTATTTGTCCTATGTGAACTTTTGCCACATTCTCTGAGCCTGTTTCAAAAATGGTTCATTTTCAAGCACAGTAGAAAGAGATCTTGTAATTGCAGTTAATAAGTCTGGTTTTGGATCTTGAATATAGAATTAAATGAAAGTCTTCATTTTAAGTTCTTCATTACTTTTTAGTTATTGTATATTTAACTGCCTGCTGTAAGCTTTTTGCATTTGAATGTAGGAAACAGAATCAGTGCATAGAAATATTTCAAATAATCATCATGTCTGAGCATTAGTTGTATTTTCCCCACCATAAGTTTGAGACAAGAAATCCTTTACTAGCATTAAAATTCTTTTCTGTAGTATAGTAATACTTCAAATTGTTACACAGCACACTTTTAATATGAACTCTTTATTAGAAAGGCATAGTTAAATTTCCCTATCTCTGATGAATTTGCAGAATACATCTTTAAAGCAAACTTAACATCAAGAGCTCTTTGTCTGTGAGGAAACAGGTTTGGAGATGAGATTTACCCTCTGTTTTTAACTGTTTCTAGGAAAGACGATGATTGACCTTTTGTTCCAAACTGTGAATATTGTATTCCTGGTTTTGATAAATTTTTGCTAAATGTTGCAATATTTCACACTTTATATGTGTGTACACACACACACATATATACATATGTATATGTGTAAATGCAATATATCTGTATATATGTGTTGCTCTAACTGTATAATATAGCAAAACAGAACATGGAAATTAGCACACTGAATAACTGTACCTGAATTTGCATGTGTGACACACCAACAATAATCTAAATTGTGATCAAAATATCCTGCACCTTTGCATCTGTCTTGCATCTTGTCATTTCACAGCCTGCTCAAATGGCTTAAATTTAGTCAGTACGATCACAAATGTTCTGCCTTTAACAAGTGGAGTATTTAGATCGATTTCTGTTATCATGTCAGGAACTCTTAATTTAAAACCCAAAAAACTCCAGAGTTTTTAAAATATTTCAAATTCTGCATATAATAAGAGTTGCTTTAAATATTCTGCCTTGTAAATATGATCCAAATAATTGACTTGTAATTGAACAGCAGACTACTTTTTTCTACCTGCAGTGCCATCCAACTGTTCATGCTTTTATAATAATAGATTACAGGAATAATTATGAATTACAGAAAAGTGCTTTATCATTTGTACTTCTATTGAGGGTTTATTACTTTGCTCAAGATCTGTAATAGTTGATTCATAAAGCATTTTGTTTCATTTTCAGTGTATAATTATATTTGTGCTTTCCCTTTGTCTTATTAAATGCTTCAGTACTTTTAAACTTTTTGTAACTACACGTAGGGGTTTTTTGTACAAACTGAGGACTTCCAAACTCTTATGCTTCAATTCAAAATCTTAACAAAATTGTTCTTGCTTTATAGCCAAAACTGCAATTAAACACTGTCATTTGATGTTTGTAGAAGGTGACCCTATTCTGTCAATATCCTGGTGGTTTGTGACAGATACAATGTATGCAGTCTTGGGAAAGGGCCAAACCAGTGTTTGTCTTCTGCTTCAAGTTTACAAGCTTTTGTACAAGTATAGCTTGTTGTGTTCTAGACTTATTAAACCTTAAATTTTACTTAAAGGCATTAGGCCTTTATACAATTTTTTGGGCTGTGTTTGGTCATTTGTGGATTATTGTTTATTTTTCTTGTACACGCATCTAAAAAATTCTACTTAGTTTTTTCTTCTCTGGATGAAATAGTGTTTATACAACTAGATATGTTCCTTGTCAGTCATAACTGTTTGTGCAGTTTTCATAAATATAATCTGTTTTCCTATTGGGTTTTTTAGTCCTTTTCATACTTTGAGAAGCTGAAGTTCAACAAGACAAATTTCTTTATTTCTCCAAAGTAATTGTAGCTATATAACTTGTTGCTGGAAGAGTTCTGAAGTGCCTCCAGGCAAAAATCACAGCCTGGATGTGCTGTGTTGTATTGCACTACTCATGAATATGAAATGAAGGCGACTGTGGCATAGCTGGGACTTGATTTGACACTTCTGGAGGAGGGCAGAATATCTTGAGAAAGTTGTGGTGATGAATTTGGTACTGAAATATCTGAAGGGTTGATTTGGCCGTGGATTACTTACCTCAGAACAGTTTTCAAACACTGCCTTTACCTAAAATTCTGTGGGTTCAGTAATGACTGTGGATGCAGAGTTGGACACTTAGGGTAATGAATGATGTCAATTAGCAGTCAGCTGCTTTTATGAAATCTTCCTTTTTAGTGGCTTTTTAGCTAACCTGTTACGTCTTGGATGAAAGGATGTGATCACACAGGTTTGGTAGTCATTCTTTCTCCTGTTAGATGTTCAGTATCCATGAGAGGGCACTGTAGCATATAGTACAGTTGTGGAGGAGAGCTGCATGGAGAGGCTGAGAGAAGCAGCATGTTTTTAAAGACATAGCTGAAGATAAATTTGCTAAGTATCTTATGCTATCAAATTCCAAACCCAAGGGAAGCTACTTCTATTTCTTTAGAAATACCAACAAGTGTAAATATGCAGAGACTTTACAGTAATTTAATACTAATACACACTATGCAACAATCAAGACAAGAAGGTAATACAGGTTTGAACTATTGCCTGTTTTGTATTGCTGGACAGTGAAATTATTTAGGCACATACATTTAACTAGTTTATCTTAACATGTCAAGATTAGGAGTGGTTGACATTTTTTGGAATGAACGTGAAATGAATGCCTCAAATGCCCCCCTCCCCCTTTCTGTTTTCCTAGCTCACCGACAGGCAGAATAAAATAACGATTTTTACTTTTCCTTGTTCTTCCCGAATCCAGGCAAACAGTGTTAAAATGCAAAAGCTAGAAGTCTGACACTGTAAGTTTAAATTATAGTAGCAGCTGCCGAACTAGTTTTTCTACATGGGCAAATTAAAAGTAATAACGTGCCCTCGACACCCAAGGGGCTGCCATAGCAGCACCAGGCACAAGCAATTTCCATACTGTGGAGCTTGAAAGAGTTCTGCTGAGGTGCAATTGAAGCCAGTACCAGGATTTTTTTCCTGGTGATTTCCTATATCAGCTCTCCAGAGAGCATGTTAAAGTGCTGAAGCTTAAAGGCTTCCATGTTTTTGAGAGCTGGGAGGCTATCTAACATCAGAGTGTTATTTGTGCGCCAACCCAACTGTTTCAATTACCAATTTATCGCTGGGGAGCAGTAATGGATTTTTAAAAGTTTGAAGATAGATCTGAGCCCTTACTGTCTAAAAGAAAATTCATGATTCCATTAGGAAGATAGTGTAGATGCTGAATGGGTGCAGGATTTAACCCTACTGTTTTGAGTAGCATTGATGAATATTCTTTTATAAATCCTATTAGAGCTGTGGTATTACCCATTCTGCTCTATACTGTAGTATGAAACTGAAATCTGTGTAAAAATACTGGAGGTTGTGTTATTAGTCCTATTAGTTCAATGTAATAAAATTATCTTATTCCCTACCCTCAGACTCCCAGTCCTTTGGCAGACTTAGTAAACTGTCATGAAAGCCCAAGAATCACATTATTGTCTCTCCAGAGGTGAAACACAGTATCTGCATTTCTAGTGCGTAGTGCCACTCTCGCGCTGTTCCAAAATGCACCTAGACAGCCATTTAATTTTCTGCATGTGCTTATATTAATTTGGGCAGAGCAGGAAGTATTTAAGGTAATTGTCTGAAAAATCTGAAATATTATGTTACTGTGTATCAGTGTAATAGGATATTATTTTGGTATTTCTTTTTGTAAAATAGCTAATTTGTATTGACTGCAATTAGGAAATGTATTCTTCTAGAGCTGTTTTTCTGACCCTAAGTACTACAAATTCACAGCCTGTTTTAAAGGCATCTAAAATATGCCAGTCAGAGGAGTTTCATGCATTGTTTAGAAGACGGAATTTTATAATCCCTGATGGAGTGATCAGGGCAAGGTCAATGCATTTACACCCAGCAGAGTGCCTGTCATAGCTGGAACCGCCCCCCATCCTCCCCCAGCTGGGTGGGTGTCCAGAAGGGTATGAGGCTGCTTCCAGGTTTCCCCAGCATGGGTGACTGGGGACCACAGCGGGAGCTATTGGGGTAACCCAGCATAGGTAACATCTGCCTTGCAGCGAAGGCAAGCTCAGGGGGGTTTGTTCAGTCATCTTCTTGTAGGTTTGAACTTCTTTTTGTTTCTTCTTTCTTAATTCTAGGGGTAGTTTAGTGAGTGTTGGAGAGGTAGGTTTTCATTTCTTTTGTGGTTTTTTTTTTTGGTTTTGATTCCTCCAAGTAGAGTCCCCGTATCAATTTTCTTTTTGATTTCTGTGGGCTGTTATTACATTGAGAATATGGAGGAACAGCTGACTGTGACTGGCTTGCTGCAAGAGCTGGATTTCTGTACAGGCTGCCATATAGCTCTGTGGAGAAGGGATAACCAAGAGGTGTTTTGTTAGTGCCGCTGCAGGGCTTTTTAAATTATAAGGCAGTGTTCTCAAGAATGCTGATGGCTTTCAGTGATAGCTTCAGTAAATCAGGCAGGACGTTTTCAGCTGTTCTTTTAAATTTGATGCCTTATTCTTTGTGGAGTTTGGGCATACAAAGGACTCTTAAAGGGAAAGATGCAACTGCAGTTCCACAATTCACAACATTTAAAAAAAATATTTGAAGGCTTTGTGTTGCTGCTTAATACATTTTAAGAAAGTACATTAGAATGGTTTATGAAGCTATCAATTCCAGCACATCAGTAATTAAGGGAAGGGAAGTAGGATAAGTTCTTCAATATGTCTCTAATACTCATCATGGATCATTTTGTCTAGTGTTATATCCAGAACTTCAGCTTCAGAGCAGTCTGTTGACACCAGTTCATGTGTAGAGCCGTGTGGCTTAGCAGTTCTTGCCAGAGAGAAAAAAAAAAAAGGTGAAGGATATTTTGTGTTTGTTTATTTTCATTTTAAGCATGAAGGGATTTAATGTCATAACTGCTTTATTCTGGTTAAAAGAAAATGGAGTGAGTGCCCCTAATGGGACACTGGGAATTTATGGTATGGTGTTGAAACCAAGATCGTGACAAGCAGCACTTCACACCATGTGTGTGGAAGCAGTTATGTTTTCAAAAAGGATGTTATGCGGAAGGTCACGTCTTTGCCTCCCATCAAGATTCTTGTACATTGCAGAATGTCATTTGTGTTTTTAAAGTTAGTACAAACTATTGACTGTCCTTAGAGTGTCATGACTGCTTTAAAAATGTTACTTCAGTTCTTCCTTTATAAACAATTTTGTCCATGGTTGCATACTTCCTGAATAATACTGCCAAGATATCAAATAGTTTATGTGTATGCTTCCAGCTGGTTGAGCTGGAAATATTTCAAAATGCTATACAACAGGTTTATTTCACACAAATAATCTTGTTTACCAGTTGTGATCTATTGTGTACATCCTTGTTGCAGCTAATGATGCAGCAGGAGATATTGGTAAAAGAACTTCCTGAATTCAGTATCATATTCACTCAGTTATGCTACATAACAAAATCACTAATTTCACTCAGTCAAATGGCTTCATAAAAATTTTGATGAAAATGAGAATAAACCAAACCTAGGGATGAAATCATGTCTCCATTAAATAAGATGTCACTTTAATTATTAAAGTTTGAGTTCTATACACACATCTAGACTGGACAAGTGTGTTATTTTAACAGATGCCAGCTAAACCCCCTTTGTTATCATTGGTTGGGGGTGGGGGGGGATATATATAAATTCTTTGCATCTCTGTAAAATAGTTTAGTTTGATTTCTAGACCTTGAATGTTAACACTAAATTCTGACCAATCTAGAGTGTAGCAAATAGGCTTTTTCCCAGTAGATAAACTTCTTGCTGTCAGAAGGATGTGAAGAGCTTTCAGTTCCCAAGAACAAATTCAGGAGATAATTTCCAGCTATGTCATAATTTAGACCTACTCACTTATATCACTGATATCAGGTATAAAATAGACTCTGTTTTACTGGAAAATTAAATGTAGCATGAGATAGTTCTTCTATCCACCTTATTTGCCCTTTTCTGTCCTATATGATCCTCATAATTTCTGCTTTAATGTACTGCAATGTATTTATTTTTGTGTGGTAACCGTTCTATTTCTATGTTAGATATGTACATTCTATATTTAGAGAAGTCTTTCGTGCCTACTGAGCATCTACAGTTTACATAAAGTAAAACAGCTTTTTCTCAGATGACTATTTAATTAAGCTTAGGAATTTCTTAATACAACTGACAAATATATGCACCTTTCCCTTCCTTTGTATTCTAGCAAAATGTTTGAGAAAATATTTTCCCACAAAAATGCTGTAGAACAATTTGGTATGGGTTTACCCATCTTTCCCTTGTCAAATTGCTTGATTTCTTAAATGTGAGGAATAATTACATGCTTATGCTAAGTATCAAAAGCCCTTTTTATTCAAGTGAAATAAATTTCCTTTTTGCTTCTGCTAGAAAGTGGAAGTTAAATTGACAGTAGTCACTATGCACTCTGACTTCACCTATAGTTCTGTGTCATAATTTATGAGATTAACATGTTGATGCAGCACAAGCATAGAGTGCTGTAGGTCAGTCTTGAATTTGGCTATTTGTCTATACACCAAGATAGTTTCATTTTTCATTTGAATCCAGTTACAGACTATTGGATATTGTAAGATCTCTAGTTCAGTATTCTGCTAAATGTAACTGTAGTCTGCTTTTTGCTCCATCACCTGGTTTTATTTTGCATCCCTTGCAATGGTACTGTTACGTTCCTGTTCTTCCATGATGTGTGATGTATCGGGGTTCTTATCTGAGAACACTTTAACCCATTAGATTTAGCACACCACCATTCTTTTCTTTTCTAAAAACAAAAAAAAAAAAAAAGAAAACAACCTCAACAAGTAAAAATGAGGTGAAACGGATTTTCAACAGAAGTATTCTACCTCAATGAACAAATTTGGGGGCATTTTTTCTAGGTGTTCCTAGGCTCTGCGTTAGTGCGGACAGTCCTGCAGAGCTCTAGGATTCAGCAGCAACAGCAAGTTGAAATAGCTGTATGGGCTGGCAGAAGTGAAGCCATGGGATTGCCAGTGAATTGCTGTGTGCTGGGAGTTTGGAGGTCCTGCCATCACCTAGTGGCGAGTCCAACATCTGAAGTGATACAGAGGGCAAAAGCATTACATCTCCTTGCAGTGAGATGGTAGGTGAATTGACTTAGGTATGTTCCCAGCAGTTCACTCTTTAAAGAAAACTCCAGAGAGTGAACATAACAACATAACACCACCAAAATCTCAAGCAAACCTGGATACAGGAGAAGACTTCTCTGTTAACTGTGTTGTGGTTTGGGTTTGGTGTTTTTTGGGGTGGTTTTTGGTTTTTTTGAGAGAATAAACCCCAAAAATTCCTTCACTGATTTTCAGGGGTATAACTAATTGCTGGTGGTTTGTTAGTTTTTTTTTTTCATTTTGTGGTCTTTGCATTGATTGACATTTGCCAAGTAGACTACAGGTAGGAAGGGCTGTTGTAACCAAATATCTGATAAATAAGTATTCTTATATGTAGGCAGAAAAATATTTGTCCCCTTTAATCTGGTGATAAGAGAATCTACTTCTACTCTTGATTGGGAAGCCTAATGTCCTAAAAGAAGGTATGTCAGTGTTTGCTTCTCTTATTGGGTTGAATGGATGATTATGAATGATCTATAATTTTTTTCCAGTTTGATTGCTATATGTGAGATCCTTAGTTTGATGCCTGTTTTTATTGCTTATAAAGACATATCAGAGTGTAACTAGCTCTCCACCTAAATGTAATACCAGAAATAATGATCAGCTCAAACCAGACATATATTCCGCAAAGTCTAATTTTACATTTGGTTCCAGTGTTTCTTTTTAACTCAACTTATGCCCATCAATAAACACTAATTTTGGCTTACTAATGATGTGAAAACCTATGGAGCCAATTGATAAACACAGGGAGTGAATTAATACAAAATCATGGCAGTTTATCTGTTCTAAAAATATCTACAAAGTTGCCACTTATTTATACCTGTTTGATTTTTTTTTTTTTTCCCCTCCTATTTTCTGGGCTTCCAGTAAATCAGAGAAGAAGGTAACTTACAACCGGTGCTGCAATGGTAATAACAACTCACTTTTACTCAGTGTAAATGACTCACTTTTTTTACTCAGTGTAAAAAAAAGTACATAGTTTTGGTCAAAAAACCTAAATGTGAGCGTATGCAGGATGGGTAGGAAGCAAGCTAATACAGACATTCTCCAGAGTGGCTCATGCTGTTGTTGTAGCAAGAAGTACTTGGCACTGTTTAGAGCTCTGACTGTTCCTAGGGCTTTGATGTGCTGTAAAATAATAGATTTGTAACATGTATGAGCTCCTAGGTCAACTTTAGGAGTTTGTAAAAGCCAGCTGCTGACAACTTGTACCTTATGCTTCTGCCTCATTGGCACGCACTGTGTGACACTAACTCTGAATTTCATGAGCCCATGGTTTTTCTTGTTCTGTTTTTCCACGGGGCCTTTGCCTCATTCAGTGCATTATGGTAAACAGTGTTCAAATTTAAAAAGGAAGTAAAAACTCTTGCTATTTTTTGCACTTTTTACATGACAGTCTTTTAAAATTAACATGCTTAGCGACATAGATCAGACAATTTTAAAGTCCAAACTTAATGACAATGTCAAGGTCAAAACACATCTAGTTTTTCACCTTTAGTTGATTTCAATGTGTATGATAATATATTTTGTTGCATCTGGGAGTTTACAGTAGAAATGAAGAAATTACGAGTTATGGGCTCAGTTCATTGCACTGGCTTCTGAAAGACAAATTGTATTTTACTGTGGTCAATTTGCAGTCTAAAAATATTAAGTGGATCTTCAATGCAATGATTTTTTAGCTATTATGACAGCATAACTATTTTAGTGTTAAGTCAGGCCCAGATCTAGCTTAGAAGTTACAGATGTCATGAGGAAGGCATAATGGGCTTGACTGGGCACCAGGTACACTTCTGGTGATTTGTGTAAGCTTTGTTGCAATTGCTGCTTGCAGTTGATAAGGCAAGAGATGATTTATGGCTGATTTTTCTTGAGGAGCAGATGGAAGGCACCAGCAGTAATCAGAACAGGTTGAGGAGAGAACATCTGAATGCTTGCAGCACCTCGTACTGCATTTCTGTGTGGCTGTAGAGGTGGTCATAAGACCTGGAGGCTTCGACAGCATATTCCTTCCCACATGTTTACAGTGAAGAAACCTCAGAAAGCGGCTGAGAGCTACTGCACTTCCTTGGAGAGCTGGGGATAGCTGAGGAGGCTCCAGGCACATTTGTGTTCATTACTGGTCTCTACTGACCTCCTAGTTTGGATGCTACTTTTGGTCTGCCCTCCTGCAATGACTGGCTTCAATCTCCCGTGTTATTAACAGAACACAGCCCTCTATTAGTAAACTATAGTAATCTTAAAGAAGAGGTGGCATCTAGGGGGACATAAAGTACATCATATTTTGGAGTTGCAGACTTCTACATTTCTGTTCCCCACCATCCTCCTATGTCTTGTATCCCTGCGTTTTCTTTAAAGCATGACACTTTTGCTCTGTGATGCAAGAAGTAAGAGAAACAGGCAGAAAGGGAATAAAAAATGTTAAAATCCAATGCAAAATAGTTAAGGAGTTTTCAAAAATAAATCTGAAGAATTTTGCAAAGAAGTTAATATTTATATTAACTTCCCAGGGGTTACATTTTCCACTTGGAAAGAAACACGGAAAATAAATATAATTTGTAGCCTTAGACTGGCAGTAGTCGAGTATGACAGACTGCACTTCAGGCCTGATGATTCACGTGTACATAAGGTTGTTCTCATTTGGAGATTAAGGGTTAAAATTGTAGTTTCATAACCAGCTATCTGGTAACAGCTTAGCATGTGAACAACAGGAGCCAAAAATCTGGATGATTGATTTAGTACCTGATCACATTACATTTGTTACAACTTCCCTAAAAAATAAATTCCATGCTGGCAAGAGGTGCCAGATTGACAGCTCTGGAATCTCATTTATGTACCGAAACAGAACATTTCTGACAGCAGGAGTTTGAAATCTCTCTTACTGTCCCCCAATCTCAGCCTAGTAGGATTCAGTTCGGAGTTTAAGGATACAGTTTGTGTCCTAAAACCGTTTAAGACTTGATTTCTCTGCAGAGGTTAGCAAGTTCTTGCACTGCATAGGGAAGGCACAGCTCCATGAAAGGTGATGAAGTTGTGTGATGGAAGAGCCCCAGATTATTATTGTGCACACAACTGCTGACTGTGCAGCAGAGCAAGGGACCATCCAGGAGCTGCACCTGCATCTGGACCCAGGCTGCCTTCCCAAGTCCATGCAGAAAGGGACCATTCGGCTTCTTGTTTGCAGGGGGGTTCCCCATGCACCATTGTCAGTCTTTGGGGAGAAAAGTTGGTGAGCAGAATAAAGGAGAGGAGTCACCTATGGTTTTCCTGTGTGCACTTGACACCCTTGTGCTTTTAGTAGTGTAGAGAGGAGGGCAAAATGCTCCTGTAGGTGGTTCATCACAACATTTGCTGGACTTTCCTTGGTTTTAAGAACAAATATTTGTATTCTTATGTGTGGATGTGAAAGAGTGTGTGTAACCTCTTTCTTAAGCTAATGCATTTTAAATGTTATCATTTCTTTAATGTCAGAAAAGCATTAGCAGTTTTGACTTAGACTCTTTGGCTTGTTTCTGTGTATTCTAGTGGTTTACTTCAGGGTTACGGTTTTAACTCAGGCTCTTGAACTTTTGTGTACGCCTTTGTTCAGAATACTTCCGTCCTGACTAGCATGACAGCCTCTGAGTGTGGTACACTGTAAATATGAACTGTGGAGGTGCAGTCTTCAGTATAGGTGGTTCCTGATCCATCAGCATTATTGTAGATGAAGATTGTTTTCAAAGAGTGCTGAGAGATTGCCTTGACTTGGTGGGTGTCCGTGGAGCACCTGGGAGTTGTGCTTTGAGCAGCCTGTGCCTGTGCATCACCTGCTGCTCTACTTTTGGAGTTGGGCAGTGGCTTTGAGTTTTATATCCCATCTAAACAGGATAATACAGGAAAGAGAAGGAAGAAAATAACATTTCCATCAGCGATTTTATCTGAGCAGCTAGAGTTTGAACGAAGTTCAGAAGAACCTTTAAGATTATACTTTTAACTGTGAATGACTGAGATGTGTAGATAATGTGAACTTCAGATAAAGCTCAGATGGACTGAAATATATTTAGTTTTGTGATAGTACTAGAGGAAATTGGAGGCAAATACTGTTTGGAACAGGATTAGATAAAACTCTGGAAAATATATTGAAGCAGTAATCTTAAATTGGCAGAATGGAATTGATGACTCCTGCTTGTAAGTTATTTGTTGGATCTACATATCTAATGTCAAGAAAGTTTTATAAAATTTCATTTTGCATTTTCTCAGTTGGATTTTAAATGAATGCTAATTTCTACTGGAATAGGGTCTCAATGAACACATCCCAGCATCCTTGGCATTTCAACGCAAGCTTTACTAGCACTGCAGTGTAGTGCTCAAGGTTGTATGTATTAAAAACTTGGTGTTTGGGGGAATGGAGAAGAATGAGCAGATTTAAATCAGAAATTAGTTTTGTAATTTGGCTCCAATCAATAAAAAAAGAATATTTTTTTTTTCTCTGAAATGCTGGCTTTTCTATAAAGACCGTCTGTTTCTCCCAGAGCTATAGCAACTTCAAAGGGTCTGTAAGCATTAGCACAGCTTGGGTAGGAACAGCCAACAGGATGTGGAATATTTGTACAGCCTTTCTAATTCCACAAGGGACTAAACACATTTGCTGTTTTATATGCAAATACAAGACATGATGATATAGAATGAAAAGAAAGAATAATGCAAAATGCATTCTTCGTGTTTTGCACTGAATGTGTCAAAGCATTGCTAGTTATAATTGAATATAAGCGCAAAACTTGTACAAGACTATTAGTTAAATTCAAAGTTGAATGGAGGCCAGTCAGACTATCTGTTTAACTGGTTTTTTTTTGTTTGTTTTTAGTTTTACATTATAGTGCAGCATGCTGTATTGTCATAATGTAATAAAGAAATTGTTAAAGATACGTATTGCTTGTAAGATATTAGAATTCTACAAATATAAATTTCAGGTTGTAAACTGTCTTGATAACTGCCTTCCTGAGAAAGAATTTATCAGCAATTCTGGGAACAAACCAGTAGAGAAAAATAACTGTTGAGACTGAGAGATCTGGTTCAGCGCACTAACTTCTTTGTTGGGATTATCTGATGTGGTGCCTCTGAGCTCCTTGCAGCCCATAAATATTCAAACTCGCAGCATGCAAGTGAGGTAGGAAAGTGGTGCCTCCTCCTTTTTACAGGTAGGGGGGTAAGGCACAAAGAAATTGAGAACTAGCTCCTCAAAGGGATCCCGCTACCCAGATCCCATTGATTTCACAGGGAGATAGGCACTTAAATATCTTGCTGAAACTGGCCATAAGTAGCTTACTGAGGAACTCAAAAGAGGTCCATGCTAGACTACTGTAATGAACTTCAGTCTTTCCAGTCTTGACCTACTTCCCTGACTGCTGCCTTGCCTGCCTTCTAGGAAAGTTTTAATGTTTTTCTTTTGTCTCTTCTTTCTCAGAGACAAAGACGAAAGAAAGGCTTTAGTGGTACCTCCAGCACAAGTGGCTTCGGGTGAAGATAGGGAGGGAGCAGGGAGAAAGAAGCTCTTTCATATTGCCCTTTTAAGTTTATTTTAGTTCTGACACAGTAATCAAACTGATAGTTTTCTGATAAAGTCTATGCCTGAGTACTGCAGACCCGTCTTTGACAGTTCATTTGACTTAAGCGTCAGGGCAATGCTTTGCCAGTGGTTAATATACTCAGTATTTCTGTGACCATGAAGCAACCTTCTATAAATATGTTACAGCAGTTGTACATGGCTGTCTGAAGAAGTCTGTCCATAAAGATTTATTTGCAAATGTCCTTCTACCCTTTTTTTAACAAGCAGCTTTCAAAGGCTGTTTATATTTCTGGCAGAGCTTTCTCTCAGGCCTGCTCACATTTCAGAGAACAGGTGACTTGCATACTTTTTGTTTATAAATTACAAGTTAACTACATTGTCAGTTCAATATATATTCAGAGCAATATTTGACCATATTGCTAACAATTTCCAATTCCTTTTAACATGCTTTAAATTTCTGGTTGGTGTTTGCGTGGACTTTTTTGTTTGTTTTGGGTTTTTTGTTTATTTGGTTATGTGGTTTTTGTTTGGGTTTTGGGGGTTTTTTTTGCCCCTGGCTTGGAGACCTCAGGAGTAATCTTGGTATGTTTAAAATGTTGTTTTCAAACAAAGCTTCTCTCCTTTTACACTCTTTTTTTTTTTTTTTATTTTGTATGTATTGTGTAACAGGGATGATTCTCCAATATTCACTTAAAATAATGGTCACTAATTACTTCCTGTTGGAAAAGGAGAACACTCAAAGATTGCTAACAAACGATATGTGCAGGAACACACAGGAAATCACAAAGCATCTTAGCAGTACAAGAAAATGGACTTCTCATCCCTCATCTGATCAAATACCATAGAACTGACTATTTCAGATTCTTATTTTATTTGTTTTAAATTCTAATTAGTTGGACACAAACCTTCCAGAAGCAGCATAATGATCTGCACTGTTTTGTGTCTCAGTGATGGAAACAACTTGCCTTGTGGTGCCCATGGATTAATTCCCTGTTGGAATCATCTGCTTGACTGTTGAAATTATGCCAGTGGATAATTTGGCCCCTGGTATTCCAGGAAACAGAAAAGTGGATGCTGAAACCTGCTAATATCACTGGACTGTAACTAAATATCCCTTACTATGGGGGCAGGGGACAACATTTTTATAAGGAGTGATGTGTATAACTTCAAGGTCAGGCAAACTGTGTCTTTTTATATTCATGTACCAGTCAAAATTTATTTCATAAAAGAACTAAGATTATTTGAACACTGTGACATTTCTATAACAGTAAGTATCAGAAATCAGAAAGCTGAACACCACTAGTAAATGAAAATAAAAGAGAAGGTGCTAACACTAGAGCAAACTCAAGAAATGGCACTTCATACTGTCACCTGAGAATTCATATGCTTGCTGCAGGCTACTTCAGCTACAGAACTCTTGCTTTCCCCTTTTGTTGTCCAGCCATACGCTGGTTTTCTTCCTCGCTCGGCCACTGACCTCTCTCAGATGGCATTGGCTCCTTTCCATGCTGTGATTAACTGCACTGCTTTTGATCTGATTACACACAAGTCATGTTCTACCCAGGAAATGTGGCAAGTTCTGTGGGGAAAATGCCATCTCTGTGCATGGCATGGGTGTCCAGGAGAAAGCCTTATGCGGTTCCTTCCTCTTTCCAGTTATCGGGAACCCTGGGCCTGGCATGGTGAGATTCCTCATCTCCCTTACCCTTTATTGTGATAGTAACAACAGAAACCAAAATAGGCAGGAACAGTCCAGTAGCCCTGGCAGTTTCTTCTCTGGATCGCAGTGATCCTTCTGGGCAGATGCCTCTGCCCAAGAGGGCAGCTCTCAAGCCTGTTTTATTACTCTTCTCCCTTTCTACGGTTTCAGAGGATGAGAGGCAGTGAGAACACAGACTGCGTCTGAGAGTGTCACAAGGGCACAGGGTGCTCAGGCCATGTAGTAATATTCAGGAATACAATCTTAAAGCAGAAACACGCATTGGTTCTGCGTACGCTAATACTAGTTGTGGTACAGTCATGGGACATCAGTATGGCAGTGATCCCCAGACTCTCAGTTTGTTCAGAATTGCTTTTGTTTCCTGTTTAGAGCTAGACTGCCTTATACTGTGAAGGTAATAATTGTTATCCTGCTATTTATACCATAGCTGAGATACCAACGCCAGCGATGCTGGCAGCACTAGATTTTTAAGATGACTGGGATGGAAGTCATTGATGCCTTCAGAAACTTGGTAGGGATAAAAAAGAATTCTTTCTGTCAAGAATTTTTTTCATTTGTAGACTATCAAAATGCCCAAAATAGCATCAGCATTTTCAGTATTCAAGTTTAGACTATGTGTAGCAAATATGTTGATGAGTGTGTTAATAATACATAAAAATTGACTAAGTAGCCACTGACAATGTACATCGTAATGGTTTAGGCATTTTATAATTGTGTTTCTCAGTAGCACACAAATGCATATGGTAGAAAGGAATGGCTCTCAAGGGCTTTATGCAGAGAAGCATGAATAAGCTGCATTTTTTAAAGTATGCAAATAGTGTATGGCCTGAACAGATAAATCACAGTGATGGAAAAAGTAATTTTCAAATATCTCTGGGCACAGTCTGCTCACAGTAAATAAATAAATGCATCAATCTGCTTAATAGGTAACAAATCCCAGTGCTGGTAGACAAATCTGGGTGTCACCAAATTCTGTTTAGAACTTTGTTTTTACGTGAGTGTGTTGGAGAGTTACTCATAGATACCTGCACGAACAGCTTTAGAGAGGATCAGTCAGGCTGATGTTTTGTTCTGTCCCTCAAGCAAATACGTGCCTGGGTCCTTCTGTGCATTAACCTCGGAATACGCTGTCGAAGTCCATTTACAAGTGCTTTGCCTTTGTCTCATTGAGATTGCACCCAATACTTGACTGGTGAGCAAGTGCAAAACAAGGTGTGTCATCCCCTCCTGGCATTATAAGCAAATCTTGCATTTTTTGCATCTATGTACCCTCATAGAATTATGGGGCTCTTGAGTCTGTAACCTACCTTGGTTTTGGTTTGGTGTTTTGCTTTTTTTTTTTTTTCTCCTGCTGTCTGTCACATCTTTACCTGTTACGTCAGTCATTTAGACTGTCAGTTCCTTGAATCACACACCACCATATTTTCTTGTGTGTGTATACATTTTTAGTGCAAAGGCACCTTGATCCAGCTGTGATCTGTAGCCTAGGTAGCTATTATGCAAATTTTAGCCTTTAATGTCCTTGAAGAATTGCTTTTCAGTAGTATTGATTGGCAGCAGTTATCTGTGATATAGTAGGTTTGTGTCCTGAGAAAAAGCGGAGAGCAACACTTGAGACAAATCCTTGAATGCAACCTTTTTATTTGTGGAATACATATAAACAACAAATCCAGCATATTGCTGAAATGCAGCAATAAATGAATGCAACTTCTTTGGATGACTTGCTATCCCTGCCCTGATGTTTGCTTGGCCATGGCTGGAGTTCTGAATTCCCCTGACATTTGTGCGGTTTTTCTAATAGGCTTTATTTTAGCCTGTGATGTATTTGTGTATTAAATGGAAGAAAATTTTGTTTCAAGTTTTGGAGAAGACATCTCTAAATCTAGAGGGAAAGATCTAAATTTAACTGGAGCATAAACGCTTCTTGATTTACTCAGTGTACTTTAGATCCTATAAAAGTATGTTTTCCCCTTGTACCTACTAGGGTCATCTTGCCCTGGCATGTGCTGAGCTCTGTTATGCTACAGCACAGCTTTATAGTTCAATTTTTTTTCCCCAAGCTTATGTGCTGTACGACTGAGCTGTTGAATAGAACAAAAGTGTTCTGAAACGGTTGAGGAGGTGAGTCCAGACTGTGCCCCTTTCCAGTGACTGCTTAGTTCAGCACAGTGTTTAACTTAGCCTCCAAGGGTTCCCCTGAGCCTCAAATCAGCATCAAATGGAAAAGCAGCATGGTCAGGATAGCACACTATGTTTCCCACAGCTTCAGAACACTTATTTTCTTTTCAACTTATCCTCCAAGCAATTGAGTCTCTAAATTGGCATCACACTAGGTGACATGCTTAGGAGGGTACATCACTAATAGCATTAAATTGCTGATTTCTTTTAAAAGGAATACAAAATAAAATGAAACCAGACAAAAATACAAAAGTTTTCTGATGTTATTGGAGCCTACGGATGAGAAGGGTGCACACAACTGCTCATACAATCACTATCAGCTTTGGCTTTCTTTCAACTACCATACTTCTTTAAAAGTAGTTAGAGCTTGCAGCTTCCTGAGAAATTGTTTATGCTTTGTGGAAGCAAAAGGATGAAAATGATCCAGTTGTGAAAGCCATTTAATGCAGTACTCCTGAACCAGGAGATTCTGTTTCACCTTTCATGGTTTCTTATGAAGACCTTAGTCCAGCTGCAGAGGATGAACATAAGATCTTTCAGAATTGTTACCTGCAGTGACTGCCCTAGTCCAAACCCCAGGGACCTTATTTCATTATCTTTTATGGCAGTGACCAAGAGTTTAAGATAAGGATGTGATACTTTTTTTTTGGCTTAACTGCAAAATTGTATGTTTACCTCCGTTTCACCCACAGGATCTTATTTCCCAGTTCTCTTTGCCATTCTTTTCTTCCTGTAGGCAGCACATTGAGGATTTGCCTCAGCTGCACTTCAGGTATGGCAAGGATAATCTGACACTGAAAGATGAAATGAGGAACTTTCTTCTTCTATGAGGCTTTTGCAGTCAAAGTGTTGGAAGAGAAATTGTAACTGAAGACGAATTAAACTTGCTTGAGAAGCGTGTTCTTTGAAAAGAAAATTTGTCTGAAAGATGGAATATAACAAAAAAAAATATGACAAAAAATTGTTTAAATAGCTTAGAAACAATGGTGACTTAATAGTGATTTTAAAAAAAATATTTCTGAAATGTTTTTTTTTTCCCCCGTAAGTTTTAGTGGGCTTTGGAAAAGCATCCATACAAATTAGCACCTCAGAAATTCTGGGTTCTTCTGTGCATTTGTTCCTCATATATCTAAATCTCAACTGATTTTGCTATTTTAAAAATGTGATAATTTCCACTAGACACTAATTTTGTGGAAATTATCACATGCAACACTCATGCAACAGGTTTAGTTAAGTCCCTTGAGTTTCAAAATACAAGTAGCATTTGTGGGGAAGCAGTAAAATACAAGTAGCAGTTTCATGGGGAAGCCCCCCCTAAGAAGACTAAAATAATCCAATATGACCTTTGCAACCTGAAAATCTGTTACTTCTATGCCAATGTACATGTATCTCAATCATCATTAAAATCAAGCTAAAGCTGTCAAAATGAATCATCCAAATTATTTCCTTGATTTCAATTTTGGTTTGGGTTTTTTTTTCAGTGCTGTCTTTCATGGTTTTGACAAATGGTTGTACAAATGTTTTTGTATTGGTACGAGTTGATAGGATTCTGCAGCTTTTTCCTAATATACCTCTTTTTTTCCTAATACTTCTCTTTTTGTCAGTTACTTTGCTTATTTGTGTGCTGTCACAGTACAGGTACTCTACTCCTTGTATTTTGAGACACAACAGAAGATGCCCTGTGTGCAGACAGCTGCTTGTACTTTTGTAAACTCGATTGCAAGCATTTCACACTGTTTTTTCCTGCTGTGTCCATTGCTGGCAATAAATTTAGTGCTGAGATAATCCAACTTCAATTGCCAAAGTGCTTAATTTTATCTGGTATCCTAATTTTTAGTGTGTTTATTGCAGCCATGCCAAGAAGTGGATGTGACAGCACTCGGATTTGTCCAAATAATAAAAGCAGTCCATAAACACTTCTATTTGGCATATAGAAATAGAACTTTAAAACAGAATATGAATTGTGTTGAGCAAAAAAAGGATTTTTTTATGTACGTTAGTTATTTTGTTAATGACTTTCTACAGGTATATAGGAGTTGCTGTGGTACACAAGACTGAAGTATTCTGTTTCTGAATGAGAAAAAATGCATAGGAAAACTTAGCAAACATATGTACTCTTCCATCCTCGAACACTTTGCAGCTCAGGGACTGTCAGAGCCAGAGGTGTTTTCTGTGTGTTTAGCACCTTTCGGAGGATTATTTTTTTTTCCTGTTGGTCTGTTCAGTCTCCCTTTGAACCCATGTAATCCTTAAGCACCCACAACATTTCTAGGCCAGGGAATTTCAGCAGCTTAACTGCACATTGTATGAGGAACCCTTTTCTTTCATTCAATCTTGCTGCTTACTTCCTTTGAAGTGTCCTAATACTTGTGTTGGAAGAAGCAGTGAACAGTCAGACTTCTAGCACACTATTTTAGGAAGGACAGGCTTTCCTCATACTGTATCATAAGTTGCACCTTGGATACTTGGGATGGCAAGGGAGCTAAATATCCTAATCCTTTATAGATATCCTTGCCATATCTCTAAGAATTAGGGTGCTATTATGTAGAAGCACAGAGAGGCTGTGTCTGAACTTTTAAGATGCCTAGAAGTACACAAAATCATGCAATAGGGCTTCCAAGAGCACACAATTGTCTAATTCTGTCATCTTCTCATTCTGTTTTTCTAAATACTGTCTGTTCTTAATTAGCCTCAGAGTATCTTGCTGAATATTGAACAGGTATTCTGTACTGCAGCAGAAAGTGAATACCCATTTCTAGGATATCAGAGTAGCATCTGCAATAGTGGATCACCCTCAGTCTTGGATATAGAATCAGGTTTTTCTTGATTTCTGTGGGAACAACCCAGATCCAATTCCAGCTGGAAACAGTCCTGCATTTGTAGCCCTCAGGACTGCTTTCTTGGGGTACCTCCAGCATACCTGAAGCAACATCTCTACCCCGTGATAGATAAGAGCACTCAGACGCAATACTTTAGTGCACTTCTCCGTTCTCTTCCTCATCTGAACCTTGACTCACTATGCAGCCCCATGTAAGATGTCTTACCAGCCACTGTGAGCATGAAATAGCAAGCAGAGGAGCTGGAGGTGCCCAGATGCTCTTCCCAGGGAGGGGAGGAACACACAGCGTGTGTACTGGGAGAGGTGCATTGGCGTTACTGCAGGGCCAGGGCATCACCTCAGGTCTGGGACAATAGACTGCCTATTCCTTGCTAGTTGTTCAGTGGAATGCAATTAGGCAGTGAGTAGTAACAGTTGAGGAACAGCAACTTGGCCACAGTGCTCCTGAGATAGTCATCCTTTTCAGACTTCAAATCCCCACAAATGCACAGTAGGGAGTGGCTGTGCATATGCCATTTTCCTTCTGTCCCTCATAGGTGAAGAAGCTGATGTTGCTATAGTTTGATGCACCCAATAATTATAAGAATCTGTAATAAAAGGACTATTTCCTGGTATAAGCCTGTGGCATCAAATAAAATAACGCCAGGGTGAGTCAGATCTAAGCTTTTGTAATCAAACAAAAAGCTTCTGTGCTTAAGTTTAAATAAGTTTCAATGTTGTACATATTTTGCAGTCCCTGTGAGTTTGTATTATAATCACAATTTGGTCAGTCCTTTGAAGAGTTTCCTTAAGAATCTGTCCAATTCTTGTAATGGTGATAACATATTACTGATTTAAATGAAAACCAGAAAAATCTAATCCTGTGTATTACATTGAGGCTAAAGATACCGTCTTTCTAATAGATTAAATGCAAATATATAATTGATATTATTTTAATCTGAACCATATTCTACGTATAGCTCATGTCTTCCACTAGTTCTATAGGGACATCTCATTTTCAAAAATATTTTTTAAATGGCCAGGTATCTGTTCTATTTCTTAGGTAATATGTGATCATTAAACGTAATAAACGTATACTTGTAGACCTTTTTTCCTAAGTTCACAAGGACTTAGATTCCTAAGTTACTGATGTGGTATAGAAGATATTATACATTCAGATCTCTTTGCTCAAAATGATGTTTAAGTAGAAGCAACAGTAACTGCTGTAGTTAACATTGTATCATAGTTCTAGTTGTTTTACAGGTGCTTGTAGCTGTCTATTCCCTTTCCAATCTGAATAGTTCTGGTTCATTTCTGAAGAAAGTGTTTTTAAGTGTGAGTGGCTCATCTGCTCTCTATTATGAGCAGAAAAGCAATAAATAGGCTGTTTTAAAAAATCTTGCCCTTTTATATGCGTCTTAGCAGAAGCCATTATATTTTTGACATAAAGCTGTTGTGAAGTCAAAATAGCACTTGCTGTAGACATTGTCTTTGAGTGATCTTGCCTGAATATTGATTATTGTTGTATAAATGTTTTGAAAATTGTGTTATACTACAGAAGTTTCACATGTAAGAGGCACAAAAAAGCTTGTTTGTGATTGCATAGGTAAAGGGCTACTCAAGGTAGAACGAATCCAGGCTTAACTTGCTCGTGTATACATAGACACTCTCAGCATAATAGATCGAGAGCAGCCCTGAGGAGAGGGACTTGGGGTTGTTGGTGGATGAGAAGCTCAACATGAGCCGGCAATGTGTGCTCACAGTCCAGAAGGCCACCTGCATCCTGGGCTACATCAAAAGCAGCATGGCCAGCAGGTCAAGGGAGGTGATTCTGCCCTTCTACTTGTCTCTTGTGAGACCCCACCTTGGAATACTGTATCCAGCTTTGGAACCCCCAACATAGAAAGGACATGGACCTATTGGAGCTGGGCCAGAGGAGGGCCACAAAGATGATCAGAGGGTTAGAGCACCTCTGCTATGAGGACAGTTGCAGTTGTTCAGGCTGGAGAAGAGAAGGCTCCCAGGAGACCTCACAGCAGCCTTCCAGTATCTGAAAGGGGCCTACAGGAAATCTGTGGAGGAACTTTTTACAAGGGCATGTAGTGATAGGATGAGGGGTAATGGTTTTAAACTGGAAGAGGGTAGATTCAGATTCGATCTCAGGAAGAAATTTTTCACTCTGAGGGTGGTGAGGCACTGGAACAGGTTGCCCAGGGAAGTTGTGGAGGCCCCATCCCTGGAAGTGTTCAAGGCCAGGTTGAATGAGGCTTTGAGCAACCAGGTCTAGTGGGAGGTGCCCTTGCCCGTGGCAGGGGTTGGAACTAGATAGTCTTTAAGGTTCCTTCCAACCTAAACAATTCTATGATTCTATGACATAGAAAGGAGGAGGTATGCTAAGAATTCAGAAGGAAGGAATAATTAGGAAATTATCTACCAGGGATAGTGGGTCACATGGAGTGCCTAAATTTCCTAGATTCTTAATTTTGGTACCTTAGTAAAATGCTAAATTATGCCTTCAACATGGGTGTTTTGGTTAGGTGCTCGCTACAAATGGATTGATTCAGACCATCCTGTCTGATAGAGCAGAAACTTAAGATAAGGATTTCATGGGCTAGTATAGAGAGGAGTGCTTACAAAGCACGCAGAGTTCCTAAGTATTACAGGCTGAGGAAGACGTTGAAATTGTACCAAATATTCGGAAGGGAGCTTCCTTCTTCTGTTCTATTATTCTTTCTGCAGAAGCTGTCAAATGGAAAAATGAGGGTTATGTTGGATTAAAAGAGCAGTTGCAAAAGGGAAGGCTGGAAGACAGTGCAATGGAAGACTTAAAGAGGGAGTAATATTTGGGGCTGTTACAATTGTTAAATAGAGTAGGCTCATCTAGAAGTTTCAGTAAGATGAACATATAGTTTTCTTTTTAAAACTGTCTACCATTATCATTTTTAAATGATACTGAATTTTCACAAGTCTGTTCTATGTTACTGTGTCACTGCTGGTCAGTGACTCCTTAAAAAAGAAAAACAGCAAATACATTTTCACTTCAGTCTGTTGTGAAAGGACAAGGGGTATAATACAAGTGCAATATACTGGAAGCTGAGGTCTGAAAATAAAGGAAATTCAGTATTTATCTCCCAAAAGCTGACACTATAGTTTTGAGGATTGGTGAAGAGTATGAATTTTCTAAGATTAGAAAAGACATCTCTAACGGAGAGATTAGAGGAAGAGTATAGTAACCAGCCCTGCAGCTACAAACCACAGCAATTTAAATTTGTAGAACAAGCACTTCCTCATACACGCAAGGATACTCTTGACATAGAAATGAAAAGGTTCACAAAGAATTCCAGAGAGAGGAATAATTAAGAAACAGTATGAGTTAATTTGTCTTAGCATATATTTTTGTGAAGAGAACAGTCACAGTTTCTAATAAATGCTAAACCATTCAGAGAGACACTATTTAACTGGATTTGAACTAGTTTAATTCTTTGTGTGTGTGTGTGTAGCATTAGAAATTTGATTGTGTCCTTGGTCTTGGGCAGTCTAAAGCCATAAAAATCGGGAGATATTTTCCTCTGACAACTATACCATGAACACTTTTCTCCGCTCCCTCCAAGGCATTTCAGCATCAGTGAGTGGTCTTTCAAACTCGCTTTCTGTAATCTGTCAGAGTATGCTGCTGAAAGAAAATGTCAACCACATTATCTGTTGAAGTTCATGACTGTCGTATAATATTAATTTTAAACAGTATATAAGGATGATTAAATTTTAGGGATAATCATTTTGATATAACATTCTTCTGCCATAGACAACAAACCTTAACATGTGGAAGGTCTTTTTTTCTTTCGTGGGCATAACAAACATCTAGAGCTTTTTCTGGTGAAATACTGCATTAAATGCAGTAGGGGTGTGGGGCAGTATACTGTGTTCTAAAACCAATTTATGCTTTTCAGCAAAACATAGAATCATTCAGTTTGGAAAAGACATTTAAGATCTTTGACTCTAATTGTAAACCTAACATTGCCAAGTCCACCACTAAACTATGGCCCTAAGTGCCACATCTACATTATTTCAAAATTTGTATTTACAGTGCATTCCACACTAGTTTTTTTAAATAGATTGGTAAAGTTAAGCTTCAAACTTTGCTCAGCTATGTAAAAAGTTTCCTGACAAGAATAATCACTAAGACATATTGGAATATTTTATCTAATTTCAATTTATTCGCTTATGTGAAAGGTTGTAGAAAAACTTTTATTTGGTTCAAAATGGTATCTTAATAGTCCATTGAAATTTTGTGGATTTTTAATCTCACTTTGATATTTCACTTGTCCAGAGAACAATTCTGAGAACGATTCTGTAGCCTGGTGGTGAGGTTGCTCGCTCCCATCTTCCAGTCACTATACGTTTAAACCATTTAAACAAGGCTGTTTTAATGGTCTGGCCTGAGAAGAGTGCCTCTTGCAACAGGCTGTATGTAGTTTAGTCGTTATGGAACTCTTCTGGCAGTCTTGATTTACAAACACGATTTCTTTGAATTAGTATTCCTGACATGCCCAGACACTGCCCTAAGTTTTCAGAGATGTGTCTGAGCACCAGGTATTAGGTACAGGCATTTTTCTCTTTTCCCCTATTTTATGGCGATTGGTAGCTAAGTCTACAAAGCCAATGCCAGAACGTTGGGATGCTGTGTTTTGGATAAAGTGAAATGACTCTTTTACACTTCAGTTATACGTTTTTACCTTTGTATCCATATGGACTATTTAACAAACGTTGTTCTGATGTAAATTGTTCATTAAAGGAAAATTGCTCAGCTGTGAAGGTGTGTGCCACAACTTTTCTGAAAACCAGTTTCTTTCTGGCTGTGACATATACTGGGCACCTGGAAACTGAAGTATCCTAAACCACTAATGGTTCTTGAAAATTATTTCTTTCAGGCTTGATATAACTTGGAATTCTTCATGGTGTTGAAGTATGTATCAACAAGTCTACAACTGTGCAGAAGTATGTGACGCATTACTTTGAGGTTAGATGGTTCAGCCCAAACCTTTGTACATTCCTTGAACAAAACATGAATGACAGCTTTTCAGAAGGTTTGCTAAAGTTCTGTTCATTTGAAGTTTTTTCTTTTCTGAGATTCAGCAGGTCTCCAGAGAGGACTATAGAACATAACACGGTGCTGGCTCTTCAGGGCAAATCTTTCAACTGAAGCCTGTAACATAGTGCTTCCACTTTCAAATCCTGTAGGAAACGCCCGATTGAACCTCATGGTTATCCTTCTCTATAGAAGGCACCAGAAAGGTTCAGGCAACTTGTGACATCCACTGAGCAGCTCTTCAGCCAACCAAAGCTAGTTTTGAATGTTATCTTACCCTGTCCATGTAATACACCTCACTTCGTGCTTGTGTACTCTGACAAATCAGTGTGATTTTTAGTTGTATAGAGATGCTTTTGCTGACAAGCATGTTAACTACTCATCATTTCACTCTCTTTGCTAGTATGCCTTCTGGGTGTGGGATATATGCAATTCAGACCAGCTTAATTGGAGATACTTGAGCCCTGTGCTTTTTCTCATGTTCCTGTGCATAGCACTAGCATGCAATGTTATACTGGAAGTCTTTAAAGGCCTTTGGAAAGCTGAAATACATATTTATAGTGAAGCCTGATTTTTAATTTAAAACCAATTTACTAAACCTATAAGGCTTGTTTGAGCTTCGTACACGCTTATGAGAAGGAAAAGACAGTTTGGTCTTGTAAAATCTTAGAAGAAGATATGAAAACCAACTTTGATAGTGTTACAAATTCTAAAACTATGACTAAGGAGCTAGAGAATGGTATTAGCTGTCTCATACCATTGCTTAGATGAGCTAAAATAAACTGTCATATTACATGACCTATAAGTGGTATTAGGCATTTTATTACCTTCTTGCTATCCACTTGAGCTCTAGACCTTTATTAAAGATTGTTTACAGAAGTTATTGAATGCCACCGGTTTTATTTTTAAAGCACTGACAGAATGGCATTAATGTCCCTAAACATAAAAGGAAAGACAGATAGATTTTAAAATCATGATCTAAGTGCAAGAGAAAGTAAGATAAATATACAACAAACTTGTACATTCTTCCTTGCCAAGAGTCTCTTTATATGCCAACATGTCTGCCATTATGTTAACAGCTTCTATCAGAGTAAATTGGAAAGGAAAAACATTAAAAGAATAATTCACTGCACAAAAATACTTCTTTAGAGTCACATTAGGCACAGCCTCTGAATATGATCTTTGCCTTCATAATGTATTTACTGCTTTGATGGATGCTAAGGTTTTAAGGACACTAAATGGGGATAGAACATTTTTGATTATGGGCATCATTGATCGTGATGAAACAGTGTAGGTATGACTTGGGTTTAGTGATGCAGCCCATGTTTTTGATTTCCTTGGATTAAATAGCTCCTTTGTCTTCAGGGCTTCTGCTTTGTCCCTCGCTCTGCTGTTACTACGAATGCGGGGACTTCCCATGACCTACTTCACTCCCCTAAAACCTTTTTAACTGAGGATTTTGACAGGTATGTGTAAATGAGAAACAGCCTCAGTAAACAGGAAAGGCCTGGAGAAATCGGTTTAATTTTTTTAATTGTCCTTAAGAATTCATGCAGATTGAAAGAAATACTTGCATCCATGGCCTATGTGTAGTTTTGGAAGCAACAGTCTCTGTTTTGATCAGAAGTATTGAAATTAAGGTGTATATCCTGGCTACTGGATATTTGTGGCCTGAATGAATTTGAGATTACCCATTTAACAATACCAAGGTTGGTCAATTTGTAACACCATTCTTCATTGGTGAATAATAGTGGATACTGATTTTGGTATACTTTTTGATAGGGCAGCTGGGTTTGAAAGTTCTTACCCATAACAAAATGGCCCAGCTAAAGACTACATGGGATTAACAATTGGTCCATACTCTGCCTCACCTCAAATTATTGACTACAACTAGAGTGATCCAAGAACAGGTTTTTAAATATAATTTCTCTTAAGATTGTCGTTAACAACAGATTTTAGCCTGTTGCTAAACTAATAAAGTTTTTTTGTTCTATAACAGCTTCTGATAATGTGCTTCCTTGAAATTTAGTTTAGTGCTAGGTCATTGATTTCCTCCAAACCATGACAAATTAGGATATTTTTGTGTGACTTGGTGAAGACTCTTTTCGTCCCCCTGTTGTACAGCTGCTATGAAAATACTTGCTTAATCAAAAGATTTTTGTGCCCTTGGGTACAATATGTCATGAGTTGTGTTTCATTACTAATGTAGGCAGTTTCTGCTGCTGGAACATCTGCTGCTTATTTGGAGAGGTGTAGAAAAAACCACTATGCAGTAATTGGATAATAAAGCTATTGAGCTTGAGATAATTGCTTGTGCTAAACTCTAAATTTTGCTGCAGGCCAAACCCTCATTCAGATCCTTGACCCATCTTTCTGATGAATTAAATCAATTTCATTTTTACCAGTACTATATTGAATGTTAGTAACTGTTGCTATTTGTTGATAATTTGCTGATAGCTGATGGTTTGCATTGGCCCTATTTGTTGCTATTCTTTGCTCCTAAAACGTAAATCTAACTATACTTGCATTTGTTACATACAAATAGCCATTACTTCTACGCACTTTTAGTGAGTAAATCAGTTCTGTTTGGTCTTCAGCAGTTTTCCTTCATGAATCTTACACAGATAGATGCCAATTTTCTAAAATAATATTTATTATTCATTAAAAAATCGGTAAATTTTCAGAACAAAGAGTATAAGAGTAGGTTTTATTAGCAAGCTGTTTGTCTTCTCTTTATACTTGAGTCGAACATTATTTTACTGGTCTTATGGCAACTTAAACACTTTTGGAATAAAAAATAAAATTATTTAGAGTCAGTGATAAAATTAGTAGTTATTAATGCTTTGGACTTCCTAGGTATTTTCAGGAATACCAAGCAACATTATGACTGATGGTGAATGAAGTATATCATAAACCCCTGTAGAGCAAATTCAGTTCAACAGATTGATTTTGAAGGAGAGTCTGTTAATTTTTCACTAAATAGTCTGGGCTGACAGTGAATATTGTAGTAATAGAAAGTGTGTAAGATCAGAGTTTGTTTTCAATAGACCTCAATGTTGATTCCTGCAGAGCAATCTCGTGGGGAAGAATAAATGTTCATTAGAAAAAAGTAAGCTTTGTTAGAAAAGGACTCCTTGTAGCCCACAGCAGTATTACTCATGTCTTTGTTCACTGGAATGTTGAATTGTTATGAGTATTTTTGTCTCTGTTTCTTCCCTGGGGTATCTAACAGACTTTTCTGCTTTCATCAGGATTGTCCATTCCTATATGCTGCAACACTTTCTCTTGCTGATGGTGACTCACTGACTCTAGCACAGATTTCCCTGTTTTGTCTGCCAAGTCTGATAATTATTTTAGTAACAAGTGCTAGCTCAATAATGTTTAGTCACTTGGGCCTCCTCCCTCGTTATTTTTCTTCCCTGGGGGCAACTGATCTGAAAACTATGTCTGTTCTCACCTGGGGTTTAAAGTTACGAAAATTCATTCAGATCACAGCTATCTTTCCTGCTCTCTTCTTTGAGTAACAGTATGGTGAGCTGAACTGAAGTTTGCAAGATCATTTCGTATAAAGGACTTGCCTGCTCACAATCTACTTTGAATCCAGCTTGTTATCCTGGTTGCATGAGGCAAACAGAAAAATTGAGCAGGAGTTTTAATTACATGCACGCTTCAATATCAAATTCTAAATATTGTTAGTAACTTCATTGCTTGCCTTATTCTAAGGAACGTGCTGCCAGAACTGCTCACTTCTGTCTTTTCTCAGCTCTCAGCAGGAGGCTTTCAAGCTGAGCCCGGGAGCTCTGGCAGGTAGAGGATATTCCCAGTCAGTGATTATTACTGTCATAGCCACTAGGGACCATAGCTATGGACTACATTAAGCTTTGCCCCAAGAAACTCATGGAGAAGTGGTGAAGCTACCTTAGAGAAGCTTATTAACTAAAAACGCAAAAGGTAGGGAAATGATCAAACTTCTGAAGATCTGCACTGTCACTTCTTGGGTAAACTGAACGGGCCGCTGTTCAACCGTCATTCAGGGTCCAGCAGTCTGATCAGTTAAACATTGCAGAGGCCCATGGTACATGACATAGTTGGTTTCAGTGGCTTATGAGAGTGACATTTTCCAATATAATTTTATTAATTAGTATTGCTATGTTTGAATGAAAAAACGGAATTTGAAAATGCAGCACTTCAACCCCCCATTCTCTAGCGTGTAGCAGATCTCTCCTGAGGCATCAGTGTCAGCAGCAGCAGTACTGATACTGCATTTAGATAACCGTTGCAATGAAGCGTAGTAGATCCCACAAATAATGCATGGGACAGGAGGGAAGAAGCTGTTTTGTCTGTCTCTGAAATGACAAATACCCAGGGACAGTTTTGGTAGTACTAGCTCATTGCAGGGGGGTTGGACTGAGATGACCTTTAAAGGTTCCTTCCAACCCAAACTATTCTATGATTCTAAGAAAAAAGTGTCAGAATAAGAATGGGAATGCTGTCTGTAGTTTAATAAAGTCTGCAGGTCTGAAGCTGCCTATTATTTCTATAGTAATTTTAATATTTTTGTAGCATTTCCTAGGTGTCCCTTAGGGTGAGAAAAATGCTGCTTGTGAAAAACTACCTAAGAGTCTACTTCCGTGCAACCCATTTAAATCTATGCCTACTAAGGCGTGGCTCACTGCTGGAAACCGTTGGCATCAGGTACATGTACACGTGATGAGATTCTCCTGGCTAGATATACAGTAAAGAAATCTGTCCCTGAGCTCCATTCTGCTTTTGAAGGTGAAACCCTGATCAGTACAGTCAGCAGAACAGCAAAGTCAAAGGTATAATTCACCTCTTTCAAAAGACAATGTCTAAAATACATCAGATTAATCAGCTATGTAGATCACGCATTGGCTATGGAAGGGACCCATGGTGACAGTCCATATATATGTATTTTTTAGATGTCTAAAGCTAGTGAAACCTGTGCAAAACTAACAGTGAAAGAAAATTGTCTTCTATATTGCTGTTTAGAAATATAACCTTAAATTAGGAGGAAGTAGGAAGCTACAGAGATCAGACTTGCATATTTTCATATTTTGCCTCAGATAGCTTTTTTTTTTTTTCCCCCCCTATCATCAGCATAAACTCTGTTACTTGACTTAGCATTTGGGGAAAAAAAAGAAAACCAACAAATCAAACACGTTTCTGTTGTCAGAGGAAATGAGTGGCAGAAATATTGCTTGTCAGACCCCAGTTGGCTATGGCAATTGAGTCATACTTGGTTTTAACTGACCTGGGCTTCCTATAAATAAGGACGTGAAGCTTCATTCAGTGGGTTGGAAAAGAACAAAACTGCTTCCTTTATATAAGCATATTGCCATGAAGTTTTTGTGAGTGCCTGTTCTGTATGAAACATTGCTCCCTAGATTTGGCAAAGATTTTGTAAGAGGTGCTATTTCTAGAGTTTCTCTAGAAATATTTTTTTTAATTGTTTTTTTTTTTTGGTGCTTATAGTACTGAAGATGGTGAACTTGAGGCAATATCTCATGTCTTGGATATCTCTTAATAATATTGCATTGAAAATACTTTCTTTGTGAGCAATACTAAACTTGTGTCTGTATGCTTTTGCCATTGCAGAGAACCTTCATGCTCCCCATTTTCTTCCACTATTGTTCTCAGTCTTGCTGTAATCTACCTCTACCCTATTGTGATAATGTCTTTCTCAGACTGAGTTCTCTCACACAGAATTTGCCTTTTTATGTGTAGCTTTATCAACATCTCTGATTCTTTTCAGAGGTCCCTAAATGTGTGTCTGCTCTGTTCTAATGTCTTTTCCAAGACAAAATATCTTCAGACTTTAAATCCATTTAGGCCTTAAGCTCGTGCAACTTCAGAGAAATCTCTTGGGTTATTTTTGGCCCCAAAGTAACTATGAAAAAATTATATTCTTCCTGTTAGAGTGGAAAATGTTATAATGCATGGTTTATTTTTCTAGCAGCACAAGCCAGAAACCATGTATTGAAATTTTTTAAAACAATGATGTGTTAGCCTTCTCCCCAAAGGTGTCTCTCTTGGTAGGTGGTCAGCAATGTTCAACTTCTATTATTTGGTCAGTCTTTTTACACCTCTACCTGTCTTGGCTGGTGTAATTTTCCACAGCTTGAGTAACTTCACAGAGTACCTGTCCTATGGATCACACCTTTAAGTTTGAGGTGACCTTTTTGCCCAGTTTCCCTTTCTAGAAGTGTTTTGGCCTTTATACCTGTCCATCTGGTATCGGGTGTTTACTGTGGGCTATTTGACCTTCTTTGTTTGATGAGCTCTAATGACTAATTCTGAGTCTTTCAGTGATCTTTTTTTGGTATTCTGTCCTAGTATCAGTCAGCATTTAGTCTTTAATTAGGAACTCAGGTATAAAAAATTGCAAAATGGGATTCTCCATCATAGGTTAGGCAAAGACTAGTCTATTTCACCCTTTTTTTTCCCCACTTCAAAACATATAATTTTATCACTTTTCATTTATATGTGATTTTCTACATTCAAAGTACATTCTTACATTTTAGTTCAGTCAGATTCCTATGTCTGAGTTAATGAAAAACTATTTAAAACATAATTTCAAAACTACTCTTTGAAAACAAGACTGCTTCTGGCTGTTTCCTACTGTTTGCCAATGTAGAGTCAATTTTGTTTCAATTTTCTTTACTTGTCCTCCACTTTTTTGGAGCTGAGGCAATGAGGTAAATTATAACAGTATGTATGCTCTCAACTGTGTGCATGTGTTTGTGTATATATATATATATTTAATGAAGAGAATATTCAGAGTTCATTTTCAATCTTATATATTTCATCAGAGCATTCTGATCAAAAACATTTGAAAAAAAGCTGTTTTCAGCCTTCAAGTTCTGACTGACCTCCATGGCTAGAATAAGGGGTCTCGGTGCAACACAGCTGGATCTGGGGAACTCTTTGAGGACCCTCTTAACAGCGTGTTACTCTACAGGCTGAGAAGCAAGGAGAGCATCACTAGAAAATAGTGCAGGATCCTCCTTGTAAGATAAATTTAAGGATCTGTTTGTGGCTCAGCAGACAAGCATCCTGCCTATGATCAAATAATTTCCTGGTTTAGATATTAAAACAGAGTTACAAGTAGAGATTTGAAATGTAAGCATATTAGGTCTGACAAAGGTGTGTGTTTCTAGTTTAAAGCAGTTTAAAGCAGAGGAAGGAAACAGGCATCACTTGGTGATGAGGAACAGGTATTTGTCCTCCAGCATTAAATGGGAAATGATAACATATGAAGAGCCGTAAAGCTAAAAAAGGAAAAAGTAGTTAGCTTTCAATGTGATAAAAGAAAGGGACAAAAAAAGGCAGAAAGTGGGTCTCTGATGATCAAAAAACCAGACTAAGAACTGATCTTTATGATTGTAAGAGGTAACAGCAAGGCTGCTGGAGGAAATGTTGCTGCAGTAATCAACACTAGGGCTGACTACTTAATTTTTTAAACAAATAGTTTAGTTGCCAAAAAAGTTTGTTTCAGGTTGACTAAGTATGTTTATGAATTTGCATGGAATTCGGCAGGTGCATCTGGCTGAAAAACGGTGAGCATTCTGTTTTGTGATCATTAATAGTGCTATTAAAGCCATAAAGGGGGAATATTTAATCAGAAAAGAAAGCCACCCCTTAAATTTAGTTAGCAGAATGGAAGAAAAAAAATAATGTTAGAATGTTTTGGGTTTGAATTGGATGAGGTATTTAATACAACCAGAAATGATTTTATGTCAACTCTTACTTTCATCCAAAAAAATGCCGATTGTACACTGACTCAAAGCAAAATTTTTTTATCCTGATTTTTCAGTTCAGCCTTTCACCGACTTAACAGTGATGGAGAGGTGACTTTGAAGAGCAGATTTTGCTGTAAGACTGAAAAGCATGTCTTACCGAGAAAATCATCGGTATTTAGATATTGCTTCTTAGGGATGGGTGTGATGGAACTTGATGTTCAAGCTGGTGGCTGATTTTCAGGCCTAAATGATAGAAGTAAGCATAACATTGGCTGGAAATTTATGAGGGGGAAAAAAAAAATTCTTGTCTCTCTGAAAATATGTTTATTATCTTCCTGGATCTGGACCTTGAATTCTTATCCTTTCCCGCAACAGTGTTACAATACATTTGAGTTTGATCTGTCCCATGTGACAGCAAAGCAGTGCTGGTCCTGTGTTTGTTTTTTGCATAAATGCATACGTATGGTTTTTCTTCTGTCTACCACATAATGAGCATGTTACTTTCTAAGTATTTTATAATAAATTATCAAATACTATTTTCATAGAATCGTAGAATGGTTAGAGTTGGAAGGGACCTTAAAGATCATCAAGTTCCAACCCCCCTGCCATGGGCAGGGACACCTCTGACTACAGCAGGT
>VZSF01007385.1:147671-332065 GCA_013398295.1 Chionis minor
TTACCTACTGTGACTTGGACAGTGGAGTTAGAGCCCTTGCCAGTGAAGACTGAGGCAAAAAAGTCATTCAGTACCTCAGCCTTATCCATATCCTGAGTGGCCAGGTCTCCCGTTTCCTTCCGGAGAGGGCCCACAGCCTCCCAAGTCCTACCTTTTTCCCTGACATAGCTATAGAATTTTTTCTTATTGTCTTTGATGTCCTTGGCCAGATTCAGTTCTCTGAGGGCTTTCGCCTGCCTGATATGGTTCCTGGCCACTCGGACAGTTTCTCTATATTCCACCCAGTCCACCTGTCCTTGCTTCCGCCCTCTATAGGCCTCCTTTTTGATTTTGAGCTTATGTAACACTTCCTTATTCATCCACGCAGCTCTTCTGGCTATTTTGCCTGACTCTTTCTTTTTTGGGATGCACCTCTCCTGAGCGTGGAGAAGGTGATCCTTGAACACTAGGATCCTTGAACACATTTTTGTTGCTAACAGATTGCTGCTAAGTTGAAACAGGATCCATGGTAAATTAAAACTACTAATATTATTTAACTTTTGTCTGAGGTCTCAAGCATAAATTTCAGAGGTGTTTGTTTATTAAAAAAAAAGATCCAGCAGTAGAAAAATTAATTATTGAATATCAGCCCATTAAGGTGCACAAAATCATAAATCAGGTATCTCCACCTAGCTCCAGAGGCTGCACAGCCCTGTTCTGCACAGATCTCTGTCTTTCACGATTTGATTAGTTTTATTGCATGAGGCACTGAGTTCTTGTGCATTGGGTATAAGCAGACAAATTTTGTTATTTGTATGGCCTGAGAAGTTTTCAATTGAGTTCTAACCAGGAACATGCTTAATTTACTCAGACTTTAGGTTGAACTTGACAGACGTTACAAAAAAATGAAAGCAAGTGCTCTTAACTTCTGTATAGGGATGAAAACAGCTGGCTAGGATGTAAACATAATCTAAATTGATACTTGCACTATTTTCGTTTACCGAAAAATGAATATAGAAATTCATTTTCATATATTTCATATATTAATGCACATTCCTATAAATGACATATTAATATATGTATATATATATTCCTCAGGGTTCAATTCTAAGGCCAGTTCTGTTCAGCGTATTTATCAACAATCTCGATGCAGGAGTTGAATGCACCATTAACAACTTTGCTGTTGATACCAACCTGGGAGGTGCTGTTTACTCTCTTGAGGGACAAGATGCCTTGCAGAGGGATCTAGATAGATTTGAGTGTTGGGCAGTCATTGATGACATGAAATTTAACAAGTCCAAATGCTGGATTCTGCACCTAGGACAGAGTAACACTGGGCACAAGAACAGGTTGGGAGAAAGATGGTCCTTGAAAACATCCACAGGAGGGCAACAAAACAGGTGAAAGCGCTGGAAGGTCTGTCCTGTGAGGAGCAGCTAAGGACACTGGGTTTGTCTAGTTTGGAGAAGAGGAGGCTGAAGGGCAACCTCATTGCTCTCTACAGCTTCCTGAGGAGAGGAAGTGCAGAGGGTGGTGCAGACCTCCTCTCCCAGGGATCCAGTGACAGGACACGTGGGAACGACTCAAAGCCACACTAGGGAAGGTTTAGACTGGACATTAGGGAGCATTTTGCTACCAAGAGGGTGGTCAAACACTGGAACAGGCTTCCTAGAGAGATAGTTGATGCCCCAAGCCTGTCCTGTCCTATTCTGTCTTATTCTATTTATACGTATGCTGCTTTTCATGTCTTTGTATTTCATTTTTAAATTCAGTAATAAATCCAGAAGAACAGTGTTATATAGCAGGTATCTCTACCAGTAAAGACCTTCAGGATTTAAATGAGTGGTTGTCAGGATTTTGGTTTCTTGGCTGAATGATGCATTTGATATCAAGTCATAAGTTGTTTTATTGACTTTCCAAGAAGGGAAATAAATCAACAAGGTTTTTATAGCATTCGCAGTGATTGAACTTGAGTAGCTTTCAGCAGAAGAGAATAGCAAGCAGATTGTAGAAGGATTAAGATAACCTGAAATGTTTTGATTGGACTGTTTGTAATATAGTACAATTGGGATCTCAAAAATCTGCTTTGCAATGCAGAAACCATGTTGGATTTACTTTGGACATGGTTGGATCAGAGGCAAGCAGCTAAGTAAAGGTTTTCTCAGTATACAAATGGATATGTTTATTGTGTAATTACTATTATATGTACTATATATTGTGTAATTACACACACACACACAAAAAGATTTATTTCACTGTGTATTTTATATGACTATACAAAAGATACATATAACATAATGAGAACTTGCTCGACTAAGTCTAGAGCCCTGAGGAAGATGACTGCTCTGAAGTACTCTTCATGATGGTATTCAAAGATTTTTGTGATTATGACAATGCATTGGTTTATTTTATAAATCTTGAAGCTTCATATATTGGAAAAGATTAATCATGCCAGCAGTGTGAATAAATGAATTTTCATTTTGTCAGCTCTTTGGAAATATGGTTGCTATAGTGCATTGATTTTATTTCAGTCCTTCTTAAGTATTGAATGTAATGTCTTTGGCAGCGTAATCTATGTATTGCTTGAGCCTTACAGCTTGTGCCATCTTCATCATGCAATTTATCAGTGACTTGGTAGAAAAATGATTGAAAGTTGAATCATAGACGTGCACGTACATAGTTATTTGCAATTCTGTTTCTTAACAAGTTTTTATTAATCTTTTTACTTGAAAAGCAACTGGAATAAAGGTCACCTATTGTCAGTCTCTTCCAAGCTAGCAGACAATGAACAATACTGGCAAAAGGCTATGCAAAGCAGTTTTCTGACCCACTTAAAAATAGGTAGGTTCTTGCTGTGACATGAGAGAAAGCTACCTAAAATGAAGTGTGTTCCTCTCATAGATCCAGAGGAATGGTAAAATGTGATATACAATATTCTGTTTTTTCTTCTGTTGCTCCAGAGGCCACACTTCCAATCGAGGCAGAACAGCCTTAACTGGAGAAATTGAAAGCAACCTGCCTTATATCATTTTGTCGAGGGAGAGGAGATGGTCTGTCTGTCTTCTAGCAGTGATGTGAATTTATTCCTCTATTTCCTTTACTTTTAATACAGGTGTCCAGTATGAAATGTTACATTCCAGGTCAAATAAGTAATCTGATCTGAAACATGTCTTTCTTACCAAAATAAACGTAGGAAGGATTTGTGTTTTAGGTTGACGTGAACTGAAGCTTTCTTATTTTTGCCACATAACTTTAAAACCCCATGTATTCTGGTCTACTCTTTATATACCAACACACACAAGTAAGGGTGGGGTTTTTTTCCTTATTTAGGTTAATTATTAGACTGTAATAGCATAGTTATCAAGTTGCTGAATAAATGTGTAACAGTGCACTTAATTCTAGCTGGCCAGTGCTTCCTGTGTTGTTCTGGTGTGTTCTCCTTCTTGGATCACCATATCCACTTGAAGGGTTAATGAATGAATCTTCTCCCTCATCCTCCAATTTCTGATTTTCTTTTATCTTGTTATTAGTGTTGTGCTTGATTTACTCCTCTTTTTTTTTTTTCTGTCATAAGGTAGAAAGAAAACCAGAAAGCCTTTGACAGAATCACTCTAGGCTATCCAGCCATGATATTCTTCATTCTGAGTTCAGATGTATTGTTGTAAGATTATAATGAATGTTTCTGAAATCTTTACTTCAAATCAGTTCTTTCAAATAAAAGGGATACAATGAAAATCTTCGCACACCATCCCCCCCCCCCCCCCCNTCGCCCCCCCTCCCCCCCCCCCCCGCCCAGTACTTATTTATGTCTAAAGTAGAGTTACTGAGGTATTCTAGATAACTTTTCTGTGTAGGACTTTTGAAGGCACTCATAAAATTCCTACTAAGAAGTCACTTACTCCAAGTTCTTGTGAAAGGACAGGAAAAAGCTGACACCACTGGAAATCCTGTGAGTCCATTTGCATCATTCTTTGTCGAAAAGGCACTGTATAATAGTGCTTCAGAGGTACTGTTTTATTTTCAGTGTAATAAAGTATAGCTGAACTGAAATGGTGATTAAAATCCTAAAAGTAAAGTTAAAAAGGAAAAATTCTTGCTTATAATAAAACAAATTATGATAATTTAAGTACATGTCAATGAATTTGAAAGACACAAGTAGGTGTGCGAGTCTGTGGCTTTACCCTGACAACATTGTCAATAATCAACTGGTACAGTATGAAAAGAAAATAAATTCTAACAGGTACAATGAAATGGGTGCAACTTGTCATCTAAACGCACTTTTGAAAAATACTTCTTTAGATTTTAATGTTTTATTTATAATCAGAATCAATGTCTTTGTTGACAAGGTACTTACTAATGACAAAAAAAAGGCAAAGGAAAGAATGGCATATTCCATACAGTCTAACTGTTTGCTTGTGGTAGAGTATCTAATACCAGGCTTCCACATCACTAATTGTTGTTATAGTCTTTTGGGTGCTCTGGCAGTATATGTGTTGAGATGAATGGTTGAATATTAAAAACCTTTTCCTCTCTGTTCTTTTAGATACAAAAATTTTAAACTATTATTTCTTTTTCAGTAAGAGAGGTACTCTGTGTGTACCTATCTATATCTAATGTGGTAGATACTATCTACATCTACATAGATACTTATGTATCTATATACATATATGTACAAACGGGAGCTATCGCTTATTTACAGGAGCTAAGAAAGTCTTACTCATTTTTTATGTGCTCTTCCAGATATGATCCCTGTGCAATGAATTTACTGTTCTCGTAATGTTTTTTTTTTATGGAGATGGAGGTAGTTTTTGAGTCTTTTCTGTAGACTGTCAGAAAAGCTGGCTTTAAAAACCAGTCTCTCTTTCCTAAATGCTGGTTTTCCACACCAGTTAGCCAGGTGAATGTTATTGTCAGAAAAATTTTTAAATTTCTTCCAGTGAAGTTGAGGAAGGAGGCAAAAACATTGTTATCTTCTTATCTGAATTGGAGCTGACATCTATACCTGCATACCAGGTGGAGGTTCTGATCTAGCTTTTATCCTCTTGAAAATCAAAAAGACTGTTTCTTTGCTTTAAAGTTTAAAAAGAATGAACTTGTAGGACTAGCTGCTTTCCTTGTGGGACTTTGTCTGTGGGCCATCACTGATCCACAGGATATGGTGAAAATACAGTGCTCAGACCACTGAAGACAGAGTAGGTTATCTCCCTCTGGCCTAGTGAAATCTGAATAATTTTACAAGAGAAATGAAGGCAGAAAGTGGCTAAATCAATTCCAAAATGTTTCAAATATTAAATCATGGTCTTGTATCCCAGATGACTTCCTTTCTCTGACTGTCCTTTTTCTGTCTTATTTGTCTGTCTTCTGAGATCTTTGTTCCATAATGATGCAGGACACCAGGAAATGCCAAAGCCTAATAACTTCTCTTGGTATCTTGCTTTCTGGGTGGCTGAGAATTGTAACTGATACTCAGGAAAGAAAGTGTGGAAAAATGTCTTCCATGCATTAAAATTTATTTTCCTGTATTGGGGGAGGGTTTCTGTGCAGGTGACTGTCTCCTTCTCTCCCCTCACTTTGGCACTGGAGAAGTTGCCGACTGCTTTGGGCAGCTTAGTGTTGAACATTGTGCTAACTGCAGTTTTGGATGAGGAGCTTTCTTCCTTCATTGATAGATCAGATTGTGCACTTGGATTTGTTCCTCAGCTTTTCTCTGCAGCCCAAAGACCTGGTGGAGAGATTATATTCCCCTGCTAATTTTCTTCTGTCTTTTAGCGCCCCTCTCAAGGCCTCATTCAGTTGGTTGTTCAATACCCTACCAAGTCGGAACTGAAAGTGAACTGGCACATGGCATTTCCTGAAGGATATCAGAAAAAGTCTTGCATAGTAAGTAGATAACCTTCCTATCCTTTGGCCATTAGCCAGGGAAAGCACTGTGGTCACAGGTGTGGAGCAGGCATTTGCCTAAACTCTCTTTGATTATTAGCATTGTGTTAGCTGGTGGAATAGAGAGACGGATGTTGACAGAAACCTGTGCCACAGGGTTCATGGCTGTCAAGTAGTATGGATTACAAAAGAAGGGTGAGCTGCACAGGATGAATTCCTGTCAGACAGCTTCTATTTCAGTCA
This sequence comes from Chionis minor, assembly GCA_013398295.1. Taxonomy (NCBI): domain Eukaryota; kingdom Metazoa; phylum Chordata; class Aves; order Charadriiformes; family Chionidae; genus Chionis; species Chionis minor. The sequence goes on from VZSF01007385.1 coordinate 153,774, forward strand.
CACACGAAGGCGTACTTTCACGTGTGCAAGTCACATGAAGATATGACACATGGTCTTGAGGTAGGGAATTAATGCAGTCATGCTTTGGCAGAATGAAGACAATTAATCCATATGGAGCATGATAATGGTTATACTTCTTTCATCTGAAGTTTTGTCTTGCTTTATGTGTTTCTTGTCTCCCTACCCATCTGCCTGATTGAAAGAAAATACTTTAAATGCAGACGTTATTGAAGATTATTCTGGTTTTCCTTTGGTAACTACTGCATGGAGGGGGGACCTCTTGTCCCACCCCATTTTGATTGACAAACTCAGTGTGTATGTGCCTTCTGCTGTGCATTGATATTTCCTCCCTTATTGGCAGCTGGTGGTTTGAATTTATTTCACAATAAATTTTAATGTATTTCAAGATAATTTTTAAACCAGACTGTGAAAGTCCTCTTTTCTGAGTCTTCCTCAAGTTATTTTATACATACATATACTGTAATATTTAGGAAAAGAACATTAGGGAAATACAATTGCATGTAATTTATTGATGGATCATCATAAAATTTTTAAGTCAGACTATTACACAGGGTGATATTGAGATTGTAGGATACTGACATGTAGAAGACCTGACAAACTGATGAAAATATGTAATTTTAATAGACATCATTCAGGAATGTGGCTGTGAAGTATAATGTATGAGTTTGCCATCTGCTTGGATATTTACAGTATTTTTGTAGTAATTCAGGGGGTTAAACTAACAAAATGCAGATTTAAGAAGAAACAGATTGTGTCTTCTGTTATTTTAGAAACCAAAATCTGTGCAAAATTCTTTTGTTGAGAGGCATTGACTCAAATTATTTCCTCACTAGACCACTCTGTGTCAAAGCTGAGCATCACTACTGTGAAGTGCTTTTTCGCAGAGCTTTCTCATTATTACAAAGACTCAGCATCAATGCAGTCTCGTTAATAGCCAAGTTAAAATCTGTGCAAATTTTTTTTAATTAGGTCAGCTGAAGTAACAGAGCTATAGAAGCCTAGAAGATAAACTATAGTAGTCTTTTAGAATGGAAGGATCACAGCTGTAACAAACCTTGGCTTTTCTCATTTGAGTTGCATCAGAAATGAAAAATTGAATTATCCTGGGTAGCGCAAACTACAACAGCTCAACAAGGAACCTCCTTGTTTAAAGCTGGAGAGAACTTCAACCCTGTAACTTGCAGTTCCTCTGCGATGCTTACTTCAGGCTTCATCTTTGTTTTAAAAGATTCAGTGTCTCATCTATGTGAAAGCAGGCAAATTTTGAAAGCGATGGGTCCTAAAAGGATAATAATTCTACTATAGACTTTCCTGCGCTGCCATTACTGTTTTCTCACTTACCTTTTACTGTTGTAAACCAATAGTCAGAATGTCAGTGTTCCCATGGCTGCTGCTTTTGGAGATTTCCACTACCATAAATGCCAATCACCATATTTATGTACATTAGAAAAATTGATCACAAACCCTTCTCACCAGTAGAATTTTTCAGTTGTTGCATTTATCCATCTGTACTGGTTATTATGGTAAAAGTATTTTTTATGCCACTTGTTAACGTCATTCACTGCAGCATAGTGGGATTAAAGTATTGAGCACCTTGTCATGATACAAACCATCTCTCATTCATGGGATATAGCAGTGTGCTTGGATAATTGGTTCAAGAGCATGGGTTTGCAAGCTCCCAGAGGATAGCTAGAACAGGCCACAGCTCTTTTTACTGATGCCTTGTTTGAAGCAGTTTGGGCTTTCAAGTTGAAGAACGTTTCCACTAGCTGGTGTCACTAGAACGTACGACAGTAAGACAAAAAAGAAGAGTTGAATAGTAACTGTAATACTTACATATCTCTCTTTCTTCTTGTTGTTTCATCCATTCCTTCGCAAAGTTTAGCAGTTACGAAATAACTGCCTTTTCCAAATTGTTTTCCCATTGCGATGCTCTGTCTTGTTAGATGTTTTCTGCTTACATGTGCTTGTTTTATAAGCATGGATAGACAAAATGGAATCTATCATAAATTATAGCAGTTACCACTGAGAATAAATCAAATCTTGAAAAATAATTCAATGTGCTCCTGGGAACAATTTGGATGTGATTCACTGCTGAAACCTGTGGAAAACAAAGTATCATGACTGCACTGGTGTGATTAAATCTTTCTTAGTATGAGTTGGGAACAGAAATATTCTATTTAACATATTTCTGTGTCTTTTTACCTTTTATAGAGGGTTTCCCTCACTCACCAGACAAATATTTTCCTCTTTTAAAGTAAAAGGTCTGATTTATTGGAAATAGACGCCATATGTTAAAAAACCAAATTACTCATTTGTTGATGTCTACCTTGTTTGTATTGTGTCCAGGGAACATATTTTTAACTTGCTGTCTTCCCTCCTGTGCTTGGCTGTTGCTCCCATTGGGACTAGAAAGCCTTATAGTCTTAAAGTCCTAATACAGTTTCTAAACCCCAAAGACAAAAGGTCTGATCTGGCCTGGTACATATCAATCTACCTCTCTTGGAATCAGTGGAATTAAGACAATTTTCAGCTACGAGGGATTTGGCATAAAGAATTCTTGCTTTAAGTTAAGGGGTGTGCTTAAGTATGGTCCTGAATAGGAAACCTTTTATCGAATTGTGAGCTTTCTATTCCTCTTTTTGAGCTAGACATGAGGAAAACATCATTAGCTGCAATTCAGAATGGAACATATGCATGTTCTTAGTGCTAAGCAGGCAGTGCTACTGGAGCAGGCGTGCTCAGGAAACAAAGGAAACAAGCTAGAATATAAGGATGTGCCACTGAGGGTAGTTCTCATGGGTGAAAAAACAGGATAAGAAAGTCACGTAAGATATTTTTTCTCCATGCTGTTGATTAATGTTCATACTGGTACTTTGGGATTCATATTTTCACCATTATACGTACCTTAGTCAGGGCTTGTACTGAATTATCTATTGATATTAATTTATTTTGGCTTTGCTTTTAATAAAGTTCCTGTGATTTTTCTATGAAAGTCTAAAGCAAAAACTAAACAAGTATTCCCAGGTTAAAAATATTAGTACTTTAGAACAGTTGCTATATTCTAGATATTTACTTTTCCTGTTTTGCTGTTACTACCTCAGAGAGGCTTTCACAGTTAGGGGTGTAGAAATAATTGTAGATGCCCAGTTTACACAGAGTTACACAAATACACAAAATATCAAAAGAGTTGGTCTTTCTATGGGGCACTCTGTGTTTCTCTGAATCATATTGCTACGTACATTTTAGATGTTGTCATAGTAACTGCTGTACGTAAATGTGTATAATCTTTTAATGTACTGGTGGCCCATAATATGGGTGGTATAAATGTGGATGTCAGTACTTTATTTAAAATCTATATAATATAGATTTTATGTATGTATACATGTACAGTATGTATATATATAAATCTAAATAATATAGATTTTATGTATGTATATATGTATGATAAGTGTATATATGTATAATACAAATTTTATATATGTAACATACTATATTTTTTGGCATATGCATGTGTCTTTCTCTTCCTGTTTACACGTACACATGCCATGTTTTATCTACGTATCTTGTAATGAAAAACCTGAAACTTTGTTCCTATAACATGTAATAAGGACTATTGTGGTTATATTTCCAAGTTAAAAAAACCTCAACCACCTATGTGCACTGGTTACTATGGCAACCACTTAAAAATACCTATACTGTTTAAAAAATAGGACAAAGCAGTCTCAAAAAAAAAATAGAATTGCAGTATACGATTGAATTTTTAATAAAAATGCATTGTTTTAAATAAGGAATTGTTTGAATTATAATGACGTGAAAATTATAAGTATTTAACTTGCAGGAAGCATGAGAGCCCTTGATATGGAGTTTTACTTGCGAGAAGTCAGGCAGGCTCTTGAGGAAAAGCTCAGTGAGGTATTTGGGGAAGCTGAACGCGCACCGAAGCAGTCCAGTGCTGTGGGATACTGCATGATCTGTGGAAGAAGGGAGGTCCTTTGCCAAGCATCTTCTTGCTCTTTAATTGAACTTAGTTTTCTGTCCAGCTTGTGGAGAGAATAGAGAACTGTCAGTAAATAAATGTGAAAACTATCAATGAGCTATGAAAGGTAGCAAGGTATTTGGTCTGAAAACCATGACTGATGCATGTTTTAAGCAAGGTCTGAGCCCTACTCTGAAAGTCAGTGTATTTTTGCACTGGGTTGACTGTCAGACACCTTTGGAAGGCTTTTCATAACTTTTCAGAGATGTGAAATGCTAGGCCTGTTTCCAAAAGATATGGAGCGCTAGTTGGAGTTGAACGAATGACTCAAAGTTTCCACCTGTATTCCACCTGTAAACATGATTCAAAAGACATTAAGAAGACATTTTCAAGAGAAATCAATAAATTGGCATTTGAAGGTGCACCCATGGGGAGCGCATTAGGAAGTGATAAAAAATAAGTTCTCATAAAAGCTAAAGACTGTAGTTTTTTTCATGATGAGAAAAGATCTGAGCAGCCATGTTAGTATGTCATGGAAGTTTGGGTGATAGCTTTATTTTTCTATTTTTCAGGAGAATGAAATAACAGACCTTCTAATAGCTGAGCTGGGTGAGCCATAAAAGCTGTACTGAGGAGTTGGAGTTCTGCTTATGGATGAAATGATTTTTAGGAACAACTAGATGCTTTGCTTACTGAAATTATTTCCTAAACTGACTGACAGTCAGGAGTAATACTTTTTCACCGCAATTCAGAGATCATTTATTATCTTCATTTTACAATTCAAAATGCATAAAATAAGATTACTGTCATTATAATTCAGACCAACTAAAGAAAGTTTTCTTACCATGAAATTACCACACAATTATTATAACTCTGTACTGATTAGGAAACGGAATACATGCCATTTGGTTTTTAAGGTGTGTAACTTAAATAGCCAAACCCTCAGCTTTGTGATGGAAGGGGAGACATCAGTTGAGAGAATGAAGTAAATGCATTATTTATTTTTAGAAATAGTCTGAAAGAGTTCCTAATTTGTCATCATGGTGTGATAAAACTCTGAAAAATGTATAATATTTCTTTAGGCTGGAGTGCTTCTCAGCTGCTTTAGGGAGAATGTCACATGCTGTTATTTTTCTCTGCCTCTTCATTTAAGAAGTTCTGGTCTATCTCATTAAAATTTATGGCCCAGGTTTAGAAAACAAAGGGAAAATATAGAAGGAAAATAGAACAAGAAAAAAACTAGAGATGAAAAATTCTTGGCAATTCTTGTTCAGAGAGGGCTTTAGACATGAGAGAATGGTTGTCTGGCAAGACTGAGACAGTTCTGTTTAGCTGTGAAAAGTTACAATCTGCCTAAGATTAAAAAAAAAAAAACTTAAAGTAAGGCTTTCTTGTAATCATTTCAGCTTTATAGACACAGAATTGAAAATTATTTGCATGCAGTTCTCTTGAGAGGAAAACTAGAGATACAAACATATTTTTTGTAAACAAGGCAGATCAGGAGTCACAGTCATCATAGACAGGATAATATTCCAAGAGAAAAAAGCCTTACAGAGATATGGGAAATCTACAGATTAGACTGCATCAAACAAAAGATGTATAAAACCACTTAGTGACATGGACTGTTGTTTCAGTCATGAATGCTGACAGTTTCAGAGCTTATGGCAGTATAGTATTATGATGCTTGTGTTGACAGTTACATTGTAAAAGCAAACCTAAGTATTTCCACTGAAATTATTACAGTCATTTTTACTGTTACTTTGTGGTGAGTGAAAAATAATATTTATTGTAACGAGAATGACAGATCTAATCATATACAAAAATCAATAGTTAATATATGCAGCAGTTTACGTCTTTCAAATAGTGGGAAATAATTTCTTACAAAAATAGGGTTGATATATAATGTTCCTAGAAATATTTTAAAAAATTATATTGATATTGAAGCCTTTTACAGCCTCAAATCATACAGTCCATTTGATTAATGGAAGGCAAAGAAGGTCCCCTTATGCGATCATAAAAAGAAATGCATGGTGTCGTTCCTTCAAAAAAAATTAGATGCAAAGCAGCTGATAATTTAAAACCTTAAGAAGCCCATAACCAGAAATGAAATAGAGTACCTGTAACTTGAGAAAAAAGAGGGGGATTTATTTTTTTTTGTCAAATGAACTTCAGGTTAATGCAAAAAGAAAGTAAAATTATATGATGCTGTATTTTCTAAGAAGAACATCACTATTTCTTCCTGTTTAAAGTGCCTGGCTTTTTTACTGCCCCTGGTGTAATTTGCTTGAATTTTCCCCTTTCTGTTTCATATTGTACTAGACATACTTTCCTTATCTCTTATTGTTACACTTTGTGTGGAATAACAAAAAAATTTTGATACTATCAAAAGTGGAAGATGCTTTGTTTTCTTATCAGTCTTAGCAAATGTGCCATATCAGTGGATCTAAATATGTTTTTTGATTTTTTTCTTCCAATGACAATTTATTCTAATTTAAGTATTATCTAAACCAACATATTTCAGCTGCAGAACTAAGTGTTCTGTGAACTTCTGTTTATTCTGCTGTCTACCAGCTACCTTGAATGAATGAGGAAGCACAAAATAGTCCATTAGTGTGATACTATTTATAGCAGAATAATTGGGAATCTACGTATAAGCACTTTTTTTGCAAATAATTGAGTCATCCTTGCAGTTGCAAGTAAGGCCGATACTTCAAACCGTAAAGGAGTCAACTGAAATTTATATCCTAATATATGTTTTAAAAGTAGTCATAGGTTAGAGACATTATCTTCATCCACCAAAAGTGACACTTGAGGATTTAATTGTAGCTACAATGGTAAAAATTAGGGATGGTTAAGTCTGACTTGTATAATGAACCACATGGAGCAATTTATAGTTGTATTTGCTCTGCTTTTCATATAATTAGATTTATTTGTCATGGTCTTTGCCAAAACTCAGTGCTGTCACTTACAGAAAGCTGGAATCCTACATCCTACAAAGTTTAATGATTTTTTTTCAAATTTATGAGCTCTAATAAGCATTGCACTCTCTCTCTCTAGATTTGCTTTGCCTAATAAATTATGTGGAGAAGTCCGTATCTACCTTGGACACGTGCATAAAGCACCAAAGAAGACAATGAATCTTAGTGTAATATATTTTAACACAGGTTGTACTTACATTTTCATAATCACTCAGGCTTGTTTAACACTTTTACATTTTTAATGGAAAATTATAATAATATAGCACAATTGGTGTTTTAGTAATTTTTGTCCATATCATAATTCTTGACCGTCAGATCTTTCACAGTCTATCTGCTGGCCTAGATTGAGTATCTAATATACTAAATTCAGTCCATCAAATGAAACTATTGGTTAGAGAGTTTCACATTATTGGATGTGACATTGATTTGAAAGGGAAGCTCGGGGTCTTGTCTTTTATTTCTTTTAAGTGGATTATTTTTCCATGGCGAAAGCTGATAAATCTCAACTTGCTTCCTAAGCTTCAGTCACGAGTGTTTGCTAAATATAAACACGCACCACACACAGAGAAACAGATCTAAATTAATACTAAAAACAAATAGTGTTGCAGTGAGAGAGAGAGAGAGATACTAATTGGCATGGAAGTTACAAAGTTCCTGTTGAAAGCAAAACTTGCTCTAATCATCAGATGCTTGATTTTATTATTTGCATGCAATAGTGTCCACAGTGCAGGTGTGGAAAAGTATTTGCCTTATTACAAAGACCTTGCACATCAAAAAGGGTGTACAGAAGATAAAGACTTTAAATCTGGTGCTCTACAGGCCCTCTGGTCCAAGGCTTTTATTGTCTCCTGAGGGAGTGCAGTAATGATCCATCAAGTTGGGATTTCGAGAAACAGAGTTTGGAGAGAGCTGGGAGATAAGCTCCTTTGACAGAATTGTCCTGGGAGAAATTAAACGTGTTGTGTCCTAAGGTTGTTTAAGTAAAGATAACACTGGTGTATTTCAGGCACAAGTTAAATATGAAATTATGACATAGTTCATAAATTCATTAAAAACACATTGAATTTTTGTCCTTTTATGCTCCTTTATGCTAACTGGAACCTAAATCATCTCTGCAGTAGAACTGCACAATGAGAACCTACATGCTGCTCGGAGACCTCTCCTCTTCCCCCCAAACACTCACTATACCTACTTGCCTGTTTACCGTGTGTTCTTTGAGACTATTCATCTATATGGTTTCCACCTCTAAAGGTTCTAACTTCTGGCCTTTATTTCTGTCCCTACATGTGTTCCTTATTATCTTCTGATTTAGTATTGTAATGCTTTAATCTCCAGTTACAAATACCAATACACTTCCTTTAACTGATGCATATCTTCCTCTGTTTTAATCATGAAACTGCTTTCATGTTCTTGTTCCTGTTCAAGGTCTTCTTCGTTATTGATTTTTTTTTCTAGTTAGATATGCTTATTCTGTATCTACTCTTATCTGTTACTCGTCTATTCACTTGTGTAAGTTCAACTCACCTTGGATGCCTCTGTCCATTTTAGACTTGCATCTGCATGTTATTACATCAATTACATGCTTCAGTTCAAAGTGTCACCTCAGAGTTACACTGTAGGACATCTGCTTTGTCCTCCCCCATCTGTCCCCTCAACACCTTCTGGAGTTCCGAAACAAGTCGACTACCAAGGGGATGTCTAAATGGAACGGCCTATTGGAGATAGGCAGGCTTGTTTATAAGAAGATTTTTTAAAAAAGAACGGTTGAACATTCAAAAAGTAGTAAGCCATCAAAATGAATATGTATCTGTTTTACTATGCTGTCTGATCACGGTTAGTTTGGTTCTTCCCACTCTCATGCTATCATACTGATCCCTCTCCCTGTCTTGTTGCTGCTGTCTCTCAAATTATAGCATATGTTATTCAGGGCAGAGACTGTCTCTATTTACAGACTCACTTCCAAGAGACTCACAGCCTTGATTAAAGACGTTGGATGGTCCAGCAATATAGATAATAATTGCAATTAAAGTGAAGGTCCTAAAAAAGCTTCTTAGAGGGAAGGATCTACTGCACAGCCAAGTCTTTTGTACTTTTCCTTTCTGCCATATTACAGATTCAGTCCTGGAAGAATATGAGCTTTCTGCAGCCTATTAGACTCCCAATTGCACCTTGCAGAACTCTTCCCCACAACAGAGGAGATAAGAGTCTTGTTTTTATTTTCCTTTTCAGATAAACTTGCAAGGTCTGAAAATCATATTGATCATATATGATTTGCCATGTTGAAATAAGAGTGATTTTTATATGAGGTATTAGAACTTTTGTAGCACTGATAGCGGGGGGTGTGTGGGAATAATGCTTACCTTTTGGAAAAAAAATACTCAAAGAGAATAATTTTTAGATGGCATATGTGCAGAGACAATTACAACGTAGTGCACAGTGGTAGATTACAGTGCATTTTGTTAATGCCTCGGTACTTAACCTCTAGGAATCGTTTTGAATTAAAACTGAAAATAAAAAGATAAAAATCTGAAGATATGTTCATCAGATACTGGAAAGGTCGTTTGTGACGTTCTATCTAAACCAGTAAATGCTTTTCCTGGGATCAGTGGCAGCAACAGGAAAAACACATTCCTGCTTAATAGTTTGACAGATTTCATCACAAGAAGTGACAAGAGCCGAGCTAGAAAAGGGAGAGGCACTCATTGTTATTTAAGCAATAACAGTGAAGGCAATGTAGCATAGCCAAAAGAGGAAAAGCACTTTAATTTACAATAAATTTGCAACACTGACTTTGTGTCGTGTTTTTGCCATCTTGGTGGAGAATATTAGAATCTTTTTTGGAAGGAAAAAGTCCTCAATACTGTTGTTACTTCAATGTTCTTCAGGAAAGAATAGTTTTAAACTCTAGGAATGGTGTTTTGACACTCAGTTGCAAGATTTTTGCTTTTTCTAAATAGGACTTGCATAATCATGACAACATAAAAACATAGAAAATACAAAATTGCACCTTTTATAAATAAGCACATCTGGTGTAGGAAATAAAAATATAAGATGGCTTTATGTTTCCATTAGCTTATCAAGTGCTAGAATGTTGTGATAGTGTTACTGATAAAATTCATAGTTTATGTTTAACATTCAAGTCCTAAAGAGTACCTGTTCTCCAGAATACGTATGCTTTTCGATTTACATTAAAAATGCGGGAGTAATTTAACATACTGTGGACTCATGTTCAGATTGAATCTGGCTTGAGGATGCAATGAGATGAATTAGACAGACTGCCGTTAGCATTGCAGACCAGATGAGGTTATGAAACAGTACAGGTGACCACAGATAATATAATGGGAAGGACCTCTATGTAGTGTTTACCCGAACTGGAGGTAATTATGTAACGCCTTCTCTGCCATGTTCTTCCTGCTTTAAAAGGAAGGAAACTGACTTCAACCATTTAGTAGGGAAAAGAATAATTTTCCATGTTCTATTTAGTTTTATTTGTATTTGGTCTAAATGTTATTTGTATTCTTGTATTATGTGCTATCATGTATTCTATCTTATAAATCAGGAATTTGGCCACCTGCGGTGATTGAAAGGGAAAATCTTTCATGTTCTTAGATACAGAAATAAAGGTATCACTCACCGCTGGCTAAGTTGTCACGTACTGTGTAGCTGGAGCGTACATTATGAAGAGCTTTACTTTTGTTTGTAAGCATCACAGAATGTATTTTTTTATGAGTATCAGAAAAGGCCATGTAAAAGTAACTGACCGGTCTAATTTTTTTTTGGCTATATGCTCAGTGTATGCACTGCACTGTGATTCATGTGCTAGTGCTGCCTTATTTTCTCTCCTTTTGTTTAGTTAAAACAGCAAGTAGTATTATTTCGCCCAGAAAGATTTCTGACATTATGAAATTTCCCCACTTCTTCCTCCTTGAAAGTGTTAGTATCATCTTTCCAAAGAGATTTTGTCTTAAGGGTTTTTATGTGCCAGTGTGAGCTCTTTAATATCTGAAACTATTTAAACTGTGATATTACTCAACCTCTGACCCTGTATGCCAAATGGAGTCTCACCAAACATACAAATCCTTCTTTTTCTAAGTAGTAAAGCTAAAAATTATTGCTGAGAGATTATGCCTTATGTAATATGACATGTGTAGGATATCTAGTGAAAACTGTTTTGAGAGATTGGAAACAAATTTTCTTCTGTTTCTGCTGAATGTCAGACAGTCTTTGCTAAATCATATTTTCACTAGAACACTAGATGAAGCTTCAGACAGAAAGTCACCAACAGCATGTTTCTTTATACTTGGAAGTTCGTGTGGGTTGTTGCATTGCTGAAATTTGCTACAGTTGGAACCCTGGAGCAATTATGCTACTAACTTAGGTATCTTCTGCCATTTCCGAGATGCCCTTGGTTAGCTGAAATATCATTGTAGATACGGCGCAGCACCTACGGGGAAACCTGTGTCCCTGTGATGCAGCAACTAGATGGTACTCTGGGGCAAAAAAAATACTCTAGATGCCTATGTGTTCATTTAAAATAATTTCTTGTGCTTGCGGGGAGAAACGTGAAAGTGTGGCATGCCTGTATTCCACAACACATAAAAAATCATGCAGGTTACTCCAAAAGACTTGACAGTTCATATTTTCAGTTTGGAAACTTTTTCAGAAAGTTTGTAATAGGAGTATTTGGGCAGAATGTCATAGTTAAATGTGGTAGATAACCAAGGCTTGGACATTTTTTGATTTGACTCACATTTTTTCTCCGTATATTTGTAAAAAGGTTTCCCCTGCTTTTTTGTTGTTTTGGTTGTTTGNTCTGCATAAGCAGAAGGAGATATTTTTGTCTGAAATGATTTCATTTTCAAGTAAATGTTGTTTATACCAGGACATAGATGGTACAAGCAAAAACACGCTTATTGTGTCTAAGTGTGTAAAGGCTGTGTTGTATCTTGGAGAAGCTCTGCAAACTTGGCATTTTAAGTATAAATAACCTGCATGATAAATAGTTTCCTTTTTGGGAACTAATTTGGTAGAGAAACTTAAGACATGACAAATTATAACTGCATATAGCTAGTGTATAGTGAAACTGCTAAATAGATTTCTTGGAAAAAAAAAACCCAACCAAAAAACAAACAACTTTTTTTTTTATTATTATTTTTAACCTAAATAAGTACTTGATTATTTCAGCAAGTTAAAAAATGTAGGCACTCAAATGACATGGCTATCAGTTTAACTTGACTTTCAGACTCATCACTCTTCCATAATGAACAACGTTATTCTGGACAAACCCCAAGAAAAGCAGAACCATGTGAGAGCTGGATGAAGAGCATGGATTCTGTTTCTTAGAAAAAGTCAGAATGTAAAGTTCTTGCTCCAAATTAGAATGCAATTAGAGTCCAAAATATGTTCTGTAGAAAATAAATGAGCATTCCAACTCCCCTGTAGTCATGAGTTTTAGTAATGTTTCAGCTGGAGGAGAAATATTCACCTGTAAAATCAATACAAATAACTTTTGTATGTTTCTAGCATTTCTTTTAGTGGTTCTACTCTGCACATAGATCAGAAACCTTTGCCTTCAATTTCAGTGGATGACAGGGTATGAGATGATTATTAAATGTTATTAATGACCTCCTTTCAAACCTGCTAAAGCTTCTTTCAAATGAAGACATCTGTAAAGTGTTGTTTTGGAATAATCAACTTATCTACATACTGATCTACCATAATATGCTACTGGGCCTATCTCTCTTCTCCCAAGATGGCAAGGGTTTAGATTGAGCTGTAATTTCTAGCTCTACATTCATAATCAGAAAATTTGTAATTTAACCTCAGCCCTTTTCTCCTCAACTTACCCAAGGCTGAGGGTTGTTGTTGGTATTTCACCTGGAGGTAGTGTTCACCATGAGTGTAACGAGACATATTTTTTGCTGCTAGAATGGAAGTGTGTGTGTGTGTTGTGACCTTAAGCTCAAAAGTTCTTACACACTTGTCAGTGTTCATGGCTCTGGTTGTGCTTGTTCTTGGTTCTGAAAGAAGAGTATCTCGTAAAACTGGGAATATGCTTTTCATTGTTTTTATCTTAAAAGTAGTATTATTTATATCACTCATCCCGTTTGGAAGTTCTCCATGTGAAATAACATGGTTATCATGTGTTTGGAAACAGTTTCTGCAGTACTCTAGGTTGCCATGGTGTTTCCCTATATACAGTGCTCTAAATGCTTATGGCTTGATGTCAAAATGCTCACTTTCAGACATTTTCAACTGTTTATGTTGCATTTGTCACTATATATACTAGGAACTAGTTGTAAAACTGTCAGGAGGTCTGGAGTTGTTAATCCAGATGTCTTATCAGCTTGTTCTTTGTGGACACCAGAACTGGTGTTAATATTCAGTTTCCCATCTATGTCTTCCATCATTATCTCAGAAATCGAATAGTTTAAATGTATGTTGAGGATAATGCCACAAAAAACATGCTATACAAATATGTAATGTTATTTATGCTTCAATAAATTATATGCACTCAAGATAATTTGAGATTTTTATCAAATTCATATAGCAACCCAATACCAAAATAACATCACTTCTAACTTCCAGTAGATATCCGTGTTCATGACAATAACTGGCAGCAACTGACTGAACAGCATTAGAGATATTCTTTCTAGTAGATAGAAATAACAAGTAAATTGGTACTGCACAGTCTTATATATTCTACTGAACAAATACAGCAAGTCAACATAATTTGACAGTTGCTTTGGGCCAGTTAGGTAACTGATTTGTAGAGAGTAAAGGGAGTAAAAGAAAAGATATAATCCTCTTTCTCTTAATCGGCAAAGCCATTTTGTACCTGAAGGATACCTCAGATGTTTTCAAAGTATGTTTCTCTACTAACAGAGATCTTAGACTAGCTTTTCTTATTCATTAGACATACGCTGTTTGAATGTTAAGAACTCTACTTTCATTTGGTAACAGACAGGGATTTAATTAATTTTGTTGTTGTTGTTGCTGTTAAGAGAGTCATCTTTAGGAGGGGGTAAGTTATGTTGTGTTTTTTCACGTGTACCTAGTGGCTATTGCGCAGGCTTCATGGTTGTTATCATTTGAGACTGATCTTGTCCATAGATTCTTCTAATATTTTAGCACAGAAGCCACCTTTTTATAATTTTTTTCCTGTTTATTTTCACATTTTTCTAAATCTAGAGCTTTTATGTTTTTGAGGACTAAGAAAGTTTGGATGCCACCATGGATAACAACTTTAAAATTCTGAGCAACAGTTTCAATCAGAGCCTTAGAAATATATTTGTGAAATTTACATAGTGGAAGAAAATTACATATTCACAGAGCAGTTACTGAAAAATACCCCAGAGTGATTATGCAGGTCCTTGCTCTTTGATTGGCTAATGATAGGTTTCAGGCAATCACAGTAAAGGGAATGGCACATTATGCGGTTATTTCAAAATTAACTTGTGCAAATCAGACATCTATAGTCAATCAAAATGCAAGGAAGTAGATAGATTTTGAAGAAAGAGACAGTAGAATTATTTCAGTAAAGTAACAACCCTTGTGATCAGAAGTGATTGATGTGTCTTTTCTGAAACTTTTAAAAAAATAATCATCTTCCAATAAAAAAGAAAACATGGAGAATATCAGTGTAAATGTTAAGTCAAATTATACATAAGAGTTTTGTGGATTTAGAAAAAGATATGCCATCTTTGCCAGCTCCGCCTACGTGGCTACTTTAACAGAAGAACAGGTTTGAGTTTTGCTGTAATTCAGAGTATGCGATACACTCTCAAAGGCTTTGAGATTACCTTTTGTAGTGGAGTGTTCTCACAGTAAAGAAACCACTTTCCTTTTTCCCTGTTTTCCTTTGCCTGGACGCCATTTGAATTTATTTTTCCTGAAATTGTAACTGGGATGCAAAGTCCAAGTAGCAATGTGAACAGGTAGGCAATATACAAATATTTTAAAGGTTAATTTGATATTAATACTTTCATTCATTGGCCTTGTGTGGATAAGATCAAGGAAAATGTGTGCTCTAAAAGCTATCTAGAATAGTTCCAGGTTGCTAAAAACTGTGAGGACTTCATTATCTAGTCTATTGCAAGAAGGCAGGCTGTTTTTCTCAAGAATCTTATAGATGAAAGAAGTTCAATTAGTAAGTGAATTCCAAGAAATTTATGGCAACCGTATGTAATTTGAAGGTTAATACCCACACAGGAATTGACTAGAAACTGGTTTTATTCATATTGTGTTTGTAATGTTGAAGGTGATTTAAAATTGCAGAAGGATGTCATTTATTTCCTTGAAATCTTCACTACAGAACAAAGGTTGGTTTATTCCCTCATCTTTCTATCTCATTTTCTTGTTTAGCCTCTTCCTTAATTTTGTTAAATACTGAAAATGAAAATGCTTTTGTTCTATGCATGTAGAAGTATTTAATTCATCCCTTATAAAGTTCATCTTGGAAAAGAGTCTTCCAGCTCTAAGTACTGGTAAATTATTTGCATTTTCAAAGCAGGCGAGGCCTGTTTTGAAGTCCCATCAACTTCCTATTTAGTGGTGCTGACTGTGCAGGGCTTTTTGTATTACTTTGGATAAATGGGCAACTTTGCTGATTTGTTACTCTCCACCTATTTAAATCAAAAGAACATCTGGCCCTCTTTGGCTTTCCATGTGATGATTTTGTTTAACTTTTTTTTTTNGCTACAAGAAAATTCGGCCCAAATCTTGAATATGTAAGTAATGGGTGAATATGGAGACATGCAGATACGTACAACAGAGGCAGTGTATCTCACTGTGTTAATAAATGCATTATTCGAAGTATATTTTGCACTCTGCTAAGTGTAGCTGCTGGACCTAATATCCTTCTAGAGTCTTGTATGGGATGTTTAGGCTCCAGAAATCTGATTCCAACTTTAAATTTAATGCTAAAGTTGTGTTCCTCCTTTAGTGTTACAGATAGCTTGTGTGATAAATTATATAATTAGTTTGAAAGTTCAAAGATCTGAAAAGTAAATCTGTGCAAGTGGTATCATCTTTTGACTAGAACAATGAACTTCCTGTATATGGATTTAAGTGAAATAAATTCTGTGTATTTATACTAAAATTATGTTCATAAACGTGCAAATAAAAATTACAGGTAATGGCTAATTGCCTGTAAGCCATTACCATCACCATACTACAGACATCTTCCAAAATGAGAATTCTAGATACACTGAGAATTCAGCACTGAATTAGTTGGTACCATATTTGTCACTTCAACAGAATCAACACCGATCGAGTACAGAAGACCAAGGACTCCTTTCAGTACTGCTTTTCATTATCTCATTGTTTTGCTGTGAGTTGCACAAAGTATACTATCTTTGTTAAGCTGCAGGTGCTCATTTCTGGTAATGTAACCTTTGAATGACAGCTAAAATGTACTAGGAAAGTTAATTTTAGATCTCTGGTGTGCAAAGAAGGGATTTAAACAATGAATACATTTTGCCAAGAAACTCATGGAAAGCAAGCTAACTGTTTTCTACTGTTTCTTGTTGTCTTTTTCTCCTCCCCACCCGAGTCATTATGGATCCTTTTCCCAAACAGTGAAACAGTTTGAGTTTAGTGAATGTTCACAAGACATTCGAAATCTTCCTATTGCAAAGCGTTGGGGGAAATAGCATCAATGGTAGGCACATAGAGCTCTGGGTTTGGAAGAACAATTCTTTACTGGAGTGTCACTGTGCTACTTTTTGGAAGCTGACAACCAGAATGAATTAGCTACAGGGATACTGCACAGAAAAGCTGTATGAGTTAATTTATCCTTTCATCAAGCTGTCTTTAGGATTGCATTACGGTGGTTTTTTTGGTTTTGTTGTTTGGGGTTTTTTTGTTTGTTTGTTTTCGGAAGTCCCTGTAAAAGCATACTTTTCTGGGAAAGATCCAAAGAAGAGAACCCAAAAGATTTTTGCAGCTTTTTGTCTCAAGCCCTGTTCCATCAAGTAGAACATTCTCAGAAGGACTGCACAGCTCCTTCAGGTATGTCCCATACTGTTGTTGGGAAGATTAAGGTCTAAAACTATCTTAATTTCCAAATCCAAGCTGCATCCAGACTAAGTCCAGTTTAGTGGCATAAATTGTTGAGAGTTTCTATTTTTAGACATTATTTCTCAGTGTCTGAGACTGATGTTTTATTCACTTAAAACCATTTGGAGTACAATATGTTGTAGATTTAATGACATTTAGCATATCAAGCTAGCTTGACTGACTTCTTTTCTGTATTCTTTTCAACATTTTTATTAGCAGAGGTCTCCAGTGAATATGTATTCTGTAGATAGATTGTTCACCATGAGGAGAAATGTAGAAAGTAACACAAAGGGCAAATTTTGTTATTGTAGCTCCATGGAAATATGGTTGCAAATTACTTACTTTGAAGGGCTTAAGTGATCCAGATAGCTTAGAGTAAATTGCTATTTTAACAATACAAAGGTGCTGGAATCTGCTCCCTAGCACATTGCGCTGTATCACAGCATAGTTCAACTTGCTTTGCAATGAGCTCCACCACTCATACTCTGTTATGAAGTTAAACAATGACTGAAATTTAATTACTGTTTGACTGGCACTCAAATGTCTGTAATTTATGATTTCCTATTTGTAGTCCATCAGTTGTCATCATAAAATATCCTTGCATTAATTGGTATTTTGCCCAATATTTGGGTAAGTAGTACTGCTATTACTTGCCAAAGAATTCCAGTGGGTTGGATTCTTTTTCACCTTGGCTAGCAACTAGGTAATGCCGTTGCCCTTGCATATTGGAGAAACTGTCATTAGTCTCCATTTCTGAGTTTTGTCATATGTAGCATAATTGACTAAAAATTAAAAATTCAGGAATGACATCAAAATTTGGCAAGACGATACTTAAAGAACTCTACAGAGAGATCAGTGCTAAATTAGAAAAATATCCTTGTACAACCTAATTTTTGCTCCTACTCCTTTAAGTACTCATAAAACCATGGTAAGAAAGCGTGGCAGGTAAAGGCCCGGGCCTGGTCTGTAGAAATGGCAAAGAACGAACAGAAATGGAGGTTGTGAATTGTGCACAGACAAATTCAATTAGTGTCAAGAGAAAGGAATGTCAGTGTTACGGGAATAGCTGAGAGTCACGCACAGCAGGAGAAGGGAGCATGAGTAGGAAGGGTGAGCATCTAGAGTAACATTAGGAAATTTTTTTCAGTGTATTTATGGTAAGTTGGGGGTGGTGGAAATGGACTATCCTTGTGAATATCATTTTTGGTTAAGATCACATCACGTTAGCCAAATTTCTGTATGCTCTGCGTATCTTGCCAGTACAAAATTTTTTGGACTAGAAAGGTTACAAATCTTCATTGGTAATGGATGGGTTCTGAAGTTGGAATACAATCAAAATACAAGTACCTTTGAAAAGAAAAAAGAAAGCTAGTGAGTAGAATAGGATTCATTGTTACCAAGTTGAGACTTGTTAATAATACATAGGCTGTATATTAATTCATTTTCATAGTTTTTTGAGTACACAGACCCTTTATTTCAATGAATAGTAAGTAAAGTCCTGTTATTAATAAAGGAAGTCCTCACGTGTTGCAGCTAATGTTTAAGCTTTTAAAAAAAGTTGTCATTGTGTAGTTCAAGAGAACATAAAATGCTCAATATTTCTAAGCAGAAAAATGCCACATTTTTTAATCAGCTGTCTACAGTGAATGCAAGGTTATGGAAAGAAAAAAAGAAAAAAATACAAATTTACCAGCATTCCTCTTGCTTATCTCATAAAGTGGCCATTATAATTGAATGTTGTCTAGTTATTGTCAGGTTCTCCCCCTACTGTTTGTGATAGCTTTAGAAGTAAATCCTCTGTTTCATTATTTAAAGCTCCTTTATATGTAAGTTTGCCTACAACAAAGGCAGGAGAGTAATTTTAACCAAATGTGCAATATTAGATGCCAATTGCAGCTCATAATAAAGCTTGAGGAAAAACCCACAGTTTACCACATGGTTTTCTAGATGCTAAATGTGCATTTTAATGTGCAAGGGTAGAGCAGAGAGCTCTCCTGTTCTTAAGCGACACTAAACCCAGGGGCTCCAGTACGCCGCAGCTGAACGCCTCGTAGAATGCAACGTGAAAACCTGCAGATTAACTGTATTTATATGCACTGGTTTGCTGTAACATCAGCTTGCTTGAATTAATGTCCTGTGACAAGCCCTCCCTTGCAAACCTTTAGAAGCAAACTGTTTCTTTGTCTACGGTTTTAAGCTTGGCTACAGCCTCTGATAGGTTCTGCATTGTTTCTCACATACTGGTTTTTGGACAAAGTCGAATCATCATCTATGAAGGACTAACTACCCAAAGGGTATAAACCCAATTGCTAGTGGTTTATTCGGCTTTGACACTTCTCAGTGTGATCCCTACTGCCTTTTGTAAAACAAGCAGGCAAGGGAAAGACTCCAGAGACTTTCTTCTATTCATTTCTGTAATAGTTTCCTTGCCACGGGAGGCTTAAGAAGATTTGTACTGCCTGCTTTCTTTTCATTAGCAGTGAGTGCAATGCTGTTGGGTAAGTTAATGTGTGAGACTATAAAAAGAAAAGCACAAGAAATTGAAGAAAAGGTGTAGTTTCTCATTAATCCATTTTTAATGTTATTTTTCTTGATTTATTCTGTATGGGGTACAGAGAAAAATAAAGTAACGTGTAGCAGTTGAGATATTTTCAGTTGTTCTCAGCCAGACAGAGAATTAGAATCTAATTGTAGTCTGTTTCTTGAATGCAATACTATGCTTCACTGGGTTTTGGCAGCAGCATGTTAAAATTCTTGTTGTTAGACCAACAAAGAAACCTGATTGAATTTTCAACACAATCATACTTCCTGTCATGAAATGTAATAATATTTAATGATTTCTTTGTATTTCTGTATGCAACAAGATGTATCGATCTTTGAGCCTCACTTTGACCACTATATTGCACTAACCTTCTATACTTAAATTACTGTTAAAAGATTTACTTTGCATTTCGTTCTGAATGTTAACTTTAATGAAAACTAAGCATGTTTGTTGAGAAAACCCCAAAGGCTGGCAAATGGGTTTATACTTTCCTTAGTACAATAGCTATTTGCATCGGATTTAAATTTGGTTCTGTATAGAAGGACTTTAATAGTCAGTTTTGTGTGTTGTGACAGTTAATGTGTAAATCTACGCTATTTATACACACAATAGCCTTTTAAAAAAAAATAATACTATACCTTGATTATTATTATAACTTTCCCCAAATCTCTGGGTTCATAAATTTGCTACGAACAATGTAGAATAGGTAATGAATATAAATTAGCCTTAGAGAATAATCTTTTTAGAGGGCAAGTAATAGAGTTTAAAATTTGTAGCTGATGGATTGATGGATAATAACTCATGCAGGACATCTATTTGTTAAGAAGAGTGAAATGGATGATGAATGTTAATAGTCATTAAAGGATTACTGGATGCTATGTCTCTGAACTTTTTAATCATGCTGCTCATCACCAGCAAAAGTAATATTTAATATTTTTTGTTATCTGGTATATTATGTGTATTTGTTGCCTTTTCCTTTTTACCACAACACATACTTAAACATCTCTTCTGGGATATAAGAAGTAAAATAATGACTTAGAAAAATGCCGGTACCACAGCTGAAACAATTCTGTAGGAATTATCTTTTTTTTCTTTTTTTTTTCTTTTTCTTTTTTTTTAAAGAGGGTAAGCAAAACAACTGTTCTCTGCCTGGTAGATCAGTAGTTCAAGATTTATAAAGCAATTCTTAGTGAAATGTATACAGAAAGTGTAGGTTTTTTAAATGCCAAGTTTTATTGTTTTTTTTCCAGACAGTTACTACTATACTCTTTGACATTTTGAAATATTCAAGCAGAGATAACTGTTGATAGATGTAACTCAGCACTATTTCATATTTATAGAAATCACATTACCTCCAGCCATGCTTGTCAGCAACTCTGCTCTTTTGATTCCCAGTTGCTGAAGAACTGTAGCTTGAAGCATTCTCAGTATGTGATATCATTAATCAAGAAACCAATTATACTCTGTTTTATTTTTATTTGCATGCACATGACTACAAATGACCAGAGCCAGTTATTCAGCCCTCAGAAAACTATAGTCACTGCTTGATGGTTTACTTGTATTCTATTTGTGTCGTTTTAATGAGACAGAGGCATGATTCACTGGAAGCTTGCATAGATCATAGCCTAAAAATGGCCCTTACTCATAAGAATGTGTATAGGGAAGTAAAGCTTATTTCTTAGAGAAGTATTTGGCTCTCAGATGGAATTCATGATAATTTTGTAAGATGCAGTTCTTTATTTTTTTATCGAGAAGATATGCCCTTTCCCATAGGTGACCTTGCTGGTGTTTTAGTTTGTTAGCTACAATAGCTCAGTAATGATTTGGAAAAGAGAGCTTCTTGCCAAATCTGCAAGTCTGCTCAGTTGTGGTGCAAGGACAGTTACACTTTGCTGACCAAATTCTACCAGGTTACTCCAAGTTCTTGTTGCCATGCATAATAATCAGGACGTCTCTGCATAGCATGTGTGAGCAAACATACATACAATCAACACATGAGAAGATTTTTAGAAACTTAATATGATTAATCTGTTGCCCTCCTCAGGAAATGTGCATTAGGGCTGTCACACCTATTGACTTTCTTTTTCTTTTTCCTTGTATTGTGTGCATTGATCTATCTTCATTAAAAGTTTTATCCCATGGTAAGCATCTTGCATCACTGAAGTCAATATCACCTTTTAGCACCTGAATAGAGTCAATTTATCACTGTATTATCTTTATGCAATGCTCCAACTGCAGTATGGAAGGCCGAGGAAGAAGGGAGAATTGCTACAGCGATCCAAGCTTGAAGTTTTGGAGCCATACCCTGTAGAAGTGGGGAATGACATAGAAGTGCTTATACTCCAAAAGAATTCAACATAATTTTCATTCACTCCACCTTTTACTACATTTCAAATATTTTGGAAGGCATTTAACTTAAAAACTGCAGTGTAATACCTTGAGAATGCCATTTGTAAACTAATAAATATGATAGGTGTACTTCTGCTGCTGCAAGCAATTAATTCTCTTTTCCTTTTAAAGGTCCTTGCTACATACAGTTTTTTATAAGACATTTTACAATTATAGAAAAAAATATCTTTTTCATAGCCTTTCATCAGAATATAACCTCTGAAAATTTTTGTAGAGACTATTTTTAACAGTCTCCAAGGACTCTGATCAGCGTTCTTTATTCACTCAAACTCCCATTGAGTTCAATAGGCATTTTCATGATTAAAAGAACCAGAAAGGAATGTTGAATAGTTAGCTTATTCAAATGCAAGCAAATCTTTTAGCTTATATTTTCCTAGGGGAATTAACAATCTAGTTATTACACACAGAAGTAGTCTAAGCTCTCATGTGGTATCTGAGTGCCAAAAAGATGGCATCTACTCTTTTAAAGCTATTTGTTATTTTGACAGTGTAGCTCCAGGCTACATTGCACTGGATAAACCCCTAACTTTACATAACAAATAATGAAATATTGCTGCTTCACTGCCCCTCTTCAAATGATTAAAAGAGATTAACTTTGCTTAACATCACTCTGAATTAATTCCTGATACTATACCTGTTATTGGATCCTACTGTTGATTTTTGAAATATATGTACAGGTTTTTTCTGCTCCATATAACATGGTCCTCATTATAGCACAACAAATTAAGACCTAGTAATTTTGTCATATGATATAACACCTTTTAAGGGAAAGAATGATCAAGAAATTGGCAGACAGGTTGGGAAAGAGTTCCTTATGTTCCTTGTGTTAATCAGGTGACTTCCAAGGGGACAGGGAGTCTGGAGAGGATGGTTAGAGGGCCACAGAAATTCCCAGAAAGTGAATGAGGAAACCTGCATGTACCACAGTATGTATCAAGAGAGCAAGGGCAGAGAAATATGGGAGACTGAAGGATACTTTGTGAGCTGGGAAGCTTGCCTGAATCCTGGCAGACATTGAAGAGGGGTTGTGGACTCCGTTAAAAGGAAAAGCATGTAAGTTTATAGCCCAAAGGAGGAGATGTACAAGAAAGGTTTTCCAGAGATATGCAGTGGGTCTCATAGAGGTAGGAGCTGGCTCAAAAGCAGCTGGAGTGGAGCTAGGAGTTCCAAATACATTGGAGGAGAAAGAGTTTGCATTCACTTTATAAAATTCCAAAGATGACGTTTTGTACTGTGATTTGAAAATTCCTTAGTAAGCCATGGGCTGAAGACACAGAATGTATCTGCAGGACCATCTACTCCATTAGGGACTATTACAGAGTAGAAGGATGCAGATGGATTCCAGTTCCTTCTGGTCTCCAGGCTAAGCAGAAGTGAGGCTTCTTTAGTCTGAAAGTGATGAGCCTATGTTAGTGTGTGCTGTCACCAACTAACTTTTTTGAGTCATGCCATGACAAATTGGCTAGACAGGTTCTGGACTGGAGCTTTTTGGATACCAGCCAGACTGGAGAAAAAGCAGGGTAGACTCTCCCTATATTATCCAGGACATCCCCAGAACACACCCTTGTGCAGTGTGGTGTTTCTTTGAAACAACTGCAGACAAAACTGCCTAGATTGTTGAAGCATGCAAGAGAAGCACAGTCCATTACTGCTTTCAAAGGAAGTTGGATAAATTCTGTTCATGTAGAGAAGATATTACCAGAGAAAAGTGGGATTGTCCATTTCATATCAACATTCATCTATTGTAGGAAGAAATCTTATTCTTCTTTAATAAAAGTAGGTAGTTCACAATTAAGAGTGACTTTAAATTTTCAACTACAACATGAGCATGCTCAGATTTCAAACTTCTGTCAAGAATTGTCTACCCATCTATTGGGTACTCTTGCAAGAGCTGTCTTTCTTGACTTGCATAAATCGGTTAGGAAATTTTATTGTAAGGAAGAGAAGATGGTAACTGGTGATCAGATGATTGCTCTTTTAATAACCAGATGATGTGGATTGCTGAAAGGCAGGTTGACAGGGTGCTGAGGAGGAATGCTGGTTAAGGGTACAATTTATTTGCATTGTCCAAAACCATAAAATTTGCTAGGTTAAGAAAATTTGAAAAACAGCTTTTAATGAATTTGATAGGATTTGTTTTTGTTGCTTTTGGAGGAGTCAAATATATGAATGGATTTTGCTGTATAAAGAGAAGTTTCATCGGGGAGCAATTTTTCTACACCATATAAGGGAGCTGTCATGGAAACCTCTATAAATACAGGTATTACATCTGTGTTGCTGGTTGAGTTGTACAGTATTGTATTGAAGAGAAAAAGCGTTCTTTCAGATGTATTAATTTACTTTGGGGCATTTTGCCCTGTTGTGATGAGAGGAGAATGCTGCAAAAACTGAAATTACTCCAGCATATTATTGGGATGCTGACTTACTCTTTGAAAATAAGAAAGTTCTTTGTACAACTCGTTTTTATGTAACTAAAGCTTTTCCCAACAATGGCATAATCAGCTCTTTATCTACACTGAGGCTTCTGTTGCAGATCTGCTTCTGGCCTGTTCGTAGCAGTAGTTTAAGACAAAGTACGTCTATTGCTTTTATGAAAATGCCTGTGCTTTCCAGGATTTATTCTGAAGCCCAGCTGGAGACTACTCTTTCTACGTGTATTTTGCTTATCTCCTTCTGTTTCTCTGTCCTTCTTTTTTTGTGATTTCTCAAACACTTAGTCTCCAGCCAGTTGGTCCTTCCTCTAGAGCTGCATATAAGAGCAGTTGCTGTTGTACATTCTCATCCTGTACTGCCACGTGCTGTGGGTAGCATAAATAAGTTACAGACACAGTTTATCTACTTAACATTTGAGATCACGCTCTTCTTGTATTTGCTCTACCACATGACAGAAACAGTGTAAATAAAAATGGGAAAGAAAAGGATTAATATGTGGTTCAAAAAAAGGAAATCCTAACCATCACCAAAATCAAAGATAGCATGCATCTCTCGTGAACCTGAGTCCTTTACCCAAGATGAAAATTTGATATATATGTGTGCATATATATGTATCTTATGTAAAGAATATATGTAGTTCATATGTTTTAGATACATACTAAACAAGAACAATTACTGGCTAAGAGTAACACGGATAAAGTTCCATAGAGAACTTTTCTTGTGGAAAACCAACACAGTTAGGTCTGACAGATCTTGATAGTTGGTTTCATGGGAACAGTTGAGAACTTTAATTCAAAGCAGTATTATGTCGAGCTGCATTCCAGCTCTAGCTGCATTCCCAGATCAACAGACACTTCTCTCATAGGTTTACTTGAAAGATTTTAGCAAGGTGTTTATCTGTGATAAGTCTTTATTCCTCCTGATATGGGAGGTCCTTGGTGACCATTCAGAGAATCTCTATCTAAGTCATTTGTCCTATTCAAGCGTCTTTCACCACTACTCTGTTGAACTCAGCAGATTTGTATTGTTCAGGCTTGATAAGTGGAGCATTGATCAGTTTTCTTTATATGAAGAGAGAATGCAGTGGAATAGTATAATCTATGCTACTTTTACTTATGCTGAGTGACAGTAATGCACCTATTTTTTTCTGAAGTTTCCACAGGCTAGCTCCCTGAAGGGGTACATTTTATGGTCCATTTGGCATAGTCTGTATATCTGTTCATACTAGAACTGATATCCTTTTTATCAAAGTCCATCTTTCATGTCGTTATGTAGAGTTTTATTTTATGGTTTTTATAAAGCAGAGAACTGGAATGGTATCCATTAACACAAAAGTCACTTAAATCTCCCTGTCATTAGACTGACTTGGTTCAGCACCTCTTGGATGAAACAGCTATATAAATCTTTAACCTCTGTAGAAGAGCCCTTTAAATCAATAGGAATAAATGAAAAACATTAATGTGCTGAACTCACTTGAGAAAGTTTCTGTTCATGAGGTTGGCAAGTATCTATGACCAGTCAGGCGGTTAACAAACATCTGTGGCAATTTGTGTCTTTAATATACAGTTACTTGGTTTTAACTAGTCTGTCTTCATTGACTTTTCAACACAAAAAGAATAATTGTTTCACCTGCTCCATGAGGTAGCACAAATTTGTTGTATTTTGGTGGGTTGGCCTTTTTAAAAGCCAGATAGCTGTACATGCTCTGGAAAAGTGCATAAAGAATGGGCAGAGGAGCAAAATTACTAGCATTCCTATGGCTTAGTTGCTTCTGAGCTTTAGTAAATGGTGATGTGCATGCTCTTACTCAGCTGTGCACTGAAACTTAACATCTTGAATAACATTCATAAATTTGGACAAGGGTGAAGGGGATTTTTTTTATCTGCCATCTTAAACACCTATTTTCCCATATAGCAAAATAGGTATGTAATAGTTGGCTCTGGATTCCAGGTCAGCACCTAGGGATCGAAACATCTTACAGTTTACTTCTTGGCCTTAAACAGTGACCTGTGCTGGGAAAGAGTCACTTGGTTTCTATCAAAGTATTTTACTGCCCAAGATCCTTGGGGTTCTTGAGGATGGTGCTGATATGTTGAAGGGAAAGCTGTTGCCTTCTCACAGTTCTGAGGTAGATAAAGCTCAAAAACATCTTGCAGCTGTAACAAAGGAGAACAGAAGAATTTCTTTGTATGTTCTGGTATTTCTTCGAAGTTCTACTTTGAAGAATAAAACAGTCACCTGAAAAAATTATATCATAACTTTCTCGTCTGGGAGAAGCAGAGGGTGACTTTATCATGTGAGCCAGTGGTAGCCCACTGGGGGTGGGAATGGCTGCTGGAGAATCTGCTCTGAAGAAAACTAAGACAGCAGCTATCTTGCCATCCGGACAGGTTTCTGACACTGTTACCACTCTTGAATGAATCTGTTTTTATTAGCTTTTAGGTATATTAATTAGCATTCATTTATTCTTTAATCAAGCCATTTTCTTCTTGAGAGATCAGAAGTACTACATAGACTTCTTGTTGTTATAGTCTCCTAGCAACAAAAACTTTTCATAAGCATAAGACATTTGCTGTCTCAAGAGTTCTGTGTCCAAATTACTTTGAATAGCCTTAATTTTCCACAGAGTTTCTGAAATTTAATCAATCTCATCTTTTGTTAGTTTGATTTTCTAACAAAGGCTTCTGATTAAGTTATTTCCCGAGCCTTGGTTACAGTATCATCCCAAATGTGAGTATTTCAGATCACGGCACAAAAAACCCATCTCAACCTGTTCTGCCTACATCCTGAATGGGATGTGTTACTAAGGTATATTTTTCCCTCAAACATACTCAGAATCAGTGATCTTGGAAGAGAACTTCTGCAGTTATTCTTTTAACTGACACAGAGCCTCTGCAGTTACTGTTAGTCAGAGCCATTGATCATGGTTAAGAAATTTGTACCAGATGGTCTCACTGCCTGACATGTGGAAGTTGCAACGGAAGGAAGGTTGAAATGCCTGTTTGCAAACTTCTGAATACTTTCTGTGGTCATAAGGGTGCTATGCTTCACATCTAAATAGACAAATTCAGACGGAAAATTTGGGAGCAGAAAAGAAAGGTCACAAAGTCTTTGTTTATGCAAAACCAATGCATATCAGTGGAGAATGGTGATAGTTATTCAGATCATAAACAGGGAGACCTCTGGTTATATTACATCAAGCGATCCACTGAATACTCTGTTAACTTATTGCCAGCTTCATTGCTCTGAGACTGGTTCCTCCATATCCACCTGGGATTACAGGCAGACCTAAAAGTGTTGGTGTCATCATTAATGTGTATACAGCAAGTACACATACAGTATATACAACAGAGTTGTCCTACACCCTAAGATCCTAGTCATTTGTACTGTAGTCATGTCCAAAAATGACTGGAGTAGCCAGATTGCAGCATCAGTTTTTCAAGGCTACCTCATATTTGGAAATTCTGGAAAAAATGTGTATTTTCAAGATATCCTAGGATCAGTATTTCAGGAAGAAAAGAGCTTGAGTATAGGAAAATTTAGGTACGTGCTGGCCCTTGGGCAGAACATCCTCATGTTGATCTCTGAGTTCACCTCAATTCACTGTGACCAATGCAGACATTGAATGGCTGAACTGGTACTTACATTGCTTTTTTCTGTGTGGCCTCTAATGGTCTTTATGTAGTTGTGAACCTTCAGTTTTTTCTACAAGGTTTCTGTTGTGCTTCTGGAACTGCCTGTGTGTTACCAAGGAGTATGTACTCCCAAAGTGCATATCCATTAGTTCCTGTTTGGCACTTTATACACATATAAACAAGAATTTAACATAGTACTGGATACAGAGGGGTCGTACATCTGCAAACAGGTTCATGGGTTTTCATAACTTTTGATTACCATGCTGTAGACAGGAGTGATTTTTTTTCCCCATCCCTTGTTAAATTTCTAGCTCCCCAATAAACGACAAATGATTCGATTCCTGGTTCTTGGCAATTTTTTCAGGAAGCAGTTGCTGGCAGTAAATTATATGTTTCCTCCTCATGGAATTGTACAAACCATACAGGAGTTTTCAGAAAAGTGTGTGGATGTAATGTGTGGGTTAGTATGACAGTGTTGGGTTTCTTTCTAGACATTGTACCTGCATGATCTGTGGTTTTTCCTTATTTTTTATGCAAGTGCCATATGGTCTACTGTTTCCCTGGGATTCTGACACTACTTTGGGACTACCTAATCCTGGTTATAAACCATACAGCTCAGTTTATTGTATTTCAAGACGTACTGCAATCACAGTAACAGTCTGCGTCTTAGTTATATATGTTGCATAAATAGCACTTTTTTACATATGAAAATGCGTGACGTCCTATATGTAATATGGTTGTGGTAACACTTTGTGGCTTTTTGAATCAAAATGTTTTGAAGTGAATTGGGAGCCAGCGATCTGCACAGGTGGGAACTTGGGAGCAAACTGCTTCCGGGATACTCAACAGTTAGTAGCCTGGGGAGACTCCTCACCAGCCTTGCGCTGGGTCACTATGGAAGCATGAAAAGGAATAAGTAATTCTATAAGAAACCAGATGGAATTCCAGTACTAATGTTGCAGATGGATTTGATGCTTTTTTTTTTTGTGTGGAACAGTTGAATTTTAAAAAATTAAAATTTACTGATTTTAAGAGATTTCTATTTTGCCATTCCTTGACTGCCATTGATTGTCCTGAAACTACCTGAAAAGTACCTTCTCTGCTGGACTTTCTAAAAAATAAAAAAAAAAAAAAAAAGAGGAAAACCAGAGCAGGTGTTTAGGAAATATGAAGTTTTAATTTTTATTTTTGGCTTAATGTGATTTAAATCAGATAACATTTGTTTTATTTCTGCTTTTGTAAGGGCTGATATTTTTTGCTAATATCCCTTTGGGATAGGGTTTGAATCACATAGGTGTTAAGCACAGTTATTGGCATGTGGGAAAGCCTGCACACTTTATGTGTGCTTCTTAAGTCCTGCATTTTATAACCTTCATGGAAGAAAAGGAGTAGAAATGGGCTGTTGCAGACCTTATTTCTCCATGGGAAAAAGTGTCAAGAAGGAAAGGAAATGAGTGAAGTTTGTACTCCTGTAGAGATCAGAAGCTCCAACTTCTTGGCACGGTCTTCTGTAGTTCAGGAATTCTTTGATGCTGTAATCAGAAAGCCCTGCTTAATAAATAAGTGTTTAATAAGGAGATGGCTACTATAGATGAAAGTAGATGAAGTATTACAGCAGATTGATCCATGAACCAACTCCTTCAGGCTTGCTCCTTACAGCCTTTCATTCCTCACGGTTGCCTGCAGCACCTCATCTCTCAAAAACTTCTTTATCTGACCAAATGACTACTTTACTTCTAATTCCTTTTGAGATAATAGCCTTAGGTTCCATCCCCATACTTACCTTGGTCCTCTCAGGACAAACTGGATCCCTGATAACTGTTTCAAATGTGGACAGGAGGCTTGCACATCATGCCTATAGTACTTAAGAGGGTACTCCATGCTTCTGAGGAGAAATTCCTTGCTTATCCTGACTGTGGCACCTTTATATTGTTAAATCATGTGGCCACGACTGCAATATCCTTAAGACTTTCCCAGTCATCGTCAGACTTACACTTGACATATGCCTCTTCATATGCTTTGGCATAAGAAGGGCGCTCAGCACTCATGTACATGGGTGGGCTGTGAAACTGCCAGACTCTTGCCTTGAAAAGGGCAACATTTGCTGCCACAGCAAGATCCAGATTCTTACCTGTTCTGAAAGTGATGAACAGAGTTACACCACTGGATGAACTAATACGTTATAGCACTCGTAGCAGATTTTCAGTTTTCAGAGGCCGAATAATATAGTCTCTTGAACTCTCCCTCTGGTTTTACTGGACAAAACCACACCTGCTTACCTGACTTGAACATTTTCCAGTCACTGTGCCTTACCTTTACCTGCACTAAACATCTACATAAGCCCAGAAGTATTTTGTCTCTTGACAGGTGTTGTAAAAAAAAAAAAAGAATTCTTGCCTCTCCCTCTAGCCAGTAGAGGCAAATTTACTGACTTGTCTTTTTTGAGAAGGCGTGAGTTTAGCCCAAAGCCAGTTGTCATTAATGTCCAAGTTCCTTGGCAGAAGAAAGCCAAAGTATTCTTATGATGGCTCGAAACTTTCCTGTTTTTTTGGATACAGACATCTCTCTTAAAGCTCATTGGGTCAGGTGTCAGAAATGATCTGACAGACTGGTGGGGACTGTATGCATTGAGAATCTCTTCAGATCCAATCCTCTCTACACCAGGGACAGAGCTCTTCAGGTTAGGAGAAGAAGAATTTTTTCCCCTGAAAGTCCTGGTGGTTTTTTTTCTGAAGATACTTAATGCTATATATGCTCTCCAACAGTCCGAAAACTTATTTAAATCTCTGTTTAAGGGAGAACAAACAAGCAAATACATCCTTAGCGTAAACAGTTTAGGTAACCTTCATCCTATTCTGCTTTCAGGTAAAACAGACTTCCATTCATTTTCAAAACTGCAGGTTTTTCTAAATCTTAATTTGTGTGACTGTTTTGTGCCAGCATGAGTCTTCTTGATTAAAAACAGCAAAAGAAGAGGAAAAATAACACAAACATCATTTTATACTGAGAGATCTGCCATAATTTATGGTGCTTTATGCTGTCAATGACTGCAGTGATCTTTCACCTAATAGATTAGATCTGGGAATGACAGGATCTAGTCAAGTTAAAAACAAAACAAAACAAACTGGAAAAAAATCTTCAAGCTTGTAACACAAACAAGTCTTTAGTATTATGTCAAATGGATCTATGGGTGAACTCAATTGCAGTGGAACAACGTAACAAGTAAATATCTAATTTCTCTTGAATATCAATCAGCACCAAAATGGCGATTATGAACAGACGATAGAATCATAGAATCACTTAGGTTGGAAGAGACCTTTAAGATCATCAAGTCCAACCAACAGGAGATTGTCATTGAAGATGTTCTGCATCATAGATACTTTCTGTATCCTAATTTTTCTGAAGTCTTTAACTGCAATCTGTGTCATAATTAATATACATACTACATTGTATTTTGAAGACTAATTCTTCAACATAAAGTCATATGAAACACACCAATACCATTAGACTAGTGTTATCAGGGCAGCTGAAAAATTTCTGAGGTTCCGCGAAACATTTTTAATTATATTGCAAGATACGTGAACCTCCTCGGCTTCTGCTATGCACAGGGGTCAACATATGGCTTCCCTCAGTAATTCTCCAGATGCTGCTAATGTTTAGAATTTCTAAAATCTTCATCTCTGGGATTGATAGGTTTCTTTGCAGTAATTACAGAGAGTGCAGCAACACTAATCTGACCATTTTTCATATGGGCAAATGATCTTTATAGTATAAAGCTTTAAGGTCTGTGCCTACAGAAGTATGAGAAAAGACACAAATGGTTCTTATATAAATTCAGGAAAAAATGGTTACCTAAGTATCAAGACTTGTATTTAAATACTTATTGCTCCATTTTGCCATGGAAAATAAATTAGATATTGGTTTCTGATCCAGATGTGTGTTTTGTCTTTTTTTTGAAGGTACAACTGTATATCTTGAGTTATCCTAACACTAGGTATTCACACAGGGCTCTCATATTATCATCTGCTCGAGGAATAATAACGTACTCTGAGGAGAACACTCCTTATGCCCTTGCAAAGAGTAGTAATGAATTTATTGAAAGATAATCTTTCTCTTGGAAATGATACCCTGACAAACTTATCTGGTGAAATCACTCATCAGTCCTGAAATATATGGTTATCTCTTTGTGCCCGACTTCTGTTTCTGCTATGATGCTTTATTTCATTTTGAAGCCATAGAAAGAAAGAAAAAACCTAAATTTGACTTTTTGTTTGAAACTCTTTGTTTGAAAAGCCTAATCTTTTTTATTATGAATACAACTTTAAAATATGTTTTTCTGTGCTTCAACCCCCCCCTCCCCCCACGCATAAAGATAATACATCTTAGGAGTTTAGGTGATATTTTGGCTACAAGTATCTTCCTGTTGCTCACTTCCAAACACAACACTTTGCTTTGTATACCTGATCTGTTATTTACATCAGAAACTAGCTGTGGGATGGTGCTGTCAATCTGAACCTGCCTTTAGAAGTCATGAGATTCACCCAAATATCTATGGTTAGTAACTAACTTTCTTTTTAAATACTTGCCCTAATTACTATTTACAGTTGATATAGATTACAGATAACAATGAACTTAATTATTGTTGATCTTCGTAAAGATGATGGACCACACAATGAAGTGATTTAAGGCAGTGTAGTTTAATACTGATGATAATAACTAGAATCATCATTTCAGATAATTTAAAACAGGCTTGACAATTGCAAATAGTATTTGTGATGCTGTTTTTATATTAAAGTTGATTATAATTATTTTACATGATGTGTTTAGAAGCACTGCATTAAAAAACTAAAAAAAAAAAAAAAATTCTTAAAATTCTAGCTTAAAGATAAAAATCAGAACTCCCCCTCTTCCAATATTTAAAAATTAGGTTCTGATCCAGCAAAGCTATAGCTGGAGCAGTAACTATTACTTTTGTGAGTAATCCCACTCATTTAAACAGGATTCTTCTTATAAATGAGCATATGCATTTATGATAAGCCCACATCTACCTGTCTCTTAAATACCTCCAGGGATGGCAATTCCACCATCTCCCTGGACAGCCTGTTCCAATGCTTGACAACTGTTTCCATGAAGAAGTTTTTCTGAATATCAAATCTAAACCTCCCCTGGTGTAACTTCAGGCTGTTTCCTCTTGTCCTGTCGCTTGTTACTTGAGAAAACAGACCAACCGCCACCTCACTACAACCTCCTTTTAGGGAGCTGTAGAGAGTGATAAGGTCTCCCCTCGGCCTCTTTTTCTCCAGGCTAAACAATCCCAACTCTCTCAGCCGCTCCTCATAAGACCTGTTCTCTAGACCCCTCACCGGCTTTGTTGCCCTTCTCTGGACACGCTCCAGCACCTCAATGTCTTTCTTGTAGCAAGGGGCCTAAAACTGAACACAGTATTTGAGGTGGGGCCTCACCAGTGCTGAGTACGGGGGGACAATCACTTCCCTGCTCCTGCTGGCCACACTGTTCCTCATATAGGCCAGAATGCTCTTGGCCTTCTTGGCCACCTGGGCCACTGCAGGCTCATATTCAGCTGGCTGTTGACCAACACCCCCAGGTCCTTTTCTGCCAGGCAGCTTTCCAGCCACTCTTCCCCAAGCATGGAGCGCTGCATGGGGTTGTTGTGACCCAAGAGCAGGACCTGGCACTTGGCCTTGTTGAACCCCATACTATTAATTAATGGATTATCAACTTGTCAAAACATGGGTAAGGCTGCCCTGAATAAGTAAAATATCACTATCTCCTGAATAAAATACTTCAGAATTGAAATCCCTGTTTTGTAGTTGCAATAAGGACACCCAGACCCGGAACAGCTGTGATTTTTTCTTTGAATGTGAATCACTGATTTTTCTGTTACTTTTTGAGTTGATCTGCTTATATGGCCCTTTATATTAAGATCATGCCTTTCAGCTTGAAGTGATTATCCTATTACTCTATTCAAGGAAAAAAAGGTAATAAAATATAAAACTTAAAAATAACAAGAGCAATCATAATTAAAGTTATGAAAGCTTAGGAAAATTCTCCCAACAAGCAGGAGGGTGAAGGTTCATCAAATCAAAAGATTTCATTTAAAATCTGTAGTTTTTTGTCTTAGCTAGAAGAGCTCTGTTCCAACAAATCTTCAGTTTCTCTGGAATGTGACAGGAAGTGTGGACATTACCCTGCATCTTTTTGTGAATGCATGTTGAGTCAGTCACTGTGTCACTCCCTCTACTACAAAAGTATCATAGTAATGCAGGATGAAGATCATATTGGTAGAACTGCGATATTACTGTGTTTGTACAGTTCTTGCACCTCTGAATTTCACATCTTTAAAAAAAATCAGTTCACAAAAAACTTCATGTCCCCTTTATGAAACTGGTCACCATCTGTGGAAGAATAAAGTGTTTCTAATTTAGAGGAGGTTTTGATTGAAAAAAATAGATTCTTAAAACCAAACTTCTTTACTGTGTTTTGTAAAAGAGGGTTTTATTGGTGTCTTAGCACTCCTAGTGCTTATATCTGTAGAAATATTTTTCATGAGAGTATCACCAGAAAAGGCCAGTTTACATACTAGAAAACAGTCTGTCTTTTCATGGAAAAAAATGCCTTGTGCTTCCATATTTTTATTTCGTATTTGAAATATGTGGTTAATATTTTTATTGTTATTAATGGTAGGTATATCCTTTGCCAATGAAATAAAATTGTTCCTTTTACTCTTGTGATAACATCAAAAACTTAAATAGCTTTCCAAATTTGAAAGCATATGATTTGCTTTAATTTGGTGCCCTGGATTTTGTATTCTGCTGGTTAAGCAACAGACCTACAATTATCTGACAGAGGCTGCCTTCTTGACATTTTCCAGATTATTTTTTATCCTCAAGTAGAGCTGTGTTTTGCATAAGCTTTAGATAATCATGTAAACTAGTTGCATCACTGAAGTATTTTTATTTCAAATTCAAATACATTGAGAGTTGCATACATGAGCTTAAAATAGTTTTTGCAAATCTTCTCATCTAATGTCTATCTTCATCTGATTTAAATTGTTCTTGAATCTCTTTCCCTCACCTTCTCTATCAAGGCAAAATCTATTTAAATTTAAACACACAAAAATATGTGAGCCATTTAGAATATATCTGCAGAAATTTACCTACTGATATAGTATGTTATGTTTAGTCCATACTTGATTTTCTTCCCTTTATCATATGTACTGCATCCTCACTCCTGTGTTATGTTCAGCATTAGGTGGAAATATTATGAACAGTTCTGTTAGGGCAAAGCAATGGGACTCTTGCAAACAACTAGTTATTTGTACAAGGGTTGAAAGTATTGTTGGTGTCCTTGGTGGTTAGAGTTTCTGATAGAGTTTTCTCTGAAAATGCCAACTACATTCTAAAGTCCTTCCTAACGGTGAAAGTTAACCAATAGTGAATAACCCTTTTTCTTACGATCCTGATGAACAGCAAAACTGCTCTGCTCTCAGTTTTCTTACAGGAAGAAAATACAGATTTACTGAACTGTCAGATACGATAAATGCTAGCTGTAGATCATATTTTATTCAGCTCAGGCCAAAGCATTTGACGTCTAATGTAGTGCCATAGGTTGTGCATGCACAGAACATTTTACAGATGAGTATTTGTCTCTCTCCTTCAACTGTCAGCCCAGATACATCATCATATATCATTATCACTTCTAGCAATGACATTGGAACATCTTGAGCGCAGTATACTTACTGTGTACATATAAATATGATATGTGGTAGTTACCTCCCTATGGAGTGTACCTAAGGCATAGCCACCTCATTTTAGGATTAAAATAGTTTACTTCCTTCTTATATCATGAATAAGCCAAATTTGTATTTGTGCTTCACTTGTTCAACTCATGTACTCTCCTTGTTGTGAGAGCACAAAACTGTCCTCATACTGCACGCACAGCTAAAGGTATAATTTGCCCAAAAATATTCCTCAGAAAGTGTTGTGCTAAATGAGCAGTGGGGGAAATGTACCCAAGGAGTTTAAGTTCTCAGATTAGATCCATGTCATATCTCACAAGCTGAGGAAAAGCAAAGAAAAAAAGTTTTCGAATTGCACACTTAATTTTCTGAAAGAGTACCAGGCACTGAAAGCCTGGTTTCACAAGGTATTTGGATGCCCAAAGATCCAAATAGCTTAACCTAGCTTAACCTCTGTGTTACAAAGGGCATCTCTGTAACCTTTGTACAAAGGACACCTGCTTTGACAGAGACAGAAGGCGTTGCCTTCCAGTTTGTGTTAGGCATCTAACTTAGCTCCTTTTGTTAATTATGCAAAGTATTTATCTGCATTGTGGAACACCAATTAAAATTAAAATGAATTTTAAGAATTTTTGCTTTCAATCTCCCAATATGAAACCCTTGTCTGACCTGCTAATGTGTCTGAAAATCTGGTCCCTGTTACAGTCATTGAACTGTCAGGAAAATTGTATTCCATTTGCTGCAGACTCTCATCATACTCCAGTGTACTCCAAGTGCTAACGTTCTCTGCACTTGAACTGTCTTTGTGCATATGGAGGTTTGAATGAATTGAA
The DNA here is from genome assembly GCA_013398295.1 of Chionis minor. Lineage (NCBI taxonomy): Eukaryota > Metazoa > Chordata > Aves > Charadriiformes > Chionidae > Chionis > Chionis minor. Next base: position 190,422 of record VZSF01007385.1, read on the forward strand.
TTCTATGGTTTTGAAATGATCAGGGCTAATTGTTGGTACTGCGGGAGAAAGATTTTTGTAGAGCATGTAAAGCTGTCACTAGATGTGTGAACTATTCAGTATTCATCTCTTAACTGTTTCTGGTTACAGCCAGTTTACAGGGCGTTGTTTGATTTCGTTTAGAGATAATATGGACACTTGTCCAATGGATACTGAAATAAAAAACATCAAATTAATTTCCTATGAAATACTGAGCAGTAGTTAAATAACAAAGACTTTGTAATGGTAATAGTCTGTTCAACAGACTACTGTAATTGTAATTATTGTTGGTTACAAAATTATATGTAAAAATTTAATCATACAAAATGCATATATGTTAAGTGTAGCTATTCAAATACTAATAAACAGGGGCTGTAATCTTAATTCCTATGTTTTTTCCAAGTGGAAACACCCCTTTTTATGACTGAATAAAACTTAAGCTGACAACCTGTAAACATTTTAGAAACCAGAAATTTTATAATTTCTAGTAGAAGATAGGCTTATGTTTCTATAATAGCCCTTATTATCCATATAAAAGTTCCTAAGGACTACAAGATCAGATGAACAGGAGAGAACGAAGGGAAAAGTGCACCTTATTAGCATGAAAATATATTTCCTTAGATCTTTTCTTTGTTTGTGTGTTTGTTCAGTCAGAGAATAAAGATTAGAACCAGTAAATTAGCTTTTCAAGTGTAATTGGAAATAGAAGAAGAAAGAAGGTAAAGAAGGAATATTTGACTTTTAAGATAGCATAGAAATTTTATATATCTTATATGCTTATATGTAAGTATAGTAACTCTTAAAATAGAATTTAATAAAAAACCAATTTCTCGGGGATTTTGTAAAACCTTTCATTGACTCTCTGAAAACTCAGAAGCATGAAATCTTTTCCCCGCTATGAGCAAAGTAAGGTTGGATTTTCATACGTGTATTAAATCATGCAAAGTATTTGTGCAAGCTCAGGAAAAAAAAAATAATCAATTCTTTCAATTGTTCCTCCTAACATTATTTTTCTGATGTTGTAGTGCTCAGACTGACAAACTGATAAATATCCTGTTATTCATCTGTTGGTGTTCCTGGGGGACAGTATATCACATCTTTCCAAACAAAAGGGAAAAAAACCCCACCTTTATAGAACTAAATGAAGTGAAAAGCACTGGAACACATCTTACGCATAATTAACTAGCTATTTCATAATAAATAGCTATTTCATTTGTTTTGACCATTGAAATTTCATCACATTGCCTTAAAGACTGAGTAAAGCTTGAAAATTTAGGGAAAACCAGTTTATTTGATGGAGTATTGCTACAGAATCAATAAAAATGAAGATCAGAGAAAATGCTGAGGCAATGTTTTAACAATAACGTTTATTTGTTAGGTTCTCTCCCCAAAGATCTATTTCAGATCCAAGGAAGATGGGAAAGGAAAATAACTAGAAGCTTTGGAAAAGAAAGCTGAACTCCATCTTTTCATTGAAATAATTTGAAACCCAAGCTCTGCAAAGACAAAGAGAAGATAGAGTGGGCATCCAGGTGTCAACTCAAGCAGGCATCAGGAACTGTTGCACTTGCAAACTTAAAGCGGTTAATCAGCTGTTTTGTGGAGATCTCTGCCTTTAGTTAGCTACTGAGTTAGAAATTTGATTGATTGAAATAAGTTTATTATTAAAAAGAATTTTAATTATAAATTCAAATCTGAATCAGCTAACCTTTTTGTGGAAGATACTATCCTTGAGAGAAGGGCATGTTTTCTGTACTGTGTAACAGATTGAAAGGTCAGCTGAATGACAAGCTTGTGTCCATTTTTGAAAAGAAAATTCCACTTTTGCATTGATATCCCTGGCTCCCTCCTAATTCAAGATTTTAAGCAGTATTAAAGGGTGACTAAGATTAAATGTTTTAAGTGGTTGAAATAATACTCATGGCGGCCTCCTCTGAAAGTCATTTTGGTGACTTGACTTTTTTTGGCTTTTGCCTGAATAAATGCAGCAAAGCAAACTGGTAAATAACAATCTAATACAAACAATATCCAGCTGATCTCAGAACACTAAGTAATGCTGCAAAGCAGCTGTACTGCAAGTTGCAAGGAAATTAATCAAGAATAGGATAGGAAGCTTTATTTACCTTTTTTTGTGTGAGTTCTTGCTTGTGGGGCATGTACCTGACCTTACTGTTATTTTGCCATAGGCACCTTGTATTTCACTGCAGCGTAATGTTTAGAGGTGGAAAGCGTACTCGTTTTAAGCTGTGAGAATTTCAGGCCAGATGGGGGAACAGAGAACATCACCGACATGCATTCTTTGAATACCATCTGGTTAGCAAATACTAGCAGGACAGAAGGAACATATGTTACTTAGCTGGCCCTGGGTCTTGCCAGGAAACACATTAGACTGGCGTGGTCCGGGGATACATACATCCAGTGTTGCAGGAACAGTGAAGATCTTCATAGGTGTGAGAATTTCTCACCGAGAGGGAAGGCAACTGTGGAAAGATTTAACAGTCCTGCTGAAATCCCAAGCGGCTGTTGATCTCTGAGGCTGATATATGTGGGACATGTGGAATATGACTTCTGAGTTCATCCTGCCAACACTGAGTGCATCCAGATTCTTGTTTAACTAACTTAAGGTCAATTATTACCTGGATAGGAAGAAGGCTTTGTCTGGATTGGTGGAAGAAAAAATATGTGTTAGACTGTAAGGCAAAGTTTGGTTTAGGCTACTGCTGCCATCTGCATCAGGGAGCCCGATTCCCTGACGAACTGGAACTGAAAACAAAGAAAAAAACATGTTTCTGCAGGGAGGGGAGGGATGAAGCTGGTGCTCCTACTACCTGGTTGATTCCCTGCTTTTTCCCTGTCCTCTTAACATTTTTCCAAGGTCAAATAGGTGCAGATGCATCGCAGCTGCTGCACAGCTGGGTGCTGGTGGATGCCCAGCCTCATGCCACAGCACCGACAGGGCTCGCTGACCTACACTGGTGGCACAAAGGTGGTGAAATTGCCCTCTCTCTACCCACTCGCTGGTAGAGTTGTGCCCAAAGGTGAACAAGTCTTAGAAAGGGTGCACAGAGTGGGTTAGTGAGAGGCTGGTGTCAGCCTCACTACGTGCATTAGATTACAAAGGATGGATGTGTGAGGTCAGCTCAAGCCAGCTATTTCATAAGAGGGTGATTTGATTAAAGCTGGGCTATAGCCTAGCTGGATGGGGCTAGAGAGGGTCTGGAGAGTTTTGCCATTAATTTAAGTGGGAGCACAATCTTCTGCCGGCCTGTAAGCTTTATCATTTATAGTTTGTGATTTCGTTATTAAAGTGAGCTGTTTGCCGAAGCTCAGAGGCAGAATTTCTATCGATTATTATATAGCTAGTACTTTATCTTGGCTTCTTGTTTAAATATAAGCTTGTTTATTAGCTGTCAGGCAGCTGTGCACTCAAGTATATAAATAGCATTAGGAAAAAATGCATTTAACTTTTAAAAATCTAAATTCACTTCCTATGTGAAAATAAATTTGCTTGGAAGATTGTTAGTATTCAGCAGATTAAGCTGTTACATTTTTGTCAGGTTTTCACTTTACTACCTTTTAACAGCAAGATAAAATACCCATTGAAAGGTCCAATCATAATGAAATGGCACAATATAAATAGATGACTTTCATCATAATGCACTGTTCTTAGAAATGTTCATAATTTAAACAATTATGTTCCTTGACTTCTCGCCAATTAAGTTCAGTCATCTAGGGACTGTGAATTTTAATGAGAAAGCTGAATGGTCTTTTGCAGATATGATCTGTTGGTAGGGACACAATCAAACAAGGGAAGATTTAATCTTTTCTTTTCCCCTTATTTCTGTAAGTATCATAAAAAAGATAAGAGAAAAATTTAAGTAGCAGAAGAAACAAAACTGCTGTACAGAAAATGCTTTATAGCCTCATGTAGATTGAATATATTAAAAAACCCCTTGCTTACTATCCCTTGAAATCATAAAAGATACACGAGATGTTAAACATACCCATGAGAAAATTAAAATTAGAAGCAAACTGTAGCCAATCGCTGTTACACTCGGATTACTCAGACAGTTCTAATGAACCTTTTCACAGAAAATTTGGATCTGAAATCATAAAGAAAAAAATAAATTAAATAGGAGTGACATAGATACTTCAGATGGTAAACTGTGGTCCATGCGTCTACCTTTCAATGGACAAACCAGAACACCCTTGGGGATTAGAATTAGATTAGCTAAATGCCTAACAGCTGTCTCACAGGCATGAGACTAGATAAAGCAACCAAGCTGTAAATCTGTGCAAACTGCATGAAAGGCTACATAATGCAAATTGATTAGTTTAGGACTTGCATTAATGTGGTTGTGAATAAAAATAACCCACCAACAAATCCTCTTCTAATTTTAACAGCTACTGAAGAGAAAAACTTAACAGATGGATTATTATGAGGTATGAGTCTACAATGAATTTACATTGTGATCAAAGAAAAAACCTGAATTACTAATCCCCATAAAGTAAGAGTTCTAATCTCTGTGCAGAAAGGCAAATATTTGAGGTTTTAACTTGGATTGATAGGCAGCTTTCATGGAATATCAATGTAGTTTGCATTTTTTAAAAATGAAAAATATGAACCCCTATTCATTTACTTTCAAAGGGGGAATATGTGATGTGGTACACATTTTGGTAGGCAGATCGTAAACTATCAAAATGTAACCTATGGTACCTATTAGGAGTGATTAGTTTTCTGCGGTTTCAGGATTATAACATTTGAAATTAAGAACGAATGGAGCATTGACTTAATTGTTTGAATTTCTTAAACCTACAGAACCTATTTTAAAATCTGTTTCATAATATTTCTTGTCTGCTCAAAATTATACATCTTTTATTCAGCAGAACTTTATCACAGAAAAATAAATACCATTTAACGAGTGCTTAATTTCTAAGACATTTGTGAGCTGTAAAATTTTATGTTTTAACTAGTCAGGAGATAACCATGAAATGATAAAAACACAGTAAGATCAGTGACCTGTATTCTTTCTTTAAATGCTATCCCTTCGTATCATCTTACTCTTTATGTACGGACTGCTGCATTAATATTAATGAGGATTTGTTCTGTGCCATATACGGAAAGACAGTGAATTTTCATTGGATTGTCAGGCTCTTGGCTGCAGTGAGACTAGAAGCAACCTCCTTGTATGAAACTCTGAGTTCTCAAAGCTCTGGGCGTGGAGTAATATGCCACTGCGATGTTTTTGAATCTAGTTAGATAGAAAATTGTTCTGCCTATTTTTAGAGTCAGCCAGAAGTCACATAGCCATAGTTTGCATAAAAGCCAAGCCTAAGGTAACAGGCGAGATGTACTGAATCAGGTGCTAATGTGGTCACATACCTTCTGGCTACGTGGAGCACAACCAGCATAAATTCATGTACACAATTTCTCTACACCGTTCCCTAAGTGCTCGCAGCCACAGAGCGCATAGATACCTACCCCACCTACATGCAATGAGAACTCGCCAGCCAAGAGTTTCTCTGCTTTTACCCCTGCGAGGCCTTATATAATAAGTTTTATTTAATGTGGTTTTTAGAAATGCATTTTCTGACTGAACTGCTGAAAGCCACAGTCCTTTAAATCACTTGTTAACCCTGGAGTTTGGTTATTCACCCAAGACACATTACCTTGAAATTCTTATTATGTTCATAGGGGCTTGAACACCGAAGAGTATCATAATGCTTAAATACAGGGCACTATTGTAACAGACCACCTGTAATCCCAATTCTAAAGCCAATTCACGATGTATATGATACTTAAATGCTCATTTGACTTGACTGAGATTTCCATCAGTGATAACAGTAATCACTGGTCTGTAGAGAGTCCTGGTCTCTCTGATCCAGAAGGCACTATATTAATATATTTTAGCTGTTTTAATGTGAAGAAAGAAATACAAGATTGTAGTTCAATTGTCAAAATTTTACTCGCACAACTGAAAATCAATACAGTTTGCAATACTCTGGATTTCTGTCAGTGCCTCTGTGACGTAGGAAGAAGTTGTTAATTTTGGATTGTACCAGCCCAAAAAAAGTTGCAACCTCAGTAATCCTTATTGAGGATGACAGTTAACATTACAGTGCACCAAACCTTATTCTAACATGTTGGATTGAGTATTTGTGTACTGCACTCCTGTTGAGGAGAAAATGGAGTCCTCTGCTTCTTAGGACAGTGCTTAAGTCAAAAATACGCTTGGTAATGGCTGGATATCTGAGTTCTTGTTCAGTGGATTTTGGTGGGTAACTGAAGCAATTCAAGAATTCAGTACAAGTTCATGAAGATACTTCCTACAGATAAAACTGAATTTTGTCACGGAGTTCATCCAGTTTGGCATTCATTGGAAAAAAAAACCCCAAAACCTCAAAGAAGACAAACCCAAAATAATACAGGATTTGTGCAAATGAAATAATGTTTTTGTTCTGAAGCATAGATTGTGCATTTATTGCATTATTTCAGCACATAAAGCGTATTATGTTAGAAGCCATAAAGTGCTGTAGCCTTTTAAAATTTTACATTACTTAACTCACTGATTTTCTGCAGCAGTGAATTACTCAGGTAGATACAGCTCATAGACTACTTTTTCCCCATCTTTCCTAAGAATCAGTGATTTTTTTTTCTGGTCACAGGAACTCACTGTCTGCTGTAGCTGTATATCATCACTGCTTTCTTCCTGGTTAGGCTTTGTGATCAAGCTACAGGAAAGTAGTAGAAAATTACAGTCCATAAAACACCAAGCATTCAAGCCATGTTACAAAGAAATGGAAAGTGAACTTACAGGAAGTTATTTCCTAAATACAAGTTCTCTTTGCACCAGTCCTTCTTCCAAGGACATGTTAACGGAGTCTAAGAAGTGGACTGAGATTTGAAGTGATGGGTGGTATCTCACCCCTAGCAAAGGAAGTGAAGGAAACAAGAGAAATCTAATGTTATCACCAAATATTTCACAAGTGAATTAACGCATTTATGCTTTTCTTAAATTCTTTATTGTGCTGAAATTTAGTGTGACTTGGTATTGGGAAATCAATCAATTTATGATGTAGGAAAGTTGGAATAAAAGATAGACATGCATACACGTGGCCTTTTAAAATTCTTATTTATTTAACCCACTGCTGTAGCAAAAGGAGTACTTTAGTGATGATCTGCAGTGCCAAAGTGTGCTGAATGGCAGATGAAAAAGTAGCGTATGTCTTGTGCTGAAGGTGAGGGAAGACGTGCACAGATAAAGCAAGCATGATGTTTTTACCAGAGAAGATAAGGTTGGAGCCAATCCTTCGTTTCTTGTCTTCCTTTGTTCTTATCCTTGCACAGTCTGCGACTGTCTTACACCTTCTTGTTATTTTCACAATGTGTGGGATATTTTACATACGTCATACAAAAATTCTTTGTTCTCTTTTTACTGTCATAAAACCATTTCTAGGCAGTTGTCAAGGTTTCATTCCTTCAGTGATCCATAGTGGACCATTTGTGATTTGTAGTCTGGGAGCCTCTGGTATCATCCTGTGCCTTTATTCTCCAGGCTTCTGCCACTGTCTTGTTCTTGCTCTCTTGAGGGCCCTTGATACTCTCTAATCTTCTGTGCCCTGCCCGTGAGATGCAGGAGGAACATCACTGTGTACTTTCTGTTAGTTCCTGGTATCAGATTTTTTCTGCTGAGGCTTGCAGAAGCTTCCACCTGCTGCTTGTTCTAAGGAAAGATGGAAAACAACCTACATGCCTGGTAGCTTATCTCAGTCAAAATCCCAAAGTTTCTGAGGACCTTAATCTACCTGATTGTGCATCACATAGCTGGTAACCTGGAGCATTCTGTTAAAAACATTTTGAAATCTGACTTTATATGGGAAGGGATTATTCAGCGATTATTTTTGCTGCTGTTGGTGTCTGGGTTCAGCTCTGCGTTTATGACAAAGTTTGAGAGGATGGTCCAATAAATGGTCCATCTCATATCTCCTTTCTCAGTCTCGGTCTGATTCTTGTTAAAGTCAGTGATACTCTAGCGTTCACTTCAAAGGGTGATGAGTTGGTTGCTGAACGTATTCTGCTGGGCAAAGGCCAAGAAAAAAAATCCTTCTGAAAGAGAGGGACATAAAAGGGGTTCCTGATGGCTTCTTGATACATTCGTTCAATACATGTGGATAGCTTAAAACAGCTATTTCTGTGCCTCAGATGCCTGTTAGCAAACTGCTAACACTCCCAAGTCACACATACTGATGAAAGGTCAATGAAACAGTGCTTATGGGGTCTCTGAGGTCCCTCCCCTCCATGTGGGCTTTTGTGTTCTCTGTTAGGATGACCATGAATTCATTTCTGTGAGTCATCTTCTATATCTGAGTATTAAAGTAGAAAAAAATGTTGGGAGTGATGCTGAAGGTATGAAAGTATGATCTTGGGAAAGTAACTGATAGGCAGTGGGGCTTATGAATAAATGAGAGGTTCTGTTCAATGTCAAAACATACATCATCTGATAGATCAGAGAAATCAGTGTACTATATTGTATTGAAATATGATAACATTTACATTGTTTCCCTGTGCATACCCGTTTATAAAATTGGGCCAAATGCACAGATAAAACACACATACTTTTTTAATAAGCAGCAAATGCCAATTTAAGTCCTCTCTCCCCTTAGAAAATAGCCTAACTGTTTCAAAAAACCCAATAAAACAAGTCCCAATTGAGGTGACATCATTCTCCAAGAAATGCTGGAATGCTTGAATTTATGATTCCTGAGATTTTGGCCAGATTATCTCTATTTGTATATTGCTTTACTTGCCTATATTTAGTATATTCTCTTCTCACTATTCTACAGATGTTGCACCCTGCCAATATGCCCTTGATTTTTTTTTTCCCCCAAGCTGGTGATTTGATGGGGAAAGGAGAAACTGCCTTTTATTTATTTGTTTAATTAATTTTATTTTTTTGCAAAAGAGAAGTTAACAATATGTTACGGACTGTTTTTACAGGAGAAAGAGAACCCCAAAACTGTGATTAAGTGTAATTGCTTCTTCCTCTGGGTCATTTCACATCTTTTTGTCTGGAATACTGATACCTGAATTGGCATTTTGCTTCATAGTAGGCATAGCATAGACTATAAAATTAAGGGAAGTTGTGTGTTCAAGCTTCCAATTTTCTTGTTTAAAAAGTAAACCATCTGCATGGAGTCCTCTCGAAGGAGTCAACTCCCTGGAGAGCCAACATAATTGTGACAGTCTAACAAAACTTTTTATGACTTAATGATTTTACTTATATGGGAGTCTTACCATGAGTTTTAATGACTATCTGTTCCAATCCTTTATTTTTGTAGTGAGAATCAAAATATAGTAGCCCTTCTGAGCAGAGGTTATCTTCAAGCAAAAAGCCAACTAAACAATATGTTTAAAATTAGGTGTACATATAAGTGATTTGCCAGTTTGTGGCTTAACTGCTTTGTGGTTCCAAGCAGTCAGATGTTCACCAAGATGGCTTAGCTCAGCCACTCTCTGCTAGATATGCAATGTTGTGTTAGTACGGAGAGAACAGAAAGTAGCATAGAATAAAATAAAAAGCAAAATGTTGCCATGTTGCAGTGAAGATTGTAAATAGAAGTACTTCACAGTGAGCAAATCGGGAAGTAAAAGTAGCCATAACAAAGTTAGCAACTTTCTCATAAGCTGCGTTGTCTCTGTAACTAGACAAAGCCAACACTCACATAAATTAATCACAATATCTTAAATTGATCTGACTCTAAGTATGAAAGCATATCTTGCATTCTGGGATGGGCAGGAACAGGACGAATCTGAGCCAGAATTGGAAGATATGCCTTCCACTTCCCTGAAGAATTAATTTTATCAATTTGTAATGAACTCTGATGAAATATAGGGTCCATGAATTCCCCAAATCATGTATTTTCTTCTTACAAAGGTCTTGCTTGACTTAAAAAACTGAGGCCTTTGGAGGCACAGTTTTGTTTTGAAACTTGAAATGTTGAAATATTTCGTTTGGAACGTGTTGATTTTGTGTGGCATTTAATGAAGTGATTAAAGATACTGTCTATATCTGATATAATTAGAAAGAAAAAAAAAAGTATAAATAAAAAATCCCATCCCAAAGGGATTTGAACTCTAGACTTCAATGTGTGGGGCTGTTATTTTGTTTATTAGGCTATATGATTAAGCTCATAAACAAGTGTGAAGATTTTTAAATGTTAATTTTACCACTGGAGGGAGCCCATATTCCATAAATGCTGTAGAAAAAAAATATTATAATTTTAAATGGAAAAAAAACCCCTTCACTTTCACTATACGATACATTTTTCCTGGTGCTGCCTTTGCATGTATGCAGAATTTCTGATGTGCTTACTATACAGTTAATTTTCATTCTTTCCATGTAATGTGGAAATTAAAGGTCAGAAGTCAGAAAACCAGAGTTGTCTGGTTGGGATATAGCTTTTTCCAATAGAGATACTTTGTAAAAAAAATATTGTTACCTTACTTTTAACACTGGAGTTAATAGGTACACCACTAGACTGATAGGTAAGTGTAGTTCCAGAGTTTGCAGAGTCTTTGACTTACTTGTTTTTTAAGTCTTCGACTATCATTAAGTTTCATTTTTTATAACAATAATAGTCTCCTAATCTAGGTGGACTTGCTAGTATGATTTTTCATCTTTTGAGAACTATGACTTTTTAAATATGATCTCGAGTTAATCTGTTCTAAAGCACGGTTCAAATGTCTAGAAAAGTTACCAGTGTAATGCTGTTTGTCATCATCTTATAATAACCAGTCGACAGGCAAGAGGCTATTAAAGCTTTCTTCTCCCTTGTGGGTTATTTGATTTGTCATTCTCCAATTTTGCAGCCTGTATACTCGAACCAATTTGTGATAACACGACTAGAAAGCTAAATTCAGTAAAGAGTTCATGCTGACATTGTTATTCCACACAAGAGGCCCAGTAGGGAGAGATAATGCTGTAATTCAGATAACATGATGAAATGAGATCTTGTATCACAAAGACTTTGGTGCATGAAGAAACATAAACATCTCCTCCTTTTATATAAATTAGAAGAAGATGTGGGGTCATACTGAAGTTACATCTGCTATTTTTATTTGACATTTTACAGGCAATTCAGCTGAACTGAGGCTTAGAGAGATGGTTGAATTACAGTATGTTCACTCAACACATATTTTAAGAATTTAGGTTTACTTTGGCAGGTAGTTTTTATTTCAAATATTTGAAGTAGGTCAGAAGAAAAACATGCATTGAGCTATATTTATCAGAGTGGATACTTTAAAAGTAAATTGCATAAGCCTGAAAGAGTTTTAAGTTTCCATAATTAAATTGATATTGATTTGCTGAATATTTTAAAGGCTCATTTTTTGAGAACATGGGACAGCCCAGAATATCCTTGTTTTTAGCAGTGAGACCATAGACACCAACAGTAGTTTATAGTGGAAAAGCTCGTTTCCTACATATTTTCTCAACATTTTAGTTCAAATATTTTGCATTTTCAAGTAATTATGCCATTTCTCGTCTTCGTATTTGATATGGAACATTCTTACTTAGTTTGTTCTTATTTTTATGTAAATGCAATGTAGCCTTACTAGAAGTAGTGTTTGTGGTTTTGCATGTGCATTGCACATTGGTAACTGCATTTAGCTTGCATGTTGTATTTTTCTGAATATGCTTCAAGAAAACCTGTATTTATATGAAAGATAGTGTAGCAAATCAAATAAAATAAAAATTGAGGTAGAATTTAGTGTATTGAAGAGATTAAAGAGGAATTATTATCTGTAAAGCCATATTGAATGGAGGTCAGAGAGATATGTGTTTTAGAAATTACAATTCTGCAGTGTCAAATTTAAGGATTTTTCTTGAAAAGCTTATGCTAACAAGTCATAGGTAAATAATTTATTTCATTTTTGCTATTTTATTCTGAAAAATATGTACTGAGGTGAATACCTGCAAATTTTACTGAAGAAAATTGGCAAAATAGCAGATAAAGGAAAATAAACTGTACCTTAATTAAATACAAATGAAGTTAGTATAAATATTGCCATGGAGTCAAGGTAAACAATGGTTTCAGAGTGTTTCTTTTTTGTTTGCACAGTTAGAAGTTTTGCTGCCTAGAATGTGCTATTAAACATGAAGGAATTCCATTTTCAAAAAGCTTTCCGACCTCTTCTTACTATCAGCTACATTTATCCTCAGAACAGCTCTTCAATGAAATTTGAAGTGAAGTAAATAAAGTGTCTGGCTTCTGTAGAGTTCTTTTGATGTAGACATTTCAAATAGTTCAACCAAAGAGTTTCTTTTCATTACGACCAGGTAGAGAAACTGAGTTGTAACGTTGAAGAAAGCCCAAATCAAAAGTGGCATTTTCAGAATCCTGGTCCAGCTTAATTCATTAGCCTGCATATCTTTGGTAACCATCTCAATATCCTCACATGCTGTGGAAAATCACAGGTTAAACCTGCTTAACAGCACTGGTGCTTTATAATTTTCAAAACTCACTCCTTTTACTAAAGCAAATCTGTGCTACTCCTGAAATCTCAATAGTGGTTTTGTTCTTCCTTCCTTAGTGAATGTATAGAAAATTAGTATTGGCAATGTTTTCAATACTGTTTATATCTTTGCTTCACAAGTGTTTTACAAAAAGATCACTCCCAAATCAAAAAGATTTGAAAAAAGAGACGGTGCACTAGAAACTATAATTTTTCAGGCAGGAGAGACAGTAGAGACCTCTGTGTCCTTGACCTCAAACTAGGTGATCCGAGGGGTTTTCCTGATGAAGTTAATGAATGTGTCTCTCTCTGGAAATGTGATATAAAACTCTTTCCCTGTTTTCTAGAATAACTTTTGGGATAGAGCAAAGAAAAGAATTGCCGATGACATTTTGAAAGAAACCTCATACTAAAAGTCTGTTTCTGATGCATGGGGTATTTAATAAATAAATAAATAAATACTATTCCTTGCTCAGTTCTTCATGTGGTGCAAAATTGAGCTTTCATTTTCTGAGCTTAAGGAAGACAAGAGCTGGGCGGGGGGAGGGGGGATTGAATTGAAGAAACATTTCTTTGCAGGGGAACAGGAAAGCTCTATGGGAGGACTGTATATCCCAAATACCATGAAATCTCAGTAGAAACCTGATAATTAATTAAATTACTTGAACAGAAAGACTACCCAAATTTCTTTCCTATCCCAAAAGAATAAATTCACTTCCATATTTGTCTTTACAGTTGATACATCCTTGAGAACCTGTGATTTCTTACACTTTGCAAAAGACCAAAGAGTTCTCTTGAAAAGCCTTTTATCTACCAACTATTAGTGCTTTCTTCTAGGCCTAGACATTTTTTTGCTGGTCCCAGACATTCTTTGAAGATAAAAGTCTAAACCAGAAAGATATCCTTCTGCATGTGCTCAAGATAGTTCTGTGTTTCATTGTTGTTTCTGTTGCCTCTAGTCTGCAAGTATACTTACAGCATTCAAAAAACCAAAGTGCTGGACACTTTTAATTCAAAACATGGGAAACTTATTTGTAGCCCCAAATATTGTTAAATAGATTAGGTTAAAAACAAAACAAAAGAAAGGCACCCAGATTTTCATATTGAAACTAAGAATTTATGAATACATCATAGCAATCTGTTCATTTCACTTGGGCACAGACTAAGCAAGGCTGAGGTTCCCTGCACAAGGGAAAAGGAAAGAATGCGTTTTTCAAAATTCACCCACTGTTTGCATTGCAGTGACTTTATGAACCCTACTCATCTACAAGGTCTAATGGTCTCAATCGCTGAGATGTAAGGTACTTCGTTTTTTTCTTATAAGATGTTGTGTCTGACATAAGATTAACAGTGCACATGAAGGCTTTTGGTTCGTTGTGAATTGCAACAATTTCTATGTGACATAAAATTCAGACTTGAGTCCAGTATGGTTTTGAGAGTGTTTTAAATTGTTTAGAAAGACTAGTTACAGAAGAAGTATAAATTTGTTGTCCTAATTTGAACATAATGTGTATTCTAAAAAAAATAATTGCTTAGGCCCTGTACTAATAGGCTGTGGCAAATGGGTCTCAAAAGGAAATTTGAAAAAAAGGATAACACAGTGGTTTGTTTGAGAGGACAGAGAAACGAGGTCATTGAGGAGACTATGTAAGTGGCAGGAAATTTCCTTGAAATCATGATGAAAATTCTTAGTTGTTGGCTGTATCAGTGAGTCATAAACAGGCAAGTCATAACCTCTTTGTGTCTGAGTTTTTTAAAATTATTATAAATGTAGATCTCATTCACAGATTGAGCTAAAATAGTATTTGGACATGTGTAGAAGTCTTTTAACCTAACTGTTTCTAAAAATATAAAACGTTAAAATAAATTATGTGATGTAGCTATTTAAAATAGTATTGAGAATGTGTTGATCTGTTTTTTTAAATTGCAAGAGAGGAAATAAGTAAACAAATTAAAGGTTATGTAAAAAAGAACAAAATAGAATCCCAAATTATGCAGCCATCTGCAGGACATATTTTAATGACTATCACTGAACTATTTTTATAGATTTTGAATCCTTTAGAAAGCCAACTGTTATTTACAAGCTGGCCTTATTAAGTGGCAAGGAGTGGCTGTGGCTTTGGTATCCAGATGATTAAACAAAACAAAACAAAGTGGATGTTGATTAGAGATTTAGGCAGTTATATGAGCTGTTCTTTGTGACAACGAAGTAAGTATTGTATAAAGGAAATTAATACAGCTTTCTGTTTTAAAGAAAGCATGCAAATTAAAGAGTGAAATAAAGGTGCTAGATATCTAACTTCATGGAAATAAACCTAATTCAAAATAAAAATAAGATAATCTAAACTTTTAAGCACATAAATCTTTAAAAGGACTGTGGTTTAAATGACAGCTATAAGGCTTGCTTATTAGCAGACTATCAGAGCTTTTCCCTTCCTTCACAAATTACCTGTTTATTCATTTCTTTGACACTGTAAGGCAGATTCTTTTTAATAAAATTATCTGTTTCCTGAAGTCTTCATAAAAAGCACCAAAGACCACTAAAGAAACACTGAAGGAAAGGGGGTTTTAGTTATCGCTGAATAGCCCCATCTCTCAGTGCCTGGGGGCACCATCTCATCCTTTCACCCATGCAGGGCAGTTCTGCAGCTTGCTGTAATCTCTGCCCTACAGAATGATAGGGGCAGAAGTCAATCCTGGCCTTTTGTCCACAGACTCACTCAAAATACAATTTTCATCTTAACAGCACTTAGCTAGGTTTTAGGGATATTTCATTAGAGAGTAGAAATACGTTTTGTGGCTAGAAAGTGGTGATATTGCTAATTCAGAGTGCATGATTTAATTATGTAAGTAATTATTTTAAGTATGAAGCACCTATTGTATCATACAAGGATATCAAGGATTTAGCTTTATGATCTTTTTAGAATGTCTACTCAGTTTGGAAACTTCATTTGTATTACAGCATTTGCTGATCTGGGTCACACTAGACTGAGTCCATTACACAGAGTGTAGCAAATAGCGTAAGAAATAATTCTGCTATGGACAGAAATGGTCCCACTTTCCTTTTGCTTTTTTATGCCCACTAGCTATTGTATACTAACATCAGTTTTTGTGTAGTGCCATGGTGAGCTGGATCAGGGAACTGATTTGGTAGAAAATTAACAGATTTTTTTTAAAGTTTTCGTTTTTATATATTCACTAATCCATCTTGGTGATAGATGTGATGAGGAAGGGAGGCATTAGAGGTTAGTACTGACCAGGGAGGGTTAGGAAATGGGAAAGTGGGATTGCCTTGTTTTACAAAAGTGTGGGGGTTTGTTGGATTAAATTCACTGCTTTGCCTAGAACTAGAGCAGAGAGGCTAGGTACAGAAAGTTAAAGAAAGCATACAGAATTTCCCCCTAGCATTTATTTTAAAGAACTAAAGCAGCTGATGGTAAAGTGGATTTACTTTCACTGCAATAATGATCCATTTGTAGCAGAATCGAAAAAAGTTTCGCAAAAACTGAGAAAACATTAAAACACACTTATTTGAGCTTTTTTCACTGCGATCAGTTCAAACCGTCTTGCTTTTAAGAATCATGTGATTTATTCCGCTGGAAGGAGCAACATTATTTTCTGTAGTTCCTCTCTATTTTTGGAGTGTCCACACAGTTAAACTTTGATGGCCTTTCTCAGAGTAAGGATTCTTTCTTGAAATTTCCCATTACTCCTTCAAACCTTCACTATTAAAAATAGATAATAGAAAGTTGGAGTGTTTGCAGCCAGCAGTATACTAACTATGAGGTCCTTTGGCACCCACTATAGACAAGAGTTCATAGTTCATATGCTCCTGTGTGGGGTGGTGTTGCTACCGGGGTAGTTGAACCAACAGCAGCAACAATGAAAAATCTTTGAGAAAAGTCCTATTGTGTCATAGAATCAATAGATCCTTGAGTTATCAGGAAAATGCATTTGCGGACACATTTGCTCTACCTAAGTAGCAACACAATGAAGAGATATTACAACTGTGAGAGGGAAGAACAAAACCACAAAATATGTAATCTTTTAAAATGCAAAAAAAAAGAAGAAAAAGTGTCTGCATTAAGAAGCATCAGAGGATTTAAAAGTAATTTAATATCTTTTCCCATAGCACAGTATTTGCAATGTCATGTTGTTAAGCAATAAATAATGGAATTTTTGCAGGAAAGACATCTTATGCTTTCAAATCAGTGACATAAATCTAACCATATGGATTAGGAAGTCATCCTTATCTACTTACAGTCTAATCTGCTGATGATACATAGTGTGTTCTGTTGTCATTTCTTTAATATGGTAGGAGATGAAGAACCCATCAGTCATTTCCAGATTACCTTCAATAAGTTTTTCAGAATGCTCTTTTAATGAGGATAATTTTTAATACAAAATTGTGTATAACTGCCTAACGTGAATGATGAAAGTCCACTGAAGAAAAAAACCAAAGGCAACTATTGTAACAAGAGCTGACTTGCTATCTATTACTCCAGTCTTACGCCTCATGTCTAGTCCTTAATCTTACTTTACATATTAGAAAAATGCATGTCCAGAATCAATGGAAGCATGGAGCTATTGATAACACATTGAAATATCAAATATAGCCAAACGTTCATATTCATGTGTTTCAAAATTAAGACCACTTAAATGGTTTACGAGTGCGCCTTCTTGGCAATAAAAGCTGATAATTTGTGCATAACTTTTGGTCTTGTACAATTTCCTTTTTTATATTTTAAAGTGGCTAATGCATCGGGTGTTGTGTGATGCCCCTTGATGTTCCTGAGGCAGTTGGTTTTACACTGGTTTGTACATCTTAAAGTTGTTCATTGCACCACTGCCATACAGTGTTTTTTTAATAGACTGAGTCAATAATACAATGTATTTGGGGAATCACTGCTTTATTACAGATCTGATCACTAGGAAGACAGACCGGAGAGATGTTTATAGAGAAAGAGGTTGTATTCCTTTCAGTTCTTCTCATTCATCTCCTTAGCAGGTGAAGTATGTTGAGACTTTACCTGCTGAGACTGTGAAATCCTGTTTTGCCTGATGAGTTGCATGAAGTAACAGTATCTTACCAGGATTAAAGACTGATCATGTCAGGGAGTAATTTATTACCTTTGGTACTTTTCAGCACTTGGTGTGATTGTGGCAAAGTTAGCTATATAAAAAACTCCAGGAAAAAATAGGTAAGGTTTTCTTATATAAAGATGGCCTTTCTTAATTTAAAGCAGTGCATAACAGTAATGGCTATTGAAGTATTTTTTAACTTAGAAGGTAAAATCTGGGAGCTTTTTGTATAACCGATAAATCCTATATAATGGCTATATAACATTAACTCATTTATGTAATGGTGTTGTGACTGACTAGTCAAGATTCCTGAGTATTAAATAAGAATAAAAAGCAGCCCCCTCCTTTTCAACTTTGTGCTATGCTAATCTGCAGTTTTCAATGCAAACAGCTATATTAACTGTGAAGACAGCAGCAGCTGCAAAGGTAGCAGAAAGCTAGCAATGTAATCACAAAGATAGCAATAAATTGATCCCTTGTGTTTTCTCATGAGTATACATTCTGTCACTTAGATAACTCTACTTTCAATCTGGAATAATTTATGAAAATAAACTATTCAGTGTCAAGAGGACTATATTCATCGAAGTGATAGGGCTTGGCAGACAGCAAAATTTTTTTTTAATATATCTGTAATGCTTTTTTTTTTAATCTGGTAAGGAGCAAATTATCTCATCAGATGACTGTCTTGTTAGTGTCACTTTTGATGAGCCAAACATGAAGGTTTTGTCATGTTTTAAAACTCTGATATATTTGTACGTAAAAGGAAAGAAAAGAGGAGAAAAAAAAAAAAGGGAAGTGTCTCCCAGACAGAATTAAAACCTGGCACCCCAATTTTCAGAGTATTTTGATGGCATATCTAAGTACAATTGGGAATGATAGTAGAAATGACAGCATAGAGGCTAACTAGTTTCTTAAATATTTTTTTTTTAATTTAAAGGGATGAAGACAAAAGCTGGGGTTTTCTTGACTTTTTGAGATTGAGTTTTATGCTACGTTTTGAAGAATATGATGATTACCTTGTTACATACAATATAACATAGTTTACTATGTAATAATTATATTTTCTTTTATTTTCCTAAAAAAAATTAAATATAAAAATGTAGTAGCTGATTGCAAAAATCCAGACCTACACCCTATTGGAGAGTCTTCTCTTATTTTTTGTGTTGCTTTGGAAAGAAAGAGGCTCACACATACTTACATCAACAAAATCTGCATCCTAAGCATATCACTTCCACTTCTCTCATTTGTGTCTTTTCATCTACTGTATGTTTAGATTCATGAAAATAAGTAAGTGTTGGCAGAATATAAAAAGTTTGCTAAAGGTTAGTTTCATTATTCATAATAAGTATATCTATGAATAGTGTTAGCCAGCTGTAAAACCTGTATGGACTTACTGGAAACTATTTTCTATTGTATGTGTGTCTGATGCAATAAATGAACCTCAGGAATTTAGCTAACTTCAAGCATGTGTCAGAAGTCTGTTTTCCAGGCTGGCCTGCAGGACTGAGTCCAGATTTGGAACGGACCTAGAAATCATGTAGGTTAACCCCTTATACTCAGGCTGAAGGAAGTATAATGAGACCATTTGTTTCAGGAGCTTACTGCACTGCTCTTAGGAACCTACGGTTGAGTAGATTCCTGTAGTTTGCCATGTTTCAGTGTTTAATTACCATAATAATCAGAAAGATTTTCCTGGTATTAACCCTAGGTCTTTTTGCCACAGACTAAAATGATGATTCTTCTCCTGCCTCTGTAGACTGCCATGGGGAAACAGCTCTGACATGGGGGAAGAGCTGATGACATTTCTCTTAAGATTATATGACTAGGACACAAATGGCCATGTCTCTCCAAAATAATCTGTTTATGTCCAAATTATAAAAATTTTAATTCCTCGAACTTTTCCCAGGAGATCTAGTTGTAAATCTCATTTTTGGATGAAGAAGCCTACCAGTGGCAAGCAAAATTGTTCCAGTTATCATGAATTGCATGACTGTTAATAAATTAAAAAATAAGTTTTGTCTTTTATGGAGCTGCATTGCGTTACCGATTTGCATTCAGATATTGTTCACTGTGAACCTGCAACAACTACTGAATTTTTCCCACTTGGTACTTGTGCATTTTTCTTCTCCAGATGTATTGTGCTCCTCAGCCAAACTTTTGCTGAATGCTTTGTTGAATTCTGGACATGTCTTCCACTTGCCAAAATCATTCGGTATTTTGACCTTATTCACCAGACAGCTGTCCTGCAGGAGAAGCTGCGGTTTCTCCCGATTTGAAGCTGTCAACATTGTGAATGTATCTATTACCTTATTCCCTTGGTGAGGTTTCCCAGTGGAAGCTGTTTCAAGACACCTGTTGTATATGACTGTCAGACATTGGTAATTAGCCTTTCGATGCAATTTCATTTTTCAGCTTTTGCTCTTATCTCATGTAAGTGGCCTGTATACTTAATTTCCTTAGCTTGAGTATGCTTATGGTGGAGGATGCTGCAGCCTTGCTGAAGTTTCTGATAAGACGCCATAGTATATATTCAGCTGTTAGCTCTTAGAGGCAGAGAAGGCCATTATCCCAAACTAATGCTGATAAAAGCCATTCAGTACCACTGTCTCTGCCTCCCTTGTACCTATCATATGTAATCTTTAACTCATCTTGCTGATGCACTTGTCAGGCATTCTACTGTCATGGCAGTGCTAAAAGTCTCTGAATTAACATCTTGCAGATCAAAGCCCTAATATTAGCAGAGGTTTTCCGTAGTGGGCTGCAATCACTTTACGCCATTAGTAGGACATCTTGAGCTCTCTCAGGATTTGCCTTGCAGCTTTGGGTTATGAATCACATCTCACTTTCAGATGGAGATTTTTCTTTGGTGTTCAGAGTGATGGCTAGCACGCTCATGTCCTGCAACTTGCTTTTGGCATTGGTACGCTAATTTATTGCATAAGAACTCTTTTAAGGACTCATTATAAACCTGGAGAACTGATTTTAATAGAGATCTAAATGCAGCTTTTATAATTTCTGTTGTCTGAAAAAGGAGCAATGACATTCAATTAACTCTTTAGGGAAAGTTGTTGACTTGAACTATTGAAGTAGTTTCACCATGTTGGTGCCCTGAAAATATTTACTAAATTGTTGAAGTGGAACCAGTGTTCCTTTTGATGGCACAATAAAGGGACCAGACTTGTAATATACATAGTTGCATATATTGGGTGTCAAAAGAGTCAAAAGGCAGAAAAAAATAAAGCTGACATTTGCCAAATTGCATAAATTTGGAAGCTTTTTTAGTTAAAGTGGTAGAATGGCAAAAAGTTGGAACACCATCTTGGAAGACATGTCAGAAGGTTGTTGGTAATTGTAGGTGGATGAGATTAGGATTTACTTATGTTATTCTCTAAAGGTTTCTTTGACCAGGGAAGTGCTATAAAAGATGTGTTCACTCAATAGTGAAAGAAAGATATTTATTGGTTTTCCTCAGGTATTGTTTATTAAGTTCTACAGTTTTTACTATATCCAGGTACCCCCAACATAGGGCAAACATTGGATCTGGATTTTTTGTTTGGTTTGTGTTTCCTTTGCTTCTCCTTTTGGTCTGTAAATATTTTTTCCCCAATATTTACTGGTGGAGGGAAAAGCTACACTGCAGTACTTTTTCATGGAAATTGTGGGAAAATGGTTTCAGCAGCTCTCTCCCTGATTCCCTGCCAGCTGGAGGCAGGCAGCTGCCAGTTCCCCACCCCTCCAGCTGCCTTTAGAGCTGTGCTGGATTTAGCAGAGGTGTGGTGCCATGGTTGACAGAGGCAACCGACGAGAATGGTTTTGCAAATGCCTTCTGCAGTTTTGGAAAGCTGCACACGAGCTGTCCTTTCCACCTAGAAATATTCTGACTAAAAGAAAGTGTTCAGCAATTATATGTTCTATGTTGTATTAATTCTTATGTTATGAATCTCATTACAAAGCTGTGTGTGGCAGTCGGTATGCAGGAAGGAGTGTAATATTAATTAACAGTAGAGATGATTCTGCTACAAAGCAACTTGGAGCTTTCTACGTGAGCATTTTCTGTACATAAACAACCAGAAAAGGCAATTGGGTCTACAGTTGGAAGGACTGTTGACCTTCAGTGTTTACATGTTCTTTAGCAGAGAACACATATTTGGTTCTTGACAAGCTCTATTAAAAAGGATTCTATGCTTGTACCTTGATTGGGACTAGAAATGAGGATATGGGATCAGCACAAAGGTATGTGTGTGTGAAAGTGTTTCAGAAAATGGAAAGGTGGAAACGAAGGGTAGTTATTTGGATGTGGTTTTGGTGGGAGTGGCTCTCATTTTGAAACTGAGGGCTAGCTGAGGTAGTACACAGTTTACTAAATGTGTCAGTGGAAGGTGAAGGATACCAAGGAAGTCAAGGCTGGCATGGATTTTGCTGTTTAAATTTGGGTAATGCCATTTTTTTCCTGTAGGCTGTTCTTTGTAGTTTTATTACTGTTATAATATCACTGTCCCTCAGATACATCTTTCTTTCTTCCCCTACCTTCCTGGCTGTGATTCATCAGCTGCACTCTGTTCCTGTGTTGCTTAAATTGCCATATTGCTATTGAATAGATCTGTTCTGTGATTTTTCCAGATCTCCCTTTACCATGAGAAAGCTTGTGTCTGGAAAAATCCAGCCTACTGAAGCTACCTGTGCTTCCCTCACGTCTCTTCCTTCATCACCATCTTCCATGCACAGTCCCTCATTCACCTCATCTTTCCAGCATCTCCTGATGCAAACATTAAATGTGGAAATAAGCAAAGTCTGTAATGGACAGAACAACTCTAATTCAGAAGAAAAAATTAGCAGCAGGAAATTGGTGAGTAGTAGTGATTGCAGGGAACATTCTCATAGCTCTTCTCCTTAGCAGCTTTTACCCCAGCATCTTTTAATATTCCTTTGCTGGTTCATCTGGAGAAGCACTACTGAGATTTGGGTAAGCAGAGCATAAAAAAGCATCTGAGGTCAAAAACCACTGACATAAGAGGTTTGAAGCTAAGAAGGCAGCATCAGTGGTGGAAATAATTAGGTACTTTCTTCAGCTTCTCTTTAGAAAATGAAGTCCTTCTCAGTGTTTAAAATTTGCAAGAGCCCTCCGCCTGAAAGTCTGGAATTTGTAGACTGTGGTTCACTTGCTATTGAGACTGAGATAAAGACTGACATTTTAATGAAAATGTTTTAAAATGTATATTTGATTTTAATGCATTTCCTAAGAATGAAAGGAAACACCTTAATAAACAAATATTATAGAAGATCGATCTGTGTTCTGAATGTATTGTGTTAAATATTAAAACAAAATTCAGTCTTCAAAGTTTGAAAAAGAAATATATAAGCCTTAATGTGACCTTAAATATGACACTGCCATCAGTGCCTTTATGATAAATTGCCAAAAGCAATAATCTGTATCTGTAATCAGTTATGGCCGCAGTATCTGTGGAGTTAGATTTCTGCTTCTGCAAAGGGCTCCATTCAATTCATCAAAAAAGTGGATTTAAAAGCAGAATATAAACTGTTAAAATGCAAGGACTGGCGAGTTTTGTGTTTCTTCAGTAGTATAAAATCTGAACTGCTTTAGTTGTTGATGGAATTAAACTTTTCCCTAGATGTCTGTGATATTACTGACTTTTTCAAGAGGCACTGAAAGCTGGCAAGTGGATAAAAGAGGAAAATGTTTTTAAATACTTTACTTTAAAGTACAAAGAGGTGGGTGGGTGTGTTTGTGTGTGTTAAATGGATGCCTGCATATTGTTAGCTACTGGAATTGGCAGGCACTCATCTCTGTGACTTTCATGTTTTTAACCAGGTTTTAAGATTATGAATTAGTTATGGAAGGGAATAGTGGGAATCTGTAGAGGAAAGTTCAGAGCTCTCTCTGTCTCAGTCAGGAGAGAAACCTGGGAGATATGGTTGTACCCAAAAATGTTTTTGTTTGTCTAAGAAAGAAGTGAGACAAGTAGCTCACTAAATAAATAAATACATAGTCATTAGGATGGTAAGTAGAGTAGATTTTCTATATAAATCTGGTAGAGAGCGGGATGGTTGTAAAGGTGAGTCAGGCAGGGCTGGTGAGATTTCTGGAGGTCGCTCTGGCAGATCTGTTGTGTGGGAACAGACAAACGAGAAGAAGGGTCAGCTCAAAATCTAAAAATATATACATTTTTAATCATATATTTCAATTTCTTTTGAAGTCAGTAAAGAAACTAATTTTCTCCTGATGTCCTTGACTGAGAACAGAACTTCGGATCAGCTCCCTTAAAATGTATTAGGTCTCTGCTACACCAGATCTCTGATCTGCTTTTCTTTTAATAACACTCTAAGAAGAAGTCATACTTTTATTGTTACTTTTTGTAACAAGAACCTAATAACGATTTGATTTTGGAAGTTTTTGAACAAGTTTTTCTCAGATCACACAACACTTCACAATTTGGATTTAGTTTTTCTTAATTGCTTGTTGTACAGAAAAAAATATATTTTGAATTCTTTTCAAAAAGGAGTGTCCTTTTGTGTTCAGACTACTTAATATTATTAATTAATTTGTGAAGTACAGACTGGCACAAATCCTTGTTTTCCTTTAGTTTTAACACTACATGTGATGGATGATAAAAGAAACAAACCTGTATGGCTCTTGAGCATTTTAAATGCTTCATTAAAAAAAGTAGTTTTCTTCCTGCTTTGAAATGGCACCATGTTTATTTTAACAATATTGATTAATTAGGTTTCTGTTTAATGATGCGTATGCAGGATATCTAGCCATGTACAGTACAGTACAAAGCACTCATCCTGCCTAAACAGCTTGAACATGTATTTGAATCCCTGCAAGTTCAGAGCCTTATAGACAAAACACAGGTTGGGGGATGGGAAAATGTTGATGTTTTGCATGTGGGTAAATGAGAGAGAGAGATTGGCTTTTTTAGAGGCAGGAATCATTATTTGAAAAAACACCACCACTAAAACCTAGCGGCAACAGAAATGAGTTAGGGTTGGTGTGTGAGATTGCTTTGAGCTTCTTGTAGCTAATTCTATCTAATTCGAGAATAAATTACTTCATATTTGCTAAACAACGTTGACAAACTGAATTGGCTATCATGAACTGTAAATGATCTGCTTCTTGAGAAGGTGTGCCTACCTGTTTTATATATGTTAAAGCAATTTAGGATTTCGCGGTGTGTGAAAACACTTGTAGGAGGGCCCTACAGATAAGGAACCATGATACTCAAAAGCCATTTTGTGGTTGATATGCTTTAAATTGTTGGAACTTATTTTAGAACAAGGCTGATGAAAGCTGTCTGAAGCTATCTGTGTGTAGTGCTATTTTTTGCAGTGACCCTAGTCCTTGTAGAAACAGACTTAGCCACAAGCAGCGGTAAGTCTCTAAATTAAATGGGATAATCTCTTGCTGTTGCCTTAATCTTGTCCTTATGAGTTTGTATAAATCTGCTTCCTTCATTGTTATGCATCACACAACAGGTACTAAAAATAACTATTTAATATTTTTTTAGTGCATACTGAAACAGAGATAAAAAGATAAAGTATATTTTGCTTTTATGTAACTCCTGCTGGGCTGATATTACTCCTTTTTAATGTCATTTTATGTCAACATACACAGCGAAAGCTGTAGGACCTTAAATACCACCCACACAAGTAGTCTCTGATTCCTGCAAGGAGTCATTTTCCTTAAGTATCTATCCAACAGATGGATTGCATTTTCCTTCTATGGCAGAAACAGTTAAAGTAGGATGGAGCCACAGGAACATTGTATTACAACATAGTTTCAATTCATTTTACTTGCTATCTTCCTGTAACTTGCATAGCATCTCGAGACATTAATGATCTTCTCTTTTTAGTAGCCATAAAAAAATTCACACTGTGTTGTGTTTTCCTTTGTTTTAAAACTCTTGCGTGGCTTGGAAACTTAATATGAAGGACTTTGGTCTGACCAGCCATTCTTAAGTTCAGATAAGAATGGGAAAGGGTTCTGTTGCTGGGCTGAATCATTCGCTTGGCAAAGATTTCATGGAAAAACAGTTATACAATCTTCAACTTTTAAGTACGTGCAAGATGCTATGATAATAGTGCATGGAAAAATGGAGAAGGGTTACTGGTCTGTAACTTTGCAAGGTACGTGCCTGAAAAGAAGTTATGCCATTTGTATGGAACTCTGTTGAGTAAAATTGTGTTGGGTTTTTTTTTTCGCTGTCAGGATACCATATATGCAGGCTGCCTGAATTAGCTGCATTCTCTTTTCAGCGAGCAAAACTGCAAAGACCTGATGTTCAGAATGGCTGGGATAGCCTTAAAGACTAGGTTGTGAAATAGGTTTTTCATGGGAGATGGGAACAAAGCTGAGCTGATAAGCATTGCACAGTAAATGAAAAGGAAGTTTTGCTTTTTAACCTGTCTCATGGCTCTGTAATTCCTCTGTTTTCTTGCCAAAATTCATTTTCTACTAATTTAACCACAAAGATCTTGGCGAGACTTGAATTTTTTATTTTTTTTTTTACTCTTTTTGACAAACAAATCCCCCCCAACTTTTAGGTTGCAATCACTGCTGTTGATGGATTGACAGCGTACTTTCCTGCAGCTGCTTTGGGTATTTTTAATGCATTTCAAGATTAACAGCATGGAGGCAGTACATTTTATTTGCTAACCCTCCACCATGTATTAACTCTGTACTGTTGAAACTTGTATTAGTTAAACATAAATCAGTCTACAGCATGCCACTGTGGGTCTTGTAAGCCGACATTCAATATACATGCTAGTTAAATAGAAAAGAGTTTTCCCAAGACAGAAATACTCTTTATGGCTATAATTGCCAGGGCCTGATACTTACATTCTACTGTTGCGGCTTCTTGAGAGATAGGCCCAATTTCAGATCTCGTTCCAGTGAGATCCAGTGATGTTACTAGTAATGTCCTCTGGTGAAAATGAGAGGACATCGAAACTCTTGATCCTTGATATATAAAGGAGAGCAGATGAAGTATTGGATCATGCTCACCTTGGGGGAAAGATACAAAGGGTGGGAATGAAGTGCTAATGCCAATTTTCATGGGGTCAGAGCTGGGGCATGGCCACCACTGGAGAAGAGAAAGAAAGAGGAGTGGAGAAGAAAGTGAGAAAGCTCTGGAATGCAGCCATGCAGCAGTGAGGATGAGTGGAAAGACTTCAATGGAGAACCACCAAATGATGCGTTAAATATTGTCCCATGTGACTATGTGTCAATCAAAAGAGATGAAGCTCTGGAGATAGATACCTGGGGCACACCAGGGGTGTGGAGTCACTGCACAGTACCTAGGGCTTAAGTACTGCTTTACAGTCATCTGAGAGAGCAGGAGTGGGACAACGCTACTGAGAGGCTGTATTTCTATCATCTTGGTATTTCAAGTAAGACTAGGAGATCTACTTTTTTCCCTTTTTTTTAAAGCTTTTAAATCGCTGAAAACATCTGAACTTCAGTGCAATTGCTCCTTGTATGGCTGAAGTGAACAGTATCCATTTCCTACAGAAATGTAGAAGCGACCATAATAACTGTTGCCACACTCTCCATTTTGAACAATGCTTGAGACAATATTTCCACCCCATGAGGCTTTTTTGTAAGTGTCTTTTTCATACATTTTACCAGGAAATAATTTTGTGGAAGTCATGTAAATGTAAAGAGGAACTACTTCAGGATATGGAAAATTCTGGCTGTGATGCTGGCTGGCCACCGCTGATGTTTATAATGTGCATTTAGCATATTTTGCACTACCAGAGTCTCATTTTATTTTATTATTAACTTCTCCATTTCTCTTGGGGAGAGGCAAAAGAAGATGCAGATAGATTGAAGGTACAGATGGATTAACTGTCATTTACAAATGTCTTTCTACAAAAGGTGTGTTTGCTCTTCTGTTCTACAACTCTATATGGAATTATTCTCCCATCTTTCTAGCATGCGAAGTGTGACTATGCAGTGTCCCACTCATGAATAATGCATGAGTTTTGCCTCAAAAAGTTCCCTTGCATTAGAAACAGTATACAATTATACACTGTTTCGAATGGTGTAACAGGGGAATGAGGGCAAAGAAAAGAATCTATTTGGAACAACTTAGTTTCCTAAACTGTTTGTTTACAGTACGAATTTCAATAATTAATGTACGGATTGAAACATTTTGCTTATCTTCTTCTTCCAGCGGTAGGGTCAGCACCTATAGTTACACAGAAGGAAGCCAGAAAATCTTCCAGACACAAAGCTGACAAGTACAGTGCTCCAGCTGCAGCCTCAGCATATGCTGCAAAACTCCATACGTTACTGCGCTGATGGGAACGTGTTTGTTTTTTCTGGCCAGATCACCCGTGTGCTGTTTAGGCTATCTTTTTTCCTGACTGACTGTCATTTTTTCCTTTTGGTATTATAGCATGTGTGTGCCAAAGCCTTATGTAGCTTTTAATGTAATAGGAATTGTTCCTGTTTCCTTTTCTGTTATAAAGCTTGTTTACCTTCAGGAGTCAGCTAAGCCGTTTGTGAACTAAAATCTCGTTTCTCCATAGCAAATTCCTTAGTAGCGCTGTTGTATATGTTGGTGTTGCAATATATTCCCTCTAAAACTGTGAGCTTTCAAGTGCAGAGACTTGATAGTGCTGTTGGGCTATTTTTATTGTTTACACAAATATAAGTAGAAGTTGCAGATAGGCACTATTTTCTCTTTAAAATGGTTTTCTTAAGCCCTAGATTTAGAAAGCTTTCAAATACATGACATTTTTTCTTCTAGAGCAGTAAAATAGGATAAGATTCTTAGATTAACTTCTTTTATAAGGAAGAATAAAATCCAGTGCCTGTTAAAACAATGGAAAAGCTCTTCTTATGGACGAATCTTCAAAAATTTTGCATACACACAAAGAAGCAAGCAAATATTTTGAAAGTATGGAAGTTTAAAATTTATATTGCTTTGTCCTGCATTATTCACATTGATTTAAGCATAAGATTATGGCAGATTTGCCATAAGCAGATTCCATCAATTTTATTTGTATGACTAAACACCGAAGTGGCATGAAAACTGCTTGGAGAAATGCAAGAGAGAGATGATCAGAATAATCTATTCCCCAAGAGGAAAACATGCAAAATATTTGTGCTAAAACAGAAAGGTCTAATTGTGGAGATGGGGAAGAATATGATTACCTTGGAGGCACCTACTCCTAGGAGAAGGCTGGTTGAAAACTACATATACATGTAAAATTTATTAGGCTACAAAAAACATGAGTCCCAATCCCCTGTTTCCATAAATGTCTAGGTAAAAAAGAACTAATGTGTAACATCCACATAGTAAAGCAAAGAAATTGCACACATTGCCTTCCTGTGTTGTGAGTGAACCATGGTATTGGATTGATACCTGGAATTAATCAATTTCACTTTGAGCATCCCAATTTCCATCAGTAAAAGGGATTAATAAATAGAAGAGAGAGAAATGAGAGATTCAGAAATAGATGAGGGACTCATTCATTATAAAGTATAGTAAAACAGAAATATAGATTTGGTGGAAATCCGATAAATTATTAAGATGAAAATATGATAAATCCAAAGGCATATAAATAATTGAGACCCAATCTACTTATTCTGTCTCAGGTGAAAGGAAATTATTTATGTTTGTGAAGAGCACGCGTGTTTTTGAAAAGCTACATTTAAGTGAATAGTCTTATGTCATTGTTTGGGTGGACTACTGATGTGTGTAGGCTTGTAAGATCAAGCTCTTAGTATTGCTACCTAATTAAATAAAGACCCATCAAACATACAGGTAAGCACACCTGTAGTCTAGATATGGCCTCTGATGTTCTGCATGTCCTGGTCAGTAAAATATTTCCTAGTAAGATTTGCATTGTTATTCCCATTTTCTCCCCCACCGCAGAAGCCCTGAAATGGCACAGGGAATGAGCAAACTGTGCTTGCTAGAAGCACAATTTAATTCCTGCCAAATTTGTGTTCTATCCTGTAGGTTTGTGCTCATTCTGGTGGCTTATATTTAAGTATCTCTTTAGTATGTATGAATATTTTTATGTATTTGTATGTCTTAAAAGACAGGAAAGGGAAGGGTTGTACAACGGTAACAATAGAATATCACCTTTACCCAGAGAGGCATAACAGATCAAAAGATGTGTATTTTTTGCATCTGATAGACCAGCTCTTGCACCCAATTGCGTTAATGCATGCCTGTGCAAATGTAACCACTAACACAACGTACACACAGCACATCTTAACAAAACTTTGCTGTTTACAGACAGTATAGCTTCTGATAATTTATGCAAAAAATATTCTAGGCAACTGGCTTGCTTTGATTCTCTGTAGCATTTTCAAGGGATTATCTGCACTTTGGTAATGTTTTTTTCTCTTGAGGAATGCTTTTTCAAGCAGATGTAAACTGAAATGATAATGCTTATGTTTCATTTAAAAAACTGCTGTGAGGATCGGACATGGCTTTTACTTGTGCCATGATTCCATGAATTCATGACAAGATTGTGAAATCAAGAGAATTTTTGAGATTCTTAGTCTCTTTGGGCAGAGAGATGTTTGGACACACCCAGAATGAGAAATCTTTGGCCAGTTTTTTATTTGGACCATACTAAACCATATTGAAATGTGCCTGTGTTAAAAAAAAAAAAAAAATTATGCACATTGCAGCTCCCAATGTGAATAATGTCATGTGCTAAATTTCAGTTTCAATGTCGATCCGTAAAATAAAGCTTGGGTTTTCTTCATTTGCGAGAGGGTTTAAGGTGGTTGTGGTTATTGTTATTTCGGGGAGTTTTGTCATCATTGTCCTCAACATCAAATTGATCACATAAAGACGACAATGAAATTTGTATACTAGCTATGATGAAATGCAATGTTAGAGGATTGCTTTTTCCCTTTCTTTCATTACCGTTACAATATTTACAGACTTCTACAGGTTTATTGGAATATACTTTCTGGATGAGAAAAAATTTTCATCTTACTGAAGCTGTGCAATTTTAGGTGAACAGTTAAATCAGCACGTGTTTGCAGGGATAATTAATAGTTGCATTTGCCACTTGCACTCAGTAGAGGTTTTAAGCACTGGAATGATTTAAAACACTGACTAATTAATCCCTGCCACACTGCTTTGAGGCAGATAACAAATGCCACACTGTACAACCATGGTAGAGGTGATAAACTGAGGCACAAATCTGCTAAATTTGCAGTTAAGCCCGGATTATCACTGAGTAGACCTGAATCCTCATCAGTTGCGTGCCTGAACCACTAACACTCATTTGAACTAGAAGAATTAGCAAAGAGTTTGTATCTCAGAAAAGAAGAAAAATCCTCCTTATTATCAAAGATTTTCACATTTTCCTGTTCAGAAACTTGATATGAGCATGATGTTCTATGGCTCAGATCATTTACCTGACTTTTTAGTGCATCTATATGCATTAAAAAGCAGTTAGAGACAGACATAAAACTCTGATGTGGCATATGTAGCTTTGTTCATTTCATTTTATTACAATATGATCCCAGTACTATACAAACTTACATTGGCTTAGTAAGGACTATATCCATTAGGCAGTGGGGTTTTGAGCCGAAATAACCATTTTTAAAATGAAAAAAAAAAGAATAAAATAATAGCCCCAGTGTTAGATACACTGTATTTGGGGCTTTTACGCCTGAGTTCATGACACATCAGACAATTACGCTTATTATCGTCCATTACACAAGAAGTAGTATCTTTGTGTAAAGAGTCTGTCAGGCACAGCTTAAATCTGTGCACACTTATTTTTCATCACAGACAGCTAAATTCAATTTCAGCTAGAAACTTCTCCAGTCAAAGAAACCCAATACCTAGAAGTTCCCCAAAGTTAACCAAACAGTAAGCATGTAGCTGTGTTTTATTGTTCAGATCAGTGTATAGGTTGTATGTGAGTAACACTGGATTAGAGATGTTGGTATGCTATGGGAAAAATACTAACAACTATAAAGCAAGCTCAGAAGATATTTGCTTCACTTTAAGATTTATTATTTTTTTTTTAAAGATCATATCCTATTTAACAATTAGGGCCTTTAGGATGGTATTAGTTGAAACACTTCAGACTTTGAACAGTCAGGTTCGTGGTTATTTCAGGATAATTATGTAATCTTTCAAAGTAAAACTACAAAAAGGAATGCAACTTTTGTTGGAAAAAGTGAATATCTAAATGGAAGGTTTGGGATTTCTGCCTCAGTATCTTCATATAAAATATATTAAAATGAAGTTACAGAAGTCACCACAGAGTTCTGCCATGGCTTTGGAAAAAAGAAATCCTTTTTCCACCAGGGAAAAGGACACTGAAGTAAGTTAGCTATTCAAACTTGAAATGGAAGACTTTATGATATTATTTTTTCTATATACTTAATATTGGCAAAACGTACTAGTGATCAATATGCTGAGCAAGTAGTGAACCTTCGTCCTGACTAGGTGTTTGATCTTCATAGTAAAGGAAAAGAGTTGAACTTTCATAGCAATAAACTACTTCATTTTTCTCTGGAATTACCAACAAGGCTGCCAGTTTTTGTGATAAATTTTTGAGGAGTTATGTGACCACTAATACAATATATCTCCAAGGATGAATGGACCTGAGAGTATCACTGGTTTCACATGATCTCTCTTTTCTCTAATTTTGTGAAAAATTATATGGTAACCATATCTTGGAGTAAACAAAAACATAGTTCTTACCTGTAGGACCTCAAATTAAATCATGCTTTATAGTTATGGAATTTCTAGGGCACAATGCCTTGGATTGTGCAACAAAAACATAATTTTTGGTTACTTGCTTTTCTGCTCATTGCTTTTGGTATATAGACTAAAGTAAATATTTTAACCAATATACAGTGTTCCTACCTACAGCATTTTTAGTTTAGTAAAAATAGTAGCAGTTGCTGACATTCTTACATCTCATTGAAGTATTTTGAAAAGATTTTGAGATTTCTACCTCTGTACCAATCTATAGTTGCTCTGCTTCTATTTTTTTAAACAGTCATCTTGAACTTTTTTGGACTAACTGCAATAACCTAGAATTTTTACTTACAATCTTTTTTTTCAGTTTATGAACAAATTTTTACCATTTTGTATCATACCAGACTGAAAAAACTAATATAAGTCTTTGTGAATGACACAAGTAGTCAAGAGCTGCTTGATGGTACAGTAAGAATCTTGGGGGGGGAGGGTTGTGTGTGTATGCAAAAATACATACATACACATCCATAGATACATATATAGAGAGAATTCTGAACAGTGGTCAAGATATCTCAGGGAAACATACTATTGTGTAATAAAACCTATAGGTGTTCTAGTATTAAAACGCACTAACACATAAATTCCTTAAACATAGGAGTACTGTCGATCGATTCCACAACCATGTGAATACTTAGTTGTATTCTTCTTTTAAGCCTGCAAGTGATACTTCATTTTAGATAGGGATCATACTGATGTTAAGAAAAATGTGTGAGTGATAATCAATTTTACTTCTTGGCTGGAAAAGTAATCATATTACTCTCCAATTTACATTGGAGAAGGACTCTATTCTACTTTTACCCGAAAGTGAAGGGAAAGAATTCATGCTAGGCTTGGAAAGGACGATGTATTTATGTCCTTCCTACTTAAAACTGTAATTATGTGAAAGCCTCCATGGGAAATACAAGCAACTGGAAAACTTTTCCCTTAAGCATGTCCACAGTCCTGTCAAGCCAGCTATTTCCCACTCTTTTTAGCATATTTAATCAGTCGGGTCTTGTTTATTCTGTGAATATTAAACTTCAGATAGGGTTGCTTTTCCATTGGTTTTATAGATACACACACACATAAAATATCTATATATGGGTTTAGGGACATACATCTATAAAAAACTATGGGCTGCAAAATATGATATGCTTCAGTATGTTAAACAATGTAGTAATGTTTGCACGTTTGAAAATTATTTTTAAAAAGAGAGAAGATTGCTGTGCTGAAAAGCGGAAATGTGATTTAATGTTCCTGTTTAGCTGCATCACTAAGCTCATTTGTGAATGTTTGGTATTTTAGTTCTTGTTACTCTTAAGTCCTTACTGCCTGTCCTGCCTAATAGGACTCTGCTGGTTGGACTAAACAGATCTTCAATTTGAAAGTTTTGAAGATGTCCTTAGCAGTGAGGTCCCTTTCGTTGCAGTGGGAAGAGGACTGGGAGCCTCTGCTTCTCTGTCTAGGGAGGGAGCATATTTAGGGAATAAGAGGAAACAAAATCCCAGTAAGACCTCTCCTGTAGTAATATTCAGAGCAACACACACCGAGTTCTTCCTAATACGTGCATTTTCCTGGGGTATCTTGATAGTATGCAAGCAGAAAAATCTCCCAAAGCTGTGAAGAAAACCCAGCTTTACTATAAGAGATTGCCTGGTGAAGCTGGAGAAATTATATCTTGCTGTTGTCCAGATCACTATTCAAAGAAGAGAATTCAGCTTAAAATAAGTTATTTAGCTGTCCAATTCCCTTTACTTTCCGTAAAGGTCCAGTTGGGTTTTTTTTCCACACACATTGCATTTACTTCATAATAAAGAAAGAAAACAAACAAAAAATCAGGTTCTAGCTTTTTATTTGGACAATGAAAAAGTTCTTTTAAAATGTTTTTTATTTAAAAAATAGTTTATGTAAATGAGCTTTTATTTTTGGAAAGTGCTTTTTACTGTGTTTGGTAATGCATGCTGCAATTCAGTCAAAATGGAATTGTTTAAAAGATTCAATTTTCTGCACTCTCTACATTTTTTTTTTTTCCTCCTGAATATGTTCTGTCAGCCACACAAAGAATTTGCTTTGAATATTTTTATGCATCAACATAGTGGCTGTTCTGGACCAGTTTTATGCAAAATAAAAAAAACCAGCCCCAAACCCTGGCATTAATTTCACAAATGGTAAGTATTGATATATTCAACTATTTATGAAGACTGATATTCCTGCTGATCATTACTGTATGTTTTTAGATACAGCATTAATAAAAGCAGAAAATCCCAATATTTCAGGCACACTTGAGTTTTTTTTCTCTTAGAAACTATACAAACCCATTTGTATCATCAGAATTAATCTAATAGGATTTCACTTTGTTTAGTTATTATTTTATTAATCTGTAATACTAATCTATAATTAAACAAGATTTATCAGTTATTGAGAAGGTTTTCTGTTAAAGGTATATTTGGTGCAGATCCTCCAAAAGTAAATGTGGTTATTTTTATAACTAGCTTAGAGGTATCACAGATTTTCCTTGAAGCCTGAAAGCAGGAATCCTGGAATGATAGAAATGTCTTTAGAGGGGGGAGGAGGGTAGGAGAGGAGAGGAAATACCTTCATAAAATCTGAAAAGCACATTCCTGTTCTCTGATAATAGATGCCATAGCACAATGTTTGCCAGATTTTAGCTAAGCTGATAAGAACAGTGGAGTGGAAAAAAGAAGTTAGGAACTCAAGCAAATACTGACTAGTAATGATTTGACTAGTACCTTTATAAATAAGAAATGTTACCGGTGTGAGTGAAATTCAAACAAGAAAAAACAGTGAATTTGTCTAAGTGGTGCAATGGCAGATCAACATAGATGACCTGAAGGTCATTTTAACATTTGAATAGCTAATATTTTCTACTCAGGAAGGGCGAGCATTTAATCTGTGACAAGAACTGTGCAGATTTTGTGTGAGAAAGTGATTGCGGGAAGGATTTCTGGCATTTTTCCAAGAAAAATTATTGAAAATATATTTGGCTTTTTTACTTGTTAAATTATACAAATTATCAGAAAATATATATTTTCTGAGCTATATTATCCGAGACAGGGAAAGAATCTTCTAGCTAGATATCGCAGGCTTCTAGAGAACAAAAGAAAGACATATAAATATATGCATGTGCATATATGTATATAAATATAAATATAACATCAGTACTTGCTTACACACAATTAGATGTGATTGCCTGTGCCTGCTGTGTAACTAGTAATTGGCTAATCAAGAAGATTTCTAAGCTTCTAGTTCAGTAAGGATTACCTGGATGATAATTACCGTTTATTCTTTTCTTGCTTTGAACAATTTAGTTTTAAATCCAAGGGAAAAAAGGGATGATTTTTTTCATGAAATTTCCAGCACTTCTTAATTTAGCTAGTATATATCTGTGTCTGTCATTAACAAGTCATAACATAGGAGAAAGTAATTAGGAAAAAAAAAATTAGTACTTTAAAAGATAAAAACTAAAAGAACACTTAGGTACTGTGAAGATCATATTTAGGGCAGAATACCTAAAGAATTCCTAGTTGTATTTAAACCAGTTTTCTAATCCCCTGCTAGGCCAATTCATACATAATATGGTAAAAGGACATGGGTTCTATTTTTGGGTCAGCAATCACATTTTAAATGAATCTTATTATCCCCCTGTCTCATTTTCCACATTTCTAAATAGGGATAATAAGATTTATCTGCCTTGGCAGTACATTAAAGACAGTATAAAGCTCCAAATTATTAATTCTTATTAACACACGCACATGCACACTTAAGCAAAGGAGATCACATTCTGCTGATGAACCTAAAGTAGGAGACTGGCCAAGCGACACACAACTGAAATCTTAAACTTTGTTGAGAAAATCTAGAAAGCATGGATTTGCACATATTTTCAATGTATTTGAGAGAGAGAAATTAATTTATTTTGAGGCAGTGTTCTTCTGACACACAGAGGAAAGAGAGGACGAGGGTAGTAGCACAGTCATCTGAACCCTCACATGGGAAAGCTGCCATTTTAAGCAGCTGTGTTACAGGATGAGTTCATGGGAAGACCCGGAAGTGCTCTTGGGTCCTGCTGTGGGCAGCAGCTGTCTTCTGACTCCTCGTTGACTGTAACACAGACCAGACACACATTTGTGTCCCCTCTATGTGCTGTGGTTCCCATGAGAAGGAAATCTAAGTACCTTACCCAAAGGGATGCTCCAGGCCCAATCTCGATGGTCCAGGAGCTCAAGGATTTACACTTGACAACAGTTAACAGACAGCCCAGTAATACGCTATGTGGGTTACAGTCATTTCCCATGTTTATCACAGCAACGAGTATAACAACTAACAGAAACAGTGTAGCTCTAATATGATTATTAGCAAAAAGTAAGTATTTACAATATTAAGCAGAACAAAGTTTTAGACTTCTTTTTTTTCTTTTCTTTTTTTTTTTTTTTTTTTTTAGTCGTAAAAGCTTACAGAACTAAAATAGAGGGATTACTTTGAATTGCATGCATTTCCATAGTGTTTTGTAACTCAACCATTTATAAATTGTGCAAATACAAGGGAACTGGAAGATGAAAGGGAGCAAAGCCATTAATCAGCTCGCTAATGTGTTTTCCTTATCAGGCTGAAAAAAGTGCAGGTGAAAGAACAAGCAGGTAACATACATTATGAAAAAGAGATGGAGTGTCAGATACAGCTTTGTGAGGTAAATCTGCGTGGTGGGAGAGATTTAACTTTTCCCTTAATATAAATTTCCCAATTCTATAAATAACATGCTTAGAAAATACTCTTGTGTGTATAATGACCTGGTATATGTTCCTGAATCTAATGTGTGTTTCCCAGGTGACATTAGGCAGGAAAATCAAATCTCCTGTATCATCAATACATCTATACCTCAGCAGTAACCTATAATCTGTTTCCTTCTCAGCCAGTTCATTACCTGTGTTAAAAATACAGTATTTCATCCTCCTTTAATGTGTCATGTCATCTGCCTCCAAACAATTGCAGCTGCTTGCTGTAAGCATCCAGGCAATTTTTAAAGCGATCCTGAACTTTAGCACTGTGGGGTCTAGTATGAGGAAGCCGTTGTCTCTATGTTTTAACCACCACCTAGTCTTGTGTGGCATCTTTAAATGTCGCTTTAACAGAAATAACAATAATCATATTGGTAAACTTGACCTTTTTATTGTAATTCCTAACATGACTGTTCTTTAGGTCAATTTAATGTTAACAGCTACTTAACTTTGATAATTGTATAGTTTTGGGAAATGATTTTGCATCTAATCATCTTAAGCCTTAATTCTGAGTGCAGACATATCTCAAGTGCCAGAAGGGGATTCTGTCCCAATATAATAAAATA
The DNA here is from genome assembly GCA_013398295.1 of Chionis minor. NCBI lineage: Eukaryota > Metazoa > Chordata > Aves > Charadriiformes > Chionidae > Chionis > Chionis minor. Next base: position 228,151 of record VZSF01007385.1, read on the forward strand.
CCTGTGATTTAAAAAGTCAACTTTTATCATTGACTTTCCACTTTATGATTTGTATGGATGTATCATGAGAGTAGAAAAGACACCACCTGTGGATCTGGAGCTTTCTGTTGTGATACTGTTAGTGAATTTGGTTTCACGTGTAGAGTCTTCTGGTTCACCTCTGGGATACTGTTACTGACTGTGCAAACTGATCTCTTTGGGCTAGAAAATTCGTCTTTATACTGCAACGCTTGAGCTGATCTCTAGAGAAGGCCTGTTGCAAAAGCCAGTAAATTACAGCAAAGTACATACTGACAAACTCAACATACAAAACATAGGAATGGAGCCAGAGAACTTATTATAGCACATATCTTTCTTTCTCTAGTTTATTTATATTTTAGAAGTCATTAATAATTGTATTTATGGTTCCCGTTATGTTAGTTTTGATAATCTTTACATAGAGATGTTTCTACAACAGTCTTACAGATTCCACGGGCTGTGAAGCCATTGTAAATTGATTATGGTGGACAGACTGTCTTCTTGAATACCCATCTGACATGTAGGATATGTATGTTCTTGTATCTTGATTACCTGAAAAACATATAATTTAAAGGGATATTCTAAAAAATAATAATTTAAAAAGTTTATTAATGAGTGCCCAGTTAAGATTCAGTTCCATCAACAGTAACAAATTAAAAGAGAGCATATAAGAAGTACCTCAAACTGGCTTGAGTAAATTTAATTCAGCACTTATCTTGAATTCCTGAGTCCATTAATTTCTTTCAAAGAAAACGTATACATGAATACACTAAAAGTCTGCACAGAAAACCCCAATCATTGCCACTCTGTTGGAAGCTATAATTGTATTAATAATTGCTTTGAACCTGTATAATCTTTTTAATTTTAGTGCTGTACAAGAATTTGCTAGTCACCTACGTTGATGCAAAAGGAGAGATACTACTTATTTTACACTGTAGGGTAACCTTTGCTGGTTTGTTAGAAACGACAAACACAGTGATGGTACGAAGATCTCCGGTGATGTCAGTGTCCTTGATCCAAATGTTTAAACTGCCCAAAGCATCAGACACGCTTACACAAGTACCCAGCTATTTGATTAAAACCCTGAGGTGAGATTTTTGAATTATTTGCAATCTGCAGCTAATTTCAAGGTGTTATCTTGTGAAGAGCTGGTGAAATCATAGAATTAATTACTGGATAGTATAATAGAAATCAGAATATGTAATGAATCTTATTCTTACTTGTGCCCTATCTCTACCGGGAACAGTTGGCAAGGATGCAGGGCAGGAACAGGTTAAAGATACTTATTTCTTCTGCCTTGACTGCTCAGTATGGTTCAGAGCATACTCAAGAGTGCCTTAAACTGCATTGCCTGGGTGTGGTTCCTTGTTGCTTGGCATCTGCCCTGTGGAGGAAATATGTGAGTGAGTCGTCAGCTGCTGGGTGCCGTTGTGGGATGGTGGTGGGAGAAGGAGCTCTGTCAGTCTTTCATGCCTGATGAATTTCCACTTTGCTGCTGCCAAAGCTACTGATATTGTGGTCGGTGCCTTCAGCTAGAGCGAAGTAACTGTAGGCATGGGGGAAAACTTGGTCCCACGTCCAAGCAAACAATTAGTTATAATCTCGACTCTTGAGTGCAAGCCAGGAGGAGATGGTGAAGGCATGCAAGAAATGAGTCTCAGAGCTTATCCCGAGTAAGCACATGGCAGTAAGCTTCCCGGCTCCCACTGATATTAACAGCTGAGGTAGAAAAATGACTTTCAGTTTAAATCCAGGCTCCCCTATTGATTTCCAGCTTGATTTCTATATGAATGTCATATCTCTCTCTTATCAGCTTCATGCAGCTCTAGTTGGTTTGGCACTTTGTGATGTTCTTGACATTGTTCAGAGAGATGTTAAGTTAAAGCTGAAAAGCTTCCTTGACCCGAAATTTAAACAAGAATGTGACAGTCCTGGAAATTTACTTATGACTCAGAAACATGTCTTCAAAAGTACCAGCAAACTGCCTTTTAAGAAGCACTTCAGACAAGCCCATTGCTAGCAGTAACTATACAGTAATAATTTGTGAGCAAATATTAACTGCTCAGTATTTTGATAGACGCTGCTCAACTAGAGAACAAAAATTATTTAGGAAGGAGATTCGTACGCTAATCTGAAGTCCGTGGGAAGCTTTTCTTCCCCTACCCCACCCCAGAAGGTTTTTTTCATTTCACAGATATATATGAGTTGATGTGGGTGACTTTTAGACATGATGGAATAAATAAACCTGTAGGTTTCACAGTCATTCTGTCTGATTAGCATCAGCTATGCGTTTTTGCAGTTGTTAAAAGAAACAGTGGTCACGGGGTTAGAAGAGAAACTGGATGATGAAAGTATGGTGTGGTCCTGTTAAAGAAAAAGAAGGTATGGTAAGGGAAGATTAACTCCCTTAAAATTTATGGGCAGAGGTTTATATGTGGACTGGCAATGGTTGGGGATGTTACAAAGAGCAGAGAATGAATGCTAAACCTATTACTTTTAGTCATAACTGAAGTGTTTTGCTCAAACGAGTCACTCTCCAAAGGCAGCGATCATTATTATGAGTTTGTACCCCCTTTTTGTAAAGGGTTATTGCTTGTTGTCCAACTGACAGGCCAGGAACTAAAAACTAAAAATAGGAAAATATATCAAGAAAAAAAAACAAACACGTAAGCCTTTAAGACCTTAGAAATGGCAACATAGGGCAGTTTTCTGAGGAATGAGCTGGAGAAATGACTGCAAATTGGAAAGAACTGGCTTGTAGTTGAACTCCCTGTAGACTCCTTTCTGGTCCTTTGCTTCACAGTAACTTTGCTAGTTAGGACTTTACTGTCTGGAAAATATAAAGAGCCTTCATTGATCTGCTTTCAGGTCTTGTAAATTATTGCTTTGTGATCATATTTTCTACTGAATAGGGCAGAAGACTTTCATGTTCAGGGTTGGAAGGTGTGAAATCAGATGAAGATGTGTATTAAGTTTCATAGATTGTACACAGTTCTTTAATATGCAGACATATTTACATATACATATGCATAAACATATGCAAAGACAAAAAGCTCTTGTGAACTTAATGGTGATAAACATTTTTTTTTTTCTTCAGTATTTCCCTTGGAATTTAAAAGTAGATTGCCAAGACATGCAAAGAGGAGACAGGAATTACACACCTGAATTAAATACATGGAGAATCTGGAAGAAAATTAATCTTGCGTTGATGAGCTAATTACTCGTAATTGGCTTGCAGAGAGCTTTTGGGGGAAGGGAGTAGGGTGTGGATAAAAGTGATGTAAGGATTTCATAACTGATTACAGCAAGGTGTGAAACTGCTGTAATCAGATACTGACTGATACCAAAAAGTCTCAGGCCCTGTTACGATGTTGCACAATTTACAAGAAAGTCTATGGGATAGCTAAGTGCAAATGAAGTGAATTTACCCCATGAAATAAATGTCAAAGAAGTTATTGTCTGTGGAAAACAACATAATACATCAGGGGATACAAAATAAAAGTGGTAAGGTTTTTTTTTTCATTTGATTTGGATAGAATTTTTTTCATTTGTCGTTGATAATATGACTTCATCAACATATAGGTGAGGGTCAGTGTTTAGTGGTGAATGCTTCATAATAAAAATGTTGTATTTTCTTTCTATAGTAGAAGCAGTTCATAGTTCTACTGTGGGGATTTTTGTTTGTATTTGTTTGTCAGTTGATTTATAGATGGGCATCTCTTGTGTATATAAATAAAGCACATCATGAAGGTTAATTCAAATAACATTGGGCTGAGGTGGTAGCGAATTCTTAAGTAGCTTTTATAGCCTGTGAAAAAGAATTGCATGGGTCCAGCTCTTGTGGCAGTTACAATCTCCGGGGAGTCTTTGCACAAATAAGCAGACTGGATTCTTAATTCAGTAGAGAGCAAACGCAGCAAGAGAAGCACTCAGATGATCCAGTTCATTGTATCCCTGTTGCTAAGCAGACAGGCTTTTGTACCAGTTGGAACATTTTCAGGCTCTGTGGCTGCATTCCTAGATGAGTTGCAATAATTAAATGTGAAAGTAGTGATTGCCAGCATTGCTTGCCAATTCCAGTTTTACAAAAAGGGGCAAAAACATCTGATCAGCCCTAGACAGAAACAGAAATTTGTTTGACCTATAATTATGTGCCAAACCAATGGCGGTGTGAGTTTAAAGAAACAAAACCATAAAAATCCTTCTAAGCTATGGATTGTTTTAATATTCTGAGAGGAGATATTCCTTGTTGGTAGGGAATACCCTGGAGGAGGAAATTCCCTTTAAGTGACTGTATTTCTACTGGTAACAGCTTTTTTTTTTTTTTCTTTTTTCTCTTTAACCTATTTCAAAGCTTCTTGAACTTCTGATTTTGCTAGGCACTGAGTAAATTCTTTTTATGTAATGGATAAGGCTAGGCATTGTCTGTAATCTGCTCGTTTTCCAGTTCTTGTTGTCTCATCAGCTTTTTCAGCCACCTCTGCTAGGGACTGAATAACAAGGGAGAGAGAACTGAACTTTTTGCTGCTTCTCAGTTGACAGCTGCAGAGGCGGAGAAGTGGCAATAATAAACTTCTGGGTTTCATGTGAGTGAAAAGGCCTATGCAGTCATTTTCCATCCATTTGTATGGACTCTGTGGAAGCAAGACAGGGCTGTTGGTGATTCTTGCTGCTAAATGCTGTAGAAAGGTCTGATAACATGAGTATTGGTACCACCCAGAGAATAAAACCAGCTCTGTTAAAAATGTGGACCGTTTGGTTGTTTGTTTTTTTTTTTTAATTGCAAATTTACCAAAAAAGGACAAATATGTTTCTCCAACGTAAAAAGATGATCAGAAAAAAAATTGAGAATTAAAATGGACTTTGCTACTTTGTTGTCTTACCAGGTTGGTACCAGAATTTTTACATATTTATGTATTTTAAAGTTTTCAACATTTGATAATTTATGTATAATTTCTCCAATCTACTGACTTGCACGTAAACTTGTTTCACATACTGTAGAAGACCAAGTGAGAAGAGGTGGGACAACCTGCCTCCTTATTGACTCCTACCTCAGTTAGAGCTTCTTGCTAACATGCTTACAAGAGAAGATGTGTTGAATTTGTTTTACAGGCTGTACAACTACTACTGTGACATGAGCCTCCTAGCTGGGTTGGAAGTAGGTGGAATTTAAGGTTCTCCTATCATGAAATGAGACTTGTCCTTCTTAAAATGCTGGCTTTGTATAAGTGGCTTTTTTTCCCACTGGGAAATAATTTTGCATTAAAACTTTCAGAGAGCTTTTGTGAATGCAGAAACATTTTCTTCTCCTATGGATAAGACAAATAAGATCAGAGTTCAAGCCATAATTCAATACTTGGGACTGGAGGCCTGCCTTGAAAGATCAAAAATTCTCAGTATGGAAACCATGCTTTGCTCTGTGCTTTCAGAAACAGCTATATAAAGGTAATTTATGAGGTGTCTAATATCCAGTAATCATTTTCCTTTGTACAGGTCAGACTATTGCAAGTTTTAGGGTGAATACAAAATTGTGAAGTAAGTCTACAGTTGTCCTTTTTATTTTATTTTTACTATTTGTATAGTGAATATCATAAGCTCGGTCAGCTCGTCAAACTGAGTTAAATAAAAATTGAACGACTTGTACTGGGCATGGGAATCACGGAGCAGGCATCATAACAACATGAAGTATTGTTGATAAATGGTATAGGAAAATGTCCTACTTATTCTTCCTTTGCTTGCAAAGAAAACTCAGCATCTACTTGGAATTTACCAACAGTGCTAAGTTATTTCTTCTTAATAGCTAGTTAATTTTTCACCTGATTGATTTTTCGCTGAACCATTACCCTTCACTGATGGCTGTTATTGCCACAAATTTTGCATGTTTTAATTATGGCTTATATCAAGATTTACTTTTGTGTCTTAGTTCAAGCTGAAAGTCACATTTTATCACGTAAACTAAACAATTAAAAATGCATGGAGAGGAACAGTGGGAATAATGTACATGTATAAATGGCTTACATAAGATAATGATATATAATGTTTATACCACAAATGTGTTGTCTCCCATCTTGCTGCTATTGTATTACTTCATTGTAGATTAAATGTACAACATGTCATTAATTATTTATTTTTCTGTGTTGCTGGGCTAACATTTCACTGTGCAATAGTTCCCCTTGCTTCATAAAAGCTTGAATTTTTGCTCTTGGGTGAGCTGATGTGAAATCCCCTTAGTGTTTCATCTGCCATGTAATTATCTAACTATTAAACCAAACTCCATGAAGAATCAGAATAGATTTAACGGGTGTCAAGGAATGCAAAGTGATGAGTGCTAACAAGGAAGGATGAAAGACCGGAGAGTATATCCGTGAACACATCCAAAATTCTCTGTGGTTGATGGTTCCTTAAAGGAGGATGCTTGGTCATTTATCTGTTGAACCTATCCCAAGACTTTTGCTATTCACGGTTATTATTTTGAGTAGAATATCACTACTTTTTGTGTAAAAGCTTTCAGGTAATGCACCTCGGTGTGAGGGTGTGGACCAAGGTCTTGCTTTGTTGAGTTTCCTTGTTATTTGCAAGGCTGAATTAGTAAATCAACAGACGTCTGCCTGAGCTGGAAGTAGCTGCATCTCAGCTCTGATTGATTGCTTAAAGCATCGAGTCTTTTACCTGCGGTTTAGCCCTGGCTGTTTGACTTTGCAGTGCAGACATACTCAGAAGCGTGCATAGTCAGGTACGTGGAGAGGCTCTTCACCAGGGCTGCAGAAGGGCACCAGGTCTCACAGGAGAGGCTGCACCTCCTGTGGCATTTTGCTCTCACGGTCCACCAGAGGAGTCAAAACCAGTGGGAAAGAAGAGCGCTTGGGGAGCGCATGTGTTAACACCGGTGTTTAGAAAGGAGGAAGGACCCTGTGAAACTTCAGGAACGTACTCTGAGGTTGCCCACCCACTATTGCTGCTTCAAAAGTGGGCAAAGATTAAGCTGTAGATGAGCATCCTGCATGTGGGACAGTGTTGGCACAAAAGAGTTACTGTGCACTGAAAGGAATAACAGCATTTTGCAATAGCTCCTATATGGAGGCAAGTCCTGCCACTGCCTTAACAAGCAGTGCAATACAAACAAGCCTTGAATCGGAGATATTTCACAACTTTTGTAGGTGGGTTTTTTTTGAAACTCATCTTGGGCAACAAATATTTGTGAACAGTCACTTCATAAATACATTCATGATGAATATTCGTCTGCTATAGAGAGGAATTTCTGACTGGGATTTGACTTGCATGCACATACTAGGACAGATTTCTACCATAGGCAATTACAATAATTTAAAGCAAGACATGATGAGAATAAAGAGTAGAAAGAGCAGTTGTAGTTGCCTTAATGATTCTGTTTCATCTGAAAAATGGTTTGTTTCATTTCCAACAACATCTGCCATATTCATTTTTAATTGTTTTCCGATTTTGAGATAAATAATATAAAAGGCGATGATATTTGATTGAAAAAAAATTCCATTATCTCTAATTACTTTCAAGGATAATTCAGGTTGGAATGGACTTCAGGAGGTCTCTAGTCCAACCTCTGGCTGAAAGCAGGGTCAGCTATGAGATCAGACTGGGTTGCTCAGAGCTTGAGGACCTACAAGGAGGGACAGTGCACATATTATGCATATTTGTTTTTCTTGACTAAAGACAATGTTCAATCTTGTGCTGAAACTGAATGAGACATTGACATCATTGTGGGATGAATCTGAATGAGTTTTCAGTAGCAGGGTAGTAACTTCCAGCATGTGGTTTCACGCTGGTGTAAGTGGGAAGCAGTCTAAGTCCCAGTAGAAAGGGGAGTGCTACCTTGCTGCTAATGGAGGCAAAAGTGTGAATTGTTGACCGCAGTCTACTTTATTATGATTTGGTTGAATTTTTGTACTATTTCTCACTGGAATCTGTCCTCTTCCTGTCATTAGAAGTTAAGCAGTTGAAGTGTACTTCAGGTGTTCATCTCAATTCAAATCTAAGGATATTTTGATCCTTTTGATACTTTGACGAAGTGAGTTAGTAAAGGTAAAGGATTTCTATGAGGAATTGTGGTAGGTTCTGTTGAGGCTTCCCTTTACAGCAACATAGTTTTGACCTGACCCTGACCTGTCTTGCTATCGTGGCGATAAAAGGTTACTGGGATAGCTAGCTACTTAAGCCAGAATCGTGCCAAAGCTTTGCAGGAAACAGATTTGATTAGATTAGACTTCATGTTCTTTTCCCATCCCAACTGTGCTTCCAGAGAAGTAGTTTTTACCCTGTTCAAGTATGATATGAACGTCAACAAAGTGAAAAGACAGTTTTTTTCTGCCTTTAGGAAAATTGTGACAAGAGTTTGCGTTACATTCACTTTCCACACTTAACGGTAACAGGACTATAACCGCCTTCCTCACAGTCATGCCCTGCGGTGTGATTCCAGCCCTACAAAGTGGCTGCTCTGATCATCTGGTGTTACATCCACATCATAGTTACAGTTAGACACTGGGAAAGCTACAACTGTGGGAAATGCACTTACTCTCCCTCTGCTTCCCTTCCTACACAGGCACGTTCTTCCTTAATTTAATTAAATGTCAGGGGAAACTCTGATCTGTGACATCCAGAGGGACAGTTTTGAGCCTTACAAGGGTTAGAAATGTGGGAAGAAAACTTGACTATAGGCAAACAAATTGTTATTCCTTTTCACTTTTGTATTACAGAGCAAGAGATCTAAATTTAAATGTGTTATCCTGCATGCATAACTTTTGTTGACTCAACCAAATATATGTATTGTCTAGAGAAAACTGGAACTTGGGCCTCCTGGGCAATTAGCAAGGTGTTATGTCACCTCTTACGGCACATGTATTTTTGATCTTGAGTAATTCACATGCTGCTTACAGTTCTAGTCTGTCACAACATTGTTGCTCACTGGTTGCTAGTCAGTGCCTAATTTTGATTTTTATTTTTCCTTCTACGTTTTAGTCACATAGGATAAACATTAATGTGACATGAACTTGAATTGACCACAGGCAAAAAAACCTATGGCCTTAAATACTATCTTTTTCACTCATCAATTTAAAATTATTAAAGTGTGAATAATAAAAAATAAAATTTTAGAGCATTATGTACAGTGGCGTGAATCTCCAGCCTGTATGATACTGTGTTATTTCATCCTTCTGTATTTGCAGATGCATTTGTCTTAGCATTATGAACAAAAGCATGCAAGATTGAGGGCACAAGTGGGTTTTCAAAAGAGCTTACCTATAGTATTTGCAAGTAAGAAGGTGATATGAGTGTGGGGTTTCTCCACTGATTGTATAACCTGCCTCTCTGTTAGGATAGCATGTGAACTACCAATCAAACAGGGTCTGCTGAATTTTTTCAAAAGTGACTAAGCTTCTATTGGTAATCATTGCAATAGCTGAAAGTTACAATGACACTTTTATTATAAAAGTGGTGATTATACCACATTTTGTTTCAATTTAGAGATATCTTGTGATTTGGCTAAGAGCAGTCTTGAGAGAGGCAGTGATATCAGCTTAACTAATCGTCGCCATAAGCTTAACTTATTCAATGCTAGCTTTATTTTGCCTTCATAGTTTAATGAGGTATAGGATGTAACTACCAAAGCAATAAGTATTGCGAAATATTATGTTTATTTCCATAAGAATAACTTTCATGAGGTATGACTGTAATTCCTTGTTTGCTTTATTTGCCTGTACTGCATATGAAGTCTAATATGATCGCTGAGTCAAGCCAGACAGGGTATATAAACAGTATGTTATATCTGCCAACTACACTGGTAGCTCCAAGTGCTTTGCATTATTTATTTGAAAGCGTCTGTTGCTTAAACATTGCCTTTGACTGCATGCTTTTTAAGTGACAGGAAGTCTACCAGTTTGGATCCATTTAGTGAAAAGCGAAAGCTCCTTCCCATAAATTTTGAGCTGCAACAATAGGAAACAGTGTCAGAAATGGTAGCGAATCAAGTCCTGTATGGAAGTGGTAATTGAATCTTCTAAACAAATGGTTGCATCACTGTGCTTTGACTTTCATTTCTCACCACTGCCATTTATATAGTGAGCATGTAACATGATTATGCCACCCTTGGTTGCTTAGGCAATCTAAAAGACTTGTAGAGAAAAGGATTGACAGCTAATATTCATAATTTAAAGCACATGATTCTCTATTCAGGATGTAATCGTCTTGAACATCTAATATAGATTATTGCACGTGTTACTTAATGAGAGGCTTAATCAGACCAATTGAGAGCCAGATTTCAAAAGCCTTAAAGATTCTACAAGTTTACTTTAGTGGGCTTTATATTTCGTGTTAAATTTCCCAAGGAACCCTGCCAGGATGCCGAGAACTGCAGAGACACAAGAAGTCTTCAGGTAGTTCCTCTCTGCCTCCTGCACTGAGTTCTCCTGATAGCAAGGGGAATATCTGGTGGGGGTTCCTGATTCTGGAAATCCTGCACATGGACTGCCATTCAGGCTATAATTAGTTGGCCAGTAGTTGATAAAGCCAGTACCCTAGAGTAGGAAACGTGAAATACTTCCAATAGAGGTTCCTACAGTCTGGGTTTTACTGAAATTTTGTGGTGGTTGACATTTTTACAAGCATCTAATGTCAGCATACTGTTCCTCACAATGAGTAAAATTTTTTACAATGGCCTCACTATTTCACTGAGGACATTTCAGAAGAAAAGTCAGAGTCCTTATTGATGCAAGATATGGACATAAGAACCTACAAGAAAATGGGGGCATGTTGCGTCCTGTAAGGAAGGAGTTAAGAAAGTCTCCTCTAAGGAATTTCTTAATATTAGTTTGAATCAGTAAAACAGAAAATAATGACAGGCTGAGAAAGTTAAGTTAAAATAATTGTTTTTAAAAATGCTTGGGAAGCATTTCTACTTGTTTCATAATGGAAAGGCTAAATATTTTGTTTTGAAAGTGTCAGAATGTTTTTTAACTCGAGTAGTAATTTATTTTGATGTTTTAAAGCTATTTGCAGTGCTCATAAAAAAAATTTGGGGTTTTATTTTTTTATCATTTTGAGATGGTTTCTGTCATTCAGAAGTCATACTGTCCGGGAAATAAACTCTTAATCCTAGAAAAAGAAATAAATCATTATGCTCTAGAAATAAGGTGACTTCTTCCAAAGCAGAATATTAGAAAGGGACAAGCCTTTCAAACTGTTTAAGTTCTTAGCTTTCTATATTTATTTCATGAGAGTCTATGGGATAAATATGGTGGTTCATAAAATACAACAAAATATTACTTTATTGCTAGTACTTGTTTAAAATAAAAACTAACACGTGTACAAGATAAAAATAGCAATATATTTATCACCGAATTGAATTACATTTTAATAAATAACTATAGTAAAATGAAATTTCTAGCATGCAAAATTGATCACATGTGGAGGTAGAGGGGAAGGTGTAGGAGAAAAACAATAGTATAGTAATTCAGGAGTAGATAATTTTTGAGTGGAAATGCTGGATTAAATGCTGTCATAGGAGTAGTAAAACCTGAGAATGGATGAGGACAAGTATCTGAGCAGCATAATAAGTTTAAGGACTGTTTTCTGTTTAAGGTTGCCTGTTTGTGCTAAGTACTGTTATGTCAACCAAACAAATCCTTATTCCAGCCTTTGTACTGGAAGACTTCAGTGTTTTGAGAGTGATGACCTTAGATCACTAGCAGCGTTTCTTTGAATATGCAATCTAAATAATTATTTGTCAAACATACTAGCTGTATTTCAAATATTATTTTATCTAAAACTTAGAAATAGGATAACGAAGACTTTGGAGCAATGGACTTTGTTCCAAGTCCATGGTTTAGCATGATTCAAGTCCAGTAATTTTTTCATGACTTTTTAAAACCAACTTTTATCGTGCAAATGAAATGTGGTTACAAAATGCAGATGGAAAAAGATGTCACTGAGCTGAGTCACTGTTGGCAGTGGAGTTTTTCTTTTGGTTACATTTTGAGCTATAAGTCCATTCACTTTTGGATTAATAACTTTTTTTGTTTGGTTTCTTATCTTCAGTATATATGTATATGATATTTAATACTATTTGAAAACATACTGTATATATTTATATTACAAAAAATGGAATACTTCACATTGATTCAATATTAAAACAAAACCTAGAATCTGGAACTTTCCCTGGGGTCCTGTCCTATTCCCATTTAAATTGACGAGGGCCTTCCTGTTGTTCTCTGTTAAAATAGGCTCAGGGTCACAGTACAAATTTGAGAGTACTAAAGTATTTTTTTTCTTATCTTTAAAATTACTTCCACAACACCTTAAAATGTCCTTGATGTTTTAGTGGTTCTTTTGTACAGATGATAGCTGCTGCTCCTAATAGCTGATAGCTTGATAGAAAAGAGCAAGTTACAGTTTGGTTATAACACACCAAATATAGGCAGACTTTTGTTTCTATTTTTAACATTAAGAAAAATTCCATAGATGTCCAAAGACAGGTGACAAGTCAAGGAAAGAGGAGGAATCAAATGGAAAGAAAGCTATAAACAACCTTTGGAATCTAATTAACTGTCAGGGTCCCAGACCACACACACTGATGACTTTTTTATGGCCTAAATATAAAAAGCAGTTTTCCCTCCAGCTGCCTAGTGTAGGGAGTAATTTATGTAAGACTTGTTACTATATCTGCTTGTTGACTCTCCCTCTCCTTTTCTCTCTTTTTTTTCCTCTCTCTTCTACCTAATGATAGTTAATGCTTTGAGTATCCTGTGGAAATACTGTCTCCAGCCAACACTAGAGAAATGCACATTTAAAACTCTGCGTTCCTAAGATTAACCTAAATGAAGCTCAGACCAAGTGATTGTCATCTTAGTGGATTCAATGCATTAAATAACAAAATATCCTCATACAACCCAAATGATCAGACCTGAAAATAATAAGTAGTAGCAAGATTTAAGTACCCTTTGGCCTTTCATGAAGATGGGAATTAAAATAAATAAATAAATAATTATTTGACCTATTGAAAGTCAGCTTGCACCTGAGGTTCTCAGTGCTGCTGTCTGGAAGTAGCAATTTCTCCTCTATGAAGTGGCTAGCTGCAAACCTGAAAATGAGAGGGTAAGTCAAGTCCCTTTCATCATGTCTTGGATCATTGTAGGTTTTTTCCAGCACTCATCAAACCTAGAGGTAAAATCAAGGCGCAGCATGTCCAGTGTGTTATCTCTAATGTACAGTTTGGGGAAGAGCAACAAGGGGACGTAAGGAGAGGTTAGCTGGGACAAGACATACAATATGCTTATATTTGGGAAGGAACTGTACCAAATCCTGTATCTCTTCCCTCCTGAGCAAAGAAAGTAAAGTGACTATGTTACGGGTCCTCTTATTGGAAGTTTTTTATGTGGCATGTCTGATTCATCTCATTTTCAAGGTATCAAAGGTATGGAGCTATACCTGGTAGGGGACATTTTCCTCAGGGCTTGATAAATCCATCCTCAAACTAATTCTTGCAGCTTGATGGGAAGTATATTGCAGTTCCTGAGACTTTCAGACTCATTTGCAGGCTCTTGTGGGTTTGCCTGTCCACAGCACTCTGCTTCTCAGGGAACAGTGGACCCAGTCAATTTGTCTTGTATTTGTCAGCTGAGCAGTATTCATTTTTCACACTAATCAGGTTTTATAGGTTAAAAAAAGGATGTACTGTGGATTCAGGCAAAGCAGAAGTTTACAGGCTTGATTGCCAAATTTGGAAAAAAAAAAGTTGTAATATGAGGAAGTAAAACAATCAGTGTAGCCGTGGGGTTTATCGGAGGCAAAACTTTTTCCTTTGCATTGCTTAGGGTTGTTGACGTAGATCTTGGCTTTAGGCCACGGTGGGCAATGCAGCTGGTAGACACCACTTTGTGGGACGTTAAACCTTACAGTGGCAGCCTGAAGCCAGTTGTGTAAGGGAGGTGCCCAACTTGTTCCAGCCTGCTCCGAGCAGTGATTGTAGTGAGAATTTTCTAGTGATTTATCAGGGATGGGGGCCCCCTGCCCTCACCTTTTTGGCACTTGTAACCTGTCTCATGCTGCTGATCAGAGGACACACGGCTCTTCCCTTTCCCTGGCTTCTCTCAGATTATTACTGCGCCTCGTTAGCCCATTTGTCTGGCTTCAGTGGCTTCCCCCTTGTCAGCTTTCCAAGACTGCTATCAGTCTTCTAAAATCAGGAAGAGTATTGATTGTACAACCGTTCTCTTAATTTTATAGTCTATACCTTGTCCATAGCTTTTCACAGAAATCATGCAGGATATGAATAATCCTGGCATCAAACTTGGCATTAATTATAAGTTTTAACTCCATAACTTTTGTAAGTTGCATACCTGTATATATCCATATGAAACACTGATGTTTCTGACCTAAGGGACCAGTTTCTGATGCCATCATTCACCTTGCCTTATGTGTTTTAATCATGAGGGCTAACACACAGTAGGTCTGTTTACATAATTCAAATCTGAGTAACATGGCACAATTTAGGGTCTTTTTTCTAATAATAATAAAGAAGTCTATATAGATGTGAGAAAATTGTCCACTTCCAATTTTTGGTAAGTGATAATATCTAAAGAAAACTCCTGAATGTCTGGAATGCAGCAGTTGCAAGTGCAGCTCAGGTGGTTACAACGACAACTTACCATATCTGGTGTCTGAGGCTCAAAATATCCAAATTAATATTTTTCTTCAAGCTGACTCCTTCATATAGTTAGACTCCTTTAGCAATTAATTTCTGTACTGTATTTTCTCTCTGTTCGTACGTGAAATATCTGCTGTAGTGGAAGATAGACTGTGATGCGTGTTTGCTTTATTTTCCTGTTTCATAGAGGCATACTAAACCCATTCCTGATGTTCTTGAAGCATTGAAGTATTTTACTGTTTTGGGCCTGTTGCTAAATGCCAGGTAGCTTGGAGAGGTAGAAGTTGAGATCGTTAATATTTGTTAGTTAAATCTTATGAACATTTGGGTCGTAACCTGTGAGTATTTGCTAAGAATAACCACATTCTTTTGTGTTAGTTGGTTTTCGTGTTTTGTTTTTTTTTTCTTTAAAAAGTAATAAATGCAACACTTCGTTAAAAGGTTTACTTGTTGTAGGATCATGGGTAATAGTACATGGAGTTTAATTTACATTTTACAGTTGCTCTTAGCTTTAATTTTTACAATATAACTGAGTAAACAAAACTTCATCTGGAAAAAAAAGACAAATGAGACTATTTTCTGATAATGAAAGTCAGCAAAGCATAGCCTGATTCCATGTGATAAGGATAAATATATTTGCACTAATGTGCTTAAAAGGCAACTATTAGTTTTTAATGAATGTAAGAGATTTACTTTTTTAGCAAAGCTACTAAAATAATAATCGTACATAAAGGAGTACTTCACAAGCTCAGGAAATTATATTCAGAGATTTAGCTAGGGAATTTGGTTCTGGTTTGAAAGATAACGTTCATTTATATATACAAAAAATTGTTTGGTTCATTAGCATACTTTTATTCTGCAGACACTGAAAAGCTTTAATGCCCCCAAAATTACTTAGATGTAACTTAGTTTTGTGAGTTATCAAGCACTAAAGATATAAATAGCCTTATTTTTCTGTCATAGCTAGTGCAGTACTGTTCCAGAACACCACTATTGCACAATAGGAGGCATTTTAAAGGGTTTTTTTTTCCCCACACTACTGTACCAGATTAGCTTGATGCTGAGATAATACACTGAAAGTGGACATATGATTTTAAGACATCTGGTGAAGTGCAGACTTTCACATTAAAGCATTAAAATGTGTGTAATAGGCAGACACTATGGTTTTTGAAGTGAGACTTTTTATTCGTGATCTAATGCAGCACCAATGGAAGATTAGTCAAGTAATTTGGTCTGATCCTTTCTCTTATTCATAAAAAATTTGCTACCTTTATGCTGGATACAATTTGCACTTGGTCACATCCATGAATAGATGTGTATATGTACGTATATGAAAGTGTAGTGCCATTGTTGATGGAAGCCAATGGAGCTGCAGTTAGGAAAACAGGAATACAGAAGCAGACTTTTGGACTCTTACCTTAATTTGTAACTCAGCTAGGTGTCACCAATAGGTATCAATAGGAGGAGTCATATGGCTCCAAGATGCATTGCACTTCGAGAATTTCTCATAAATTGAAATTAGTCTCTTCCTGTTCTCCAAAGAAACTCATGACATTGTATAGAAATTAATATCAGACATCAGAGATAAACATCAATACATCAACAGCAGCATTGATTATTAATGACTCCACAAGGAAATGCTTAAACTTGGCTGAATTATGCACTAAGAAATACACTATTGACTTTGATTTACCTCTGCATGTTTATTGCTTGAAACTTTATCTTGATCACTGTACGTGTATTAGATAAAAAGCAGAAACTGGAGAAACAATGTTGAAAATGATTGCCAATTTCTGGAAAATTGATCCCAGGGAACTTAGTGGCAACTTTACAGTTGAGAAATTTGCACTACAAGTGATACTTTTAGTCTTTACTTAATATTAAAAAAAAAAAAAAAAAAAGGTACTAGAAAAATGTACTCTAAAGAGCTGCTAGCTATTAATACTCAAACTGTACTAAGTGATAATATTCCTATGCCAGACTGATAAGCACCTGTACAAAAAATATAGATTGCCAGCTAAGTTAGTCTGGTAATCCTGATAAGTCCATAGTGAGGTCTATAATGTCTGCTTGGGGCAAAAAAGTATCTGTAAGACTTGCTTGCAATCTATATTTTCAGTCTATGCACGTCAATCAAGTTATTTCAGGAAGGGCTTTAGCTTCTCAGATAGGAAATTTTCAAGGCTATTTTCTCTTCAAATTCATGTGGCCAAATCTAACTTTCAGCAGGGTAAAAGATGACGCTGCTTAGGCTAAGGCTTTAAAGCTGGTTGGGACTTTCATGGTAGTCCCAGGTTGGAAGAGAAATTTAAAAAATGTTTGATCTAATCCTTCTTGTTTTTCTGTTTTCACTGTTTCCTTCTAAAGAAAGAGCATGTTTAAAACTAATGGTGGTTGTATATAAGCAGCAACAGAGGAGCTGCCAGAAATCACTGTGGCTTGTAATGCAGCAGCCACTTTGGATTGTATTCTGTAATTGTTATCACATGGTTAAGACACATTCCTAAGGCTGCTCTAAAATGGTTTGCATAGTCTGGCTCAGCGACATCACACGGGAATAGAAAGGTGATTTTTAAATTCAAGATGGGTTACAGATGGCTTAGACTTACACGCACGCTGTATTTGTATTGAATTCCTGCATGGTTTTATGAATAGAAGTAAGAGCATTACGTATAAAGCTAATGAACTCTCAATGTGCAGTCGTGTAGGCAGAATACAAGTGATTATGTACTTACACGAGAAATTCCAGCATAGGGAAAAATTACTTCTTTTGATGGCTACATATTTTATCCATAGTAACTTGTTCTGTCTGAAGAATATACATTAAATCTTGTTTAAGAATGTATGAAGTAGTTTATGTGTATTAGGCATCAAATGAATCTGTCAGAGCTGACTGTCGATAAGGTATGGCAACCAATGGCTTGGCAACTCTCTACTGGCAAGCATCTTTGCAATCAATACTGTATTAATCATTTAGTTTCTGCCAATATAAAATGGCAAAATATTCTTTCAGGGACTGCATCCAGCACAGTGAAATGTGATGTAGCATCAGCATTACCGTTGCATTGGGAATGCGAAGTAAAACCAGGAAATTTTAAATTGTCCTCCTAGAGCAAGCGTGGCGTTTGTCCACCTGAGTGTAATTTATGCATGGTGAACTGAATGTATAGGAATATAAGGTGAGACACTTTCCCTGGGAGACACCTTCCTGCAGGCAGAAGGCTAAAGATCAGCAAAAAAATCATACTGATACCTGCAAATGTCTAGTGCAGTCCTGACAAGATCCTTCCAAATAGCTTGTGATAGGAGGCAAGCATAACAGTAAGAGGCTGTTCAGTTTTCCTGTATGGTATTTCACCTGCGTGTCCCCAGGCATTTGGTTGGTGGGGGTGGGTTGTTTTTTGGTTTTTTCACATGAACACAAAACAAAAAATCACATATATGAAATAGTTGAAGGAACAGTGGTTACTAACTTGAAAGGGGGGAAAATGAGAGTGCGCTTTCCCAGTATGATTCATGTTAACAGAGCATAATTTGAGAACTGAAGTCCATCGCTTTGCAATGTATTATAAGAGAAATTATTTTATCATAGAAGTGGAGGAGAGCCTTTAGGATGACAAATGTTTTCTTGTGCGTGACCTTCTCCCGCATCCTTTTCTTCAAAGTTTAAAAGGCAAGAAGGTGCCAGTAGAGGTAGTAATTATTATAAATCTGGTCTCTGGAGGCTCTCTCATGTGATTTAATAAATTTTTGTCTTCTCTGCCTCTTCCAAAACAATATTAAAAGTGTTTTGTGTGGATGTGTTTGTTTTCTCTTTTCCCCTTGTCTGATCCTATTGCAAGGCAGGTCTGTGGATTTCTGTGTTGACTCCCCCTGTTCTGCATAGGAAAATCCATGATGGATGTTAATCCCATTCTGTGGCCATGTCTAAACAGACATGCCTTTTAATTGTTGACTTCACTGTTTGCTTTCAAGTACGCTACGCCTGGATCCATATTGCACAGCTTATCCCTGTAAAGTTTTCCATATATTTTGCACAAGTGACTTGCTGCTGCTAACAACAATTTTTAAGCTACTTGATGTGTATTACTATATTAGCCTTAAGTTAATCAAGTTTGTGTCTGTAAAGAATCAGGATAAAAGCCATCTATGTGAGCCTTCCTGACTTCTTTGAGCAGTTACTTCTGAGAACTTTTTGACTATAGGGTATGCTCCTTTCTGTTCTTTGTTACATACCTTAATTTTTTTTTTTTTAATACCATGCCCTTGAACAGTGCTTGTGATGTAGATACAGAGATCATGCAATGACATGGCTTCAGCTGTTCTCTTGGAAATTTAAAAAGGCAGCAGGCCAGCCATTTTTCTCCTCACCATTGGGAGCACAATAAAAATGTATAAGTAACTGCTGTTTTTTAGAGAACTTAAAGATCTAATGCCAGAGTAGATGAATAATCTTTGTGGTTTTGGTTCCCTTTTTGATAGAAGACGGCAAAAATGTTTGTCCACAGAGATAGCCAGAGGGACTAGACAAAAACCATCCACTAGCAGTTGGGTCAATCTGTGCATTTGAGCAAGCTTAAGTGAAGAGCTTGTTTCTGTAAGTTTGACTTGACGGCTGATTTTTTTTCATGCACTGGGCCAATATTCACAGGAGGAGTGAAAGGATTTGTAAGGAAATTTGGGCTTCTACATTTCAGAAGCCCACCCAAACTATTTGCTTATTTTTTCTTTAACATGGGACAGGGAACAAGCTCAACCTAGACATTTCCAAGGAATGATTCATCATACCTGGTTTAGAGTCTACTGTAGGCTGAGCTGATGGAGTTGTAAGTGTGCCCGTTGTTTCTGTTGGCAATAAGGAGCTAGCTCAGATGCAGACAGTGTGAACACCTAAGGCTGGCCACTGCTGTTCTAGTGAACTCTCTGGAGTTTGTGAACCTGCGGATGTAGCCTTTCCTATGTTCACATCTAAGGTATGCTTCAGGCAAATGGAATGATTACATTGCTTTCCAAGAAAACTACATGCACTCTCAACAGCTGTGTCTATCCATTTTGTGGACTGTTGTTTAACAGGTAACATTGAATAACAAAATAGGTATGAGGTATTTGTTCCAAATCTGGCAGCTTTTTTTTTTTTTCCCCCTGGAGAATTTCCTTTTAGTTCAAAGAAGTTTCTCAGAAGCTTATTTTTTCATCTCCTCATTGGAACTAATGCAGTCCATGTGTAAGCCTGAGTCACCACTGTGATGGTGAGTTGTAGTACCTCACGTGAGATGATTCAACAGAGGCAGCAGATGTTCTTCAGAGGGTTTTGTTTCTGATCCAGGTTTATAAAGAATATTTTGCTGCAGTTATATGAACCACACTTACATACAGAGTCTGGTCATGGCAGAAAATCTGTAACTCTGCCATGACTAGTTTACAAATATGTGAGGTATTCAACAGAAACACATAACTTAGATGTTACATGTCATTTTATGTTTGCCATCAGCTCCCCCTCTGTACTGAGTACAAGTAAGGTCCAAGAACAACACTGCCAAAGAATTTTATGGTTATTTAGATGTCAGCTATCTAGGTGCAAAGAGAGTAGCTCAGCTGATACAGGCCACTTGGGCATTTTTTGTAGCTCTTAACAAAAATTAAGGGGTCAAGCTCCTGTAGAAAGTGGGAACTAGAGTCTTTCCTGCCTTTATGTGCACTTACATTTATGTAGTCTTAAAATTATATGCCCATGCTTATTCTTGGGAGTGTTTTTAGACAGATAGTGGCCCAGAATCAAGCCTGTAGCATATTTCTTTACAGCATATTCTGACAGCAAACCATGAAATTCTTCTGTCTTTTTCAAATAACAGATATTCCAGTTGCTTACTCTATTGCATATCTTCTGTAAGATGACCTAATGCAACCAAAAAAATATAAAAAATCCAGGTTTTAATATAATTTGTAAATACAAAAATTAAAAAAAAAAAAAACAAAGCCAAAGTCAATGTCAGGTTTATTATCACTTTTTAAAATTTTTTTGCTTTACTGTTTTTTTTTAATGGTGGAAACTGAAGATAGTGTTAAGAGATACCATTTTCCTTTAAATTGGTTGAAGCCTGTGGAAGCAGGGATTATCTTTTAAATTATCAAACACTTCATGAAAGAACTCAAATCCCCAAAGCAGCTACAATACTTGAATGTCAATATTTGTGATGAAATCTGTTTATAAACATACTGGTATGTTTGCTCATCTGTATACTCCACATCTGAGAAAGCTTCCAAAACTGTCTGGCCTATACTTTAACTGTTGGAAGTGTAGTAGAATCCAAAATTGTGTAAAAAGTGCCCCTTTTGGCCAAACACATATCCCTTTTTGGACATGTTTGTGCCAGAGCAGATGTGGTGTGCAGCTGAACACTATTTACTGCATAGGAACATCAAGCTGATCAAAATTTCCACACTGTGACTGCAATAATCCTTCATTTCTCTTGTTTATCTGAGATCCACCCTACCAGTGAATCTGACAGGGGGATTTAGCGTGGGTATTGAAGGGGAGACTGATTATCTTTAGAAAAATAGCTAAGATATTAGCAGGATGCTATTACTTGCAATAATACACTTTTGAGCCAGACCTTGATAAGTGGTGATATTATTAAGGAAGACTTTTCATGGCAATGTTTTTGCTCAGACTTGCTGGATGTTTACAGGACAGTTGGCCATGGATACTGCATGCTGGAAACACTGTCTTACTCATTTGGTAACATCAAGCTGTGAAGTGAGATTTTTCACGTACTGATCTGCTTTCCTAAAGTTGAAGAATTAGAAAGGATGTGAAAATCTGTGTGCTTTTGTTAGATGTATATCTTTTTTTCATTAGATAGGTGATGAAAATCTATGCAATATTTGCTTACGATCCTCCTGATTAGAACTGGTCTTTCGTGCATTTCAAGTGCAGGTGGAAGGCAGGCTTGGCTTGACTGACTGTAAAATGCTTTCATGTTTAGATGTGTTCAGTGAAATAAATATGAAAGAAAAAATAGCATTTGATTGTGTCTGAAAATGCAGATATCTCTGCCATAAGTGTGACTGTGAGAGAGAAGGGAGAATGATGGGAGGGGGAAAGATTCAGATGAAGAGGGAGAAATCATGAGATAAGGGACAAAGACAGCTCCAGAAAATACTTTAAAAAAACCCTACAAAAAAACCCAAGCCCCAAACCAAAAAAACCCCAAACAAGAAAAACCCCATAAGAACAAAATACATACTGAATGAGTCAAATTTTGTAGTAAATGAGCCATAATGAAGAAAGAAACTTCTGTACACAGGTAGGATGCCACATAACTGTATTTCTGCTGTGAAAAATTTTAACTAAGGTAATATTGCTGTAGTCCAGTGTATACACTAAAGTAGTATGTCCAGAGAACAAAATGCATAGGGATGCATTTCCCTAGCTTATAATTGCTATAAAACAAAATATTGATGCTCTCAAAAACGTGTTAACTTAATTTTTCCTTAAATGCTGTGTAAGAATATGCTCCAGTCGAGGGTTTACGGAAATCAAATACAATGCACTGTATTGAAAATGAATTCCTGAGAAAGATCAATAAATGCTGTATACAGCAGAATGAAGTTATCAAAATGCAAATATTTTAAACAAAACAGAATTTAACAATTGCCAAGATAAGCTATTCCCTCAAAGCACACTGAAGACATTTTCTAGTTTACATAATGTAATTAAATTCGAGCCTGAAGAATTCAAATTCGTCCCAAAGACATTATTGGCAATGTGATTTAATGTGGTGATAAGGATGAAAATGTAGCATGTTTGAAGGCCACAAGAGTATTATAAAATTACATTTGAAAGCTGACAACAATTGTTTGCAAGCATTTTTTTGAAAACTACTCAATAGTGACATAATGAACAGAAGACCTTTTCCGTTATTAGCAGCATAACCTCCTCCTGACATAATTTGGGTCAAGTTCACCCCAATGTAACTTCCATAGTCTCACTGAAGCTATACCAGGAGAATATGACCCTTTTTTGTCTTCAGAGGTAGAGGGGGAACCAAGAAACATCCCCTTAGCCCCCCAAAAATCCTAACAAACCAAAAAACAAACCCAAGCATCTAAGTGAACACAGTGTAAGGAAAATGAGGGTCAGTGCTTTCTTACAACAGAGTAAACCTTTTTTTTTTTCTTTCAGCAATGTGAGAGATGAGTACAGGTTTTATGTATACTGCTTTCTTATAGTTGTGTTATTGTTTATATGATGGGGGACAGAGCAAGCTGAATCCTGCCCTAGAGCCGAGAGCTCTGGGGCTTCAGACTTTTTTCTGTCTCTAACTAATCTTTCTAATTATAATTTAAACCCACATTGCATCTGCAAAACAGGGATATACTGTTTCCCATCTTGCAAGATCAGCTAGTTGAAAATGCAATAGCTCTTGCAAAAATATTAGTATTATATCATAAATGTTAATGTTGTTTGATTCTTTTGTATTTTGAGTGCCTCAAGTCTGGTAAATTAGGACTTCATCAGTCAGGGTGCAGAAAAATACAGTCTGTGAAACACATCTTGGCGCTGGTCGGGGGACATCTCAAAAGGTGCCAGTGTTTTGCTGTTGATGAGTTGAAAGGGCCTTTCACTAGGATTAAAAAGGCAGAGAACTATTTGGATAGCAATGCTTCCTACTGGTGAAGCTTTATAGTCAAACTGCCACTCTTAAAAGGATTTATTTGTTCCTTAACAACTTCATGGCATGACCCCTGATTGACAGTGAAGTGGTATTTATAGGTTTTAGCCAGTCATCAGCAATGACTAATTATGCCTTCCTTGGAATGTACATGCTTTGATGACTCATGTAGTATGCTCTCATTATCTCACAATTTGGTATCTCTGCTACGATTAAAAATAAGTGCGTAAGAATAGTAGTGGTACTTAACATCTGCCTTTCTTAAAGTTCCATAAATTAAATATTTTGTAATTTTTAGATAAAAACTGTTGCACCTCCTGTGGTGTCCCCTTTCAAAGTAATAGGTGTTTCTTGTTCAGTCAGTCACTCTTGCATTTGTCATTTTACAAAATCTTCAAGCAGGCTTGAATGCATGTAAGCCAAGGAAAAAAGATCAAAGGCTAATCCATTAGTACCCAGTCAGATCTAACCTTCCCATAGAAAATATTCTATTAAAAGTTTAACATTTCCTTTTACAAAAGGACAAAATACTGTCACAGAGAAATTATGAAATACATGGTATGTGTAACAAAAGGACCAAACTGTTCATCTGCTTCTTAACTGGAAAATCAGATTAAGTAGTCACATAATATAAAAAAAACAACCTGGTTCTTTAAGTTTGCTATTTGTCCATTGCTAGGTGGTACTTTATGTAACTTTCTTCTAAAGAATCCCTGAAAGTACTCATAAAATGCTGCCTGGAAACCTCTGAACTGTGCTCTTCTGTGACTATTGTTGCTTTAAACTTATCTTTTTAATTTAAACTAAACCTCTTTAATTTTCTGGGTTTTAAATTAAAAACTGTGTAACTCCAATGAAAAATCAATAAATCAATATATATAGTTTGGGGGTTTTTTTTAAGAAAAAAGTAACAAAGTATTTTGCCTCCCTGCACTGTGCCCAGATTGGCCTCTAGGAATAACTCACGCACCTCGTTTTATTATTTATCAAAAAAAATGCCTATTAACAGGAACCTATCCACCAATTTTATGGTAAACTTTCTCAGTCAGAAATAGTATTTTAACAGTGTGCTTGTATTATTATCCCAGGAAAAAAGCCCAATAGTCTAATAAGTAGGTTACCTGGATGTTTGGGACAGTTTTAATAACTTGTTTGTCTTGATTCAGACCAAGGCATTTCCCTTTGGTCTTCCCTATCCTTGGTGACCCATTGACACAAGAGAGCAATCCTGAAGATGTTTTTTTATGGTTTATCCTAGTGGAGTCTTTTTATATGTAGATCTAAACATTCATAGCATCAGTCAGAAGTTGATAATATCATAAGCCTATTAAAGCACTTGCCAGATGTCCAGGAGATGGTAGTCCAAATTCCTGTAATGAGTGGATGAGGACAGGTGATGGGAGGTAAAGCATGTACTAGGGAACTGTGGATATTAATCCTTGCATAAGGAGGATGAGCCTTGGGTAGCTTGCAGGATTGCTGGCTAGCCTCCAGATGGGACTAACCTGCCTGTCTTTCAGGTGGCTCCAATGGAATTCTACCCAGTGGAAGACCCTCTCCAAGGACCTTGAATAAAACCGTGGTTCATTCTTATTCTTCCCCTATATGTTGGTTGTGATATTGAACAAAAATGGGGAAAAAAGAGGTTTCTAACCTGAGTTATGAGGCCCAGAATACAGAGGTGTAACCAGTCATGACAAATTTTTATGCCCAGCAGCATTGAGCAGGAACGGACTAGGACTTTACTAAGGACAATTCCTAACACTAATCATACTGTAACCTGCTAAAATTTTGACCATTATAATTTAACTTCTTCCTCATTCTAATCAAAAATCTCTGGGGTACTGAATAGAAAGTAAAAAGTAACACAATAAAGTGCAAATTTTATCACTCATAATTCTAAAATTTGATTGGCCTCCTATCCAACGGTGAAAAGAGATTACCTTGTTGAGCACAAATGAGAAAGAAAGAAGGGGAAACAGGAATCCTAATGTGGCTATTTACCTGTGCAGCAAGTTAATTACACATCTGAGAAAGTATCTAACATTGTCACGTTACACTGCATGCCATATGTGTGTGCACATGGCTGAATATAAATATGCATATATATGAGCCTGTGTACATGCTTTATGCAACATTGCACTACTCGTGCGTGGTACTTCCTGAATTTGTTCTTAAAGCCATTGGTTTTAAGGGATGTAGATGAAGATGAAACATGGCCCAGTGGATTTTAATGCGCAGACGGTTACTCTTGGTAAAAATAATTACGTAAAAATAATTACTTGATTAAATGCTCTGGTGGACAGTGATCGAGGAAGGAAGTTGTAGATAAGTAATGAAAAGCATATCAGTATAAAAAATATCAACAGCTTATAGGACATGATAAATTATCTTTAGTGGCGTAAAACAGGCGCTGCAGACTTCTGCATGAAATGTTTTTACTGAGGCCTTCTATTTCTTACACAATTTTCCGTGAAATCTTTGCTGTCAGTGATGCAGTTTTCTATTGCACAAAACAACTGACAAATCACTGCAACCCACAGATGAAGCAGAAGTCACTTTTACATGGCAGTTGACTCTGAGCAGTCAGAATAGAAGTGTTCATGTAATGAAAATCACTTTTTTTTACATACAGAGAAAGCAGAGGATCTACAGATGAAGTGAATGTAGCAGTCTGGCATGCATCTTCATGAAAAACCCATCTTCTGTTCTGCTATCTGCAGGCCGTTCCTCAGTGCTGGGCACAGATACAGACACCGACAACTCTACGGCCAGCTTTTCCTTCTCTAACACCCCCAAGCTGAGATAGTGTTGGCATAGCACAGTTTTTCTGTCCAAGATAAATTCATAGGCAGACAGTACGCCTGGAACAGTTGTCTCATTCTTACAGAGTCTGGAGAGAGATGGCTGAGGCTTTCAAACCTAGCTGAAATTCTTTCAGTTGTAAATGCTTTGTAGGAATATTAAGTTAAGCTATAATGTACACCTTCATCTGTGGTATAGTGTTCATCTATTTAGTGCACAGAAGAAGAAATTCTGTGAGATAAGGACTTAGTCCAGTATTTTCTGTCTCTACGTCCATATTTAGGCACCTAGCGTAACCAGGCTTATTTTTAGAGGTACTGAGTGGCAAAATGAATTATCTAGAAATAGCAGCAGTACTCTATTTAGGCTATCTTGTTTCAAAATAATTAATTTCCTAATTATTTTGGCATAAATACAATAACAAAGTATTTGTATTGAGATGAACTCTGAAAAGTGCATATTGAAGAGAGAGCTTGGCTTTGGGATACAGTCTTTTCATTCAGCTGTGGGAAACAGACAGAATTACTTACAGGCAGCTGTTATGGCAGGGTGTTTTCAAACCTGATAATTAAATTCAGAGGTATGGCAGATCAAAAGGAAACCGTACAGGAAAAAGATGTAACAAGAAAGTCAGGAACAGATACAGACAGGAGTTTTTTGCTGTACATGTCGTTCTGAATTAGAATGGCAGGAGGCTCTGTCAGTAAGATCAAAAGGCGGGAACAGAGAGATGAAAACTCTCCTTTTACTGTTAATTATTATAAACCAGGTAGGAATGTATTGGAACACTATTGGCAGAGCAGTAAAAAGCAGTGACTTCCCTGACCCCACCCCTCGCCCCCCACATTCTTCTGAGAGAAGGGTACTGGAGCATTTGAAACTTAAATCAGTTGTTTCTGGGTGAATTTTAACATTTTTTTTCTTTTGACTGTTAACACTAAATGACTATATCATCTAACAGCCACTCTGTGACATGCTCCCATTTTTTTCCTATGGGTAATCATAAATAGCGTAAATTAATCCACAAGGATTTTAGTGGGACATGTTTATTGTAGAATGCCAACTTGGTCTTTCAGGAGTGGTAATTTCCTCTGTGCCAGACATTCTTGAGACACACATTTTTTATCTTTGGGGTTTGTTTTGCATAGGATGAAATACTGAGGCACTGTGTGGTCATTTACGAGCCTAGGAAATTTTCTCAAGCACTGAGGAAGCTAATGTTATAGTTAATTCCTTAGGAGATAATTCAATTCTTCTTGTATAAATTTCATGCTGGTTTCACTTGCAGGTGTTCTTCATGTTCTGTTCTAAATTGCTGCTTAGTGTTGCTGAGCACAGTTGGTAGTTCCTGTGATGATCCCAGATGGAGCTGAATTTCAATGGATATGAGTGATCTGCAGGGGTCCCAGATCTTTTAAGAGGTTTGGAAGCCTTGGCTGGGATTCAGCTTGCGTTTTGCAGAGTATATATAGTTAGGTGCGTGTATATAGGTATCTGCGAGTGAATTAGGTGTCTAAGCTCCCCTTTTGATTGGTGAAATTCTAGTCAATATAGTTAATGGAGCTTGGAGACCTACTTGGCCAACCAAAGCTGGTGTCTGCTTCTAGATGTGATAAATAACTCCTCCAACTTTGTTGACTGCATCAATTTGATTTCTGTTGACTGATGGGAAATCAGACATCCAGCTGGCAGGTAGGCACCCACATATACACATAAAACCAGGTGTAGGTCTCTGAGTTGCATCCCACCTACAGTGAGATTTACTGTGGGAAAAATAAGTATCGCTATTTTCACTTCATGACAATTAATTTCTTACACTCTGTTGAGAAGCTTGCATGTGTGGAACTGCAAAATGCTTACGTGTGGAAGTGCGGATCAAACTCAGCTCTGGTGTGAATAAAAACAGTATAAGTTTTTCAAAGCTATCTCATAAAAAGTTGAATGCTATGCTGTAACTCGCATCTTTTTATACCCTCAATTAAGTGCCTTGTCTGGTGCCATGTTGTCCTCCTCCCCTTTTGGCACGGCAGTTCCTGATAGATTGCAGCTTGCTCACCTTTGACTAGCATTTCCTTCGATAGCAACATGTTGTCCAAAATAATTTTTTCTTGGATATTAAAGAGGAATTGAGACACAGCACGTGTGTTTCCTATGAGATTAGTTAAACTGTTTTACAGTCATTGGAGATTAAATTTCTCCTGCCTAAGTGTAACTGTCTAAAAGTTTGGCATCTATCCTAAGTTAGATGTTGACACCCTGCTGCGAGTCAGTGGAACGAGTGAAGTACCTGCAGAGAGGGACTGGCCTTCTTCCTCTCAAGTGACAGGTTACCAAAGTTGCGCCAGGAGGCACCCGTTGCACTGGCTAGTTTAGCGGAGATGCCTACTTTTTAGGTAGGTAAAGTGGATGTGCCTTAAGCTCCTGCCTGTTGTTAGTTTCCGAATGCAGTGCTGGCACCTTGCAGATGCTTCAGGTGCTGCTGCAAAGTATCTCCGCTCTCCAAAGCAGGAGAGAAGTTGCGAAGCGCCAGTGTTTGTGTCCCTTCCTGGCTGTAGGTCTACGCTTCAGCCTTGCTCCCATCAACTGACCCAACATAAAACCCAAGCTGCTCTGCAGCCACTCATGTTGGGACTGCATCTGCTGGCATTTGCCTCTCGCAGTTATATATTGAAATCAGAGCCTTCATGATCACTGGGAAATGTATAATCATACTGCGTTGCTACTTTCTTTTTTTTCTTTTCATTCTGGAACATTTGAGCATGAACAACATCAAGAAAATGAAGGATATATTGTTTTATAACCGTATCTTGAAATTTTTCCATTTAGGGATTTAAGGGTGTGGAAATTGATTTGATTATATTCTACGGAAGCAAACAGAATACAGATTAAAACTTTTACATATTTTGTGCTTCAAGATGTTTTCTTAAAGAAAAATTAGGAGCGGAACTGTTTGGGAAGAAAAAGATAGAAAGGCTTGGAAATAAAACTGACACTTCCTTAGATAACTAGAGGTTACCAGATGACTAAAAAAAGTAATTTTTCATCATTCAGAAAATGGAAGACTTTGGCTAAAAGTCTGTTCTGGAACAACCACAAAATAAGGACAGCAACTAGAAATTAAACAAAATGATAAAAGAGGAATTGGATACTAATCGATATAAATTAAAAGTAAGAAGTATGGAAAATTTATAGGGAAAGCTAAAAACAGGAAATGAAAAATCTGTGGTTGGCAAAAGACAAGAAAAAAGTTTTTAGTGTATTAAGAATGAAAATCCTAATAGTATAAGCCACTAGATGGAGATAGTAAGATTGTTACGAGTGATTTGAAGGAGCCATAAGTGTTAAAAAAATATTTTATTCTGTCTTTTGAAAAATGCTTGATACTATCCTTATGTCATGAGTGTGCGGAGGCACTTTCCAAAATGCATGAAC
The DNA here is from genome assembly GCA_013398295.1 of Chionis minor. Taxonomy (NCBI): domain Eukaryota; kingdom Metazoa; phylum Chordata; class Aves; order Charadriiformes; family Chionidae; genus Chionis; species Chionis minor. The sequence goes on from VZSF01007385.1 coordinate 257,749, forward strand.
GAAAGAAAGGAAGATGTCAAACAGCAGCTACTTGGACTAAAGGCTCTTTAAAATCAATAGGCCTGGATAACTTCTGCGTAAGATTCCTAAAAGATTTGTTGAGGAGATCCCCATTTCATTGATGCACCTTCTTGGAGTAGGAAAAAACCCCCAACCCCAAAACAAAACAAAAAAACCCCAAACCAAAACAAAAAAGCTAAACAACCCCACCCCCAACACCTCCTCAAAAAAACCCCAACCACCCACGTGAAACCACAGGGAGTATAGGAGTGCTAATGATTTTCTGGTATTAAAATGTAACTGATATCTGTGCAATATTCACATTGCTATCATTTCTGAGCAAAAGGAAAAGGTGTCTAATTAATAAATTTTAGTTGTTTTAGTTTAACTGAATGTAAAAAGACAGTTAAAGCAGGCAGTATAAACAAACCATTTCACTGTGTAATATCTGGTTTTGTTACTTGAGACTTGTGATTTGATTGATAAAGATGATTTTAGAAATAAGATGTGCATAGTTTTGGCCCCTGTTTTCTTTTAAACAAATGCACTGTACAGCATAAGGCATGTACACATCTGATTAAGAAGGGGTTAATTGACAGATGATCTACATTTCAAATTTAGCTTAGTCAAGATGGTACAATCAGGAATGCAAAATGCAGTGGAACTTACAAACAGATTGCATCCTGTAAATCAGAGTGCAAAAAAAACCTACAAATCTTGACTGCCAAAGCTGTATGGAGTTTCTCAGTGCAACATCTGTATTTATAATTTTAAATTTGTATTTTAAAAATTTAGAAATTGTGATAATACAATGCCTGGGTTTGGTGATGAATCTTAAAAGGTATGTTACAAAATTGTAGGGCGAGTCAGAAAGATGGACAAAAAACTGAAACGCTGACTAATTTGTTCAGCTCACTGAGACGAGTGATGGATTGTCTACATGTGATACACTCAAAGCCCAGATGTTAGACAAATTTTGCTGAATGCAGTAGAGTAGTAAAATTACAAGGGAAAGAGAGAGAAGGGAAGGATTATGTGTGTTGGAGTTGATGTTACCACCAGTTCCAGTTTTCATCCTTTGGCTGAAAAAAAAATAAGATTGTGCGTGTGAAAGTATCCTTGACGTGGACTCAAACAAACTTTTCAATCTTGTTCACTTTTAAGACCATCTTTCTCTTTGAAGTTATTATCAATATACATGGTCATAGAAGTTTCTGCACCACTTGTGTATTCATTCACATTCATTATCTTAAATCTTGTCACAGGTTTAGGAGCAAAGGATGATAGAAGCGGGCATTTAGTAAAACAATAAGCAGCAATAGTGCCTAAAATGTCAATTTGGTTTTATGTTGGCAGCATTCTGTTTCTTTGTGTAATAACTATCCATATCTATGGGAAGGAAATTCAGAAAAATAAGACCTTTCAATTGCCACATCATGTGTGTTCAAACTATAAAATACCAGAAGTACTAGTTTTAAGCTTACAAAAACGCATATTGTTACTATTTTCTTGTATGTAGAAAATCCCAGTTGCTTAAAAACAACAGTGCTGCAAGTACTGTTATTGAACTGATAAAGTCTGCATGGCAAAGATTTGTAAAGGCTCACAGAATCAAAAGGTGAGTCTTTGTTTACCTCTTGAAAACGCTTTTATAAGGAGGTTCTGGTTAGCCATTTCCAATAGAGAATGGAGCAGTTGATCAGATAGCAGCTAAACTAATGAAAAGCATCATGGAAGTGACAGGAAGATTAATTAAGTTCCTCCAGTTGTATTCACGTGTGGCGGTACAGAGTTCCTTTGGGTACTGCTGCAGTTAAATGGTATTCATGGTGACAAATATCGCAGATTTCCAGAAGTGACACTTCTGAGTCAAGGGTAAAAAACACATTTGGTAGTTTTAGCCGGTGGAGAACGTGCAAAACCAAAGATGAGCCTCCATGGCTAGTTAAAATATATGGACGTAACTTGCTCCTTCCCTTCTTATCCTTTAGTGTAATCTCAAGATATCAAGAATCGCAAAATCTGCATTATTGTGTAGTATGTCTTAAACTACTCCAGATGGCTTCAAAATAAAAACAAACCAAATTTCTAGCCAATGTACTTAGTATATTTGATTTGAGGCACAAAAATATGTGCACTTGGAAGCACTTTCAATAACTTTTGGAGCATTACAGAACTGTGGCTTGTTTGCTGATTTTTATTTCTGCACTGTGGTTACAGTAGTACATATGGGAGTGAAATATCTGCAATACATAAATTTCCAAATTATGCAGAAGTTCTGGCCATACTTTACCTTCAAGAATCTTTCAGTTTTGGGGTGCTTTCGGCAAATTAGTAGGACAAGTGTGATTTGGATTACTTTATTTTCAGAAATGAATGTTTGCAAAATACATTTTTATTCTTAATAGCTGTCTCTGTACAGTAGATAAAATTTATTTTAGGAAAATCTGGAAACCTTTCAAGCATATGAGATCTTTTAACCTGCTACACGTGATGCGTAAACTTAAAATGTTGTGTCACTAGTGTATATTGTTGCCTGCTATAACATTTCTGCCAGCAAATAATCCCTCGATGTGCTCCTGCATTTGCAAGAAAAGGTTTGTGGTCAGCCTCACTAATTGAAATTCATCAAAGCCAACTGGTAAGAATCTGGGTATAAATCTAATATTAGTTGCCTCCTGGGAGAGTTCAAGACTGGAAGAGAGTTTTCCAGGAATCCTAGGGAATTAACTGGGTGCATTAATATTAAATATTAATTGGTCTCTGCAACAGACAGGCCTGCAAGTGGTTTTAATACTTACCATGGAGGCATTGTGTAAATCAGTGGATAGATAAAAATCAGTAGAAAGCATAGATAGCGCAGCTAGTTCACGAAGTGGCCTTCTGGCTCTAGACCAAGTCAGGCGTGGGGGGCAACCTGTAGCTTTCGCAGCTCTGGAGAAATGTAGGGTATGTGTTGTACTTCTGGGACATAGGTACTCTCAGCTTGCTTTTTGTTTATTCCAAGGAGATAACGTCTTGTGGGGTAGCCTGCATTTTGAAAATCTACCCTTTGTGGCAAGCCCTTTACCAAAGTGGGGTTGTCAAAGTGAAGAAGGGTGGAAGAAATGAAGGTGGGGATGCTATTAGGAAAAAAAGAAGCAGGTTGTTAGGAAAGAGGATTTCAGGGAGTAGAAACTACTTCTATTATTAGAAATAAGGGTATAGGGTAGCTGTTTTAGCAGAAGGTACGTTTTTTTTCATGTTATGTTTATGCTACTGCTTGAATCACGAGGGTTTGGGGCGCTTGTTTTTATAGGTGAACCATGCATGAAAATATGATAATTTTGCAGTTGACCTGCATCTGTAGCAAAGTTAAATGCTGGTTAGCCTGTTCTGGCTTGTTGATGATTGGGAGTTTGCACCATGGGCTGACATCATGGGCTAATTTGCTTGTTCATTCTGCATGATCCTGCATGCCCAGACTGGGTCTACTCAAATCTCCAGACACACACAAGTGTTTGCTCCTCCGGACTGCGCTTCCCCACAGTTGCATTCAGCAGAGTCCTCGGTGTCTGAGTTAAAACACCAGCCATTCAGGATTGCAATTACTAAACTAATCCTTGCCTTTACTGACAGTGACAGTATCCCACTTTGGGAATAAAATTTATTCTTTGTGCTTCGCTTGGAACTCTACTTCTTTTTGCAGTTTATTAATGTTGCATGTGTGTAAATGAAAGCAGAGTTTGGCATGGAGTATGTGAATTTGGGCTGTGAAAGCTTTCCAGGAGAGACCACGAGTGACTTTTGCTCTTCCTTTGTGTTTGTTCCGCAATTGAAATGCAAAGAAATTAAAGAAAACTTTATAGTTTAGTTTCACTTTGGCTACTTTGATTGTATGCTTATTACAAGAACACCAATAAGATGCAATAAGGGGGCAGATGGTCCCGAATGTTTTGCATCCTAAAGTGCAAAACCAAGGAGTGAAGGATACGTCAGTTGATGTGGCATGTTGCTGTTTACACTTCCTGAGGAGCTGACCTGCCATCAGGTTCCACTGAATTGCTACAGGTATAAGAGAGCAGCCAGCTGAAGAAGGGATGTTCAAGTTTAAAGGCAGCATGGTTGCTGTCTGACCACTAATGGTGCATCTACACAGACATGGGTCATTCGTACCCAGGGCTGCCAAATGGCCAGCTGAGGGCACAGACCGGGAAGGCTTATCAGCTTGGACGAACGTCGAGACTGGAGGTAGCCCGTGTCTTGCAGGGTCTGACTCCCAGTAGAATGAGCCTGAGCTTTTCTGTAATAAGGGAAAGGCAGCCTAACAGGCAGATGCTGTGCCTGGGTGCACTGTCCTAACAGGCGTCACTCAGCGCATCCATAAAAGTGCTTCAGAGCTAGCAAAGGAGCTGAAGGATTTCACAGTGAATTGATTCTCTGAGCTTTTACCCTCAGTGAAGGGAGGAGAGGGAATGCTTGTGCTGCAGAAAGCTCCTAAGAGTAGCTTATGCCCACTGCTCAGAGGACATTAGAGTGGCTCAGCTGAGACAGTTTAAACCAGCCTTTGAGGGAGGTATTTTCTTCTATAGCAAGGTGTCCTTCCTCGTACAGTAGATGTGAATAAGCATTGTAATGATGAAATAGAGGAAAGGAAGGTACCATGAATACCCATTGTTACTTGCTGTCCAAACCCTCTAGTTAAAATACAGGCCAGGGTTTGTAGACAGCTTTTTTTTGTTGTTGGGTGTTTGTTTTGTTTTAAGGAGTTTATAGGTAGTATTTCTTCATTGTGATTTAGGATTTTCTCAACTTAGTTTGCCGTTGGTCAGTTTGAGCCACGCAAGAAGCCTTGATCTTCCTCCCTCGCACACTGTGGCCTCAAAGCACGCTCCTGCACTGTCTGCTTTTTATTTGTGAAGCAAAGTTTGCTTTGAAATTTACCTGTGCACCATGTATTTCTCGTTTCAGGCGTGCCTCTTCCTAGGGGCAGTTGGAACAAGAAAAGGCATTGAGAAAGGCTAGGCATCAGAAATGGAGAACTGGGCCTGCCAGTGAGGGGCAGGACTTAAATTCATGCCCCAGTTCCCCCCGGCAGCATTTAATCTCAGTGACTTTCATACAGGTAGCATGAAATCTCGTGAGAGCAATGCTGCAGAGGACTCTTGCTGAGAAATGCGTTGCAGCGATGTATACCAGGACATTTAACTCTTCTGCTGCAATTGGAGCATTCTTTGGCTGCTGTGCTGGTGGGATAATTTTGCCCTAAGTGATTGGACCTCATGAAATAGTAGTTATTGTGCAGAGCTTTTGCAAATAAGTAGCGGAGCTTTAAATGAATTATACCTGTCATCCTCTTTCCTGTAGAATGAAAGCATTCATCCCATTAGATCCTATTATAATGAAATAAACACTTCAGCATACTGTCCTTTATTTTTTACCTTTGTTTAGTTTAAGTGTATTATCAGTGATACATGCCAGATTGACAGCAGGAAACCGATGTCCTCTATTGATTCATAGAACAATCATAAGATGTGCACAAATAGAGACCGTGTAATCTTCACCACGCTGCCACACCAGCATGTGTCAGATCCATCCCGAGGCACTACATGTAGGTGGTGGAGAATATTTCAATATTTCTTTGGTCTTTCTTCCTCTGAAGCTGCCACTAGTTCATATAGCAGCAGGGACTACATGGGGACCTATTTACAAGAAACTTAGGGCCACTCCATTTGTCACAGGACAATAAAATAGCTGCCAGCTGCTAATGACTTATCAACCTGGGCCGGAAAGGAACTGGAGACCCGGAGGGCGAAAGGTTGTAAACTCCATTGCAAATCCTCATCGTCATATATCTCCCATGCCATAGTTTAAAAAAATCAGTTCAGCTCTATTGAAATTGAACTACCTATTTGTCAGTTGCTTTTTAAAAATAGAAACAGGCTGAGCTTCATCCAACATTCAGATTAAAATCATATATTGAAATGTATTTATTGATTTTAAAAAAGAAAAAAAAAAAGTCCCAGGGAGACATGATCTTGCCAAGTGCCAAGCATCTTCATCTTCTACTGAAGCTGGTGAATCAGGGCACTTGGGGCTTCTCCTGGAGCCTGCCCCTCAAAGAAAAATAAGCTAACAATCTACGCTTTGTCTTTCCCATCGATTATGTAATTGAGCACGTTATGTCACTGAATGCGTTTGCTGCCAAAAAAAAAACAAACCGAAAAAAAAACAACCAAAAAAAACCCCGTGCAGTTTTAGAAGGGCTTTTATTTTTTTTTTCTTCTCTCCAAGCCAGAGTTAGGTTAACCAGGATATTAGAGCACGTCGTTGCAAGCCCGTTAAAGAAAAGATCTGTTTGTAGTAAGTACTCTTAGTCCTGATGTCACAAGCACAGCAAGGACATCAGAAGGAGGAGTCAGATTACAGTAAGAATGGGCAGTGCAGCATGCAGCCGGAGTAAACGCTAAATCAGACAGGGATTGTATCAAGGATAAGACTGCCTGCAAAGCGCTCATCCTGAGGAGGCACACTGCTCACTCACGCTTCTCGTGCTGGGAAATTTCCACATAATGTAGAATGAAAGAGCTCCGTTTTCCATGTCAGCCCTGTGCGGGAGCTAATGCTGAATACACAGCGGTGGGATCCTGACTGCATGATTAATGAGAAACATAATGTATTTTGGTAAGTGTTAACTGTGATGTAATTCTGCTTCTGCTCCCGTTATCAATAGGAGTGATTATTATAAATTTCGGATTCAAGAACATTTCGTGCTGGCACGCACCTAAAACTGACAACTGGGGAATCCTGTCGGCTGTGCAGTTTGAAAGGATTCCATTGTCTGGGAAATTTTCTGTTTGAGTGGGCTACCGTGTAGTTTTAGCGGCTCGAAAAATAAGCTAGATAGGAGGAACTCCTAGGTTCTGGTTTGTTTTACGTGAACTTGTGTTTCATCTGCCGAGAGGGGAAGAGAGATGGTCGTGAGGCATGGGAAGTTTTTGACGAACTTAATGTAATGGACGAGCTGCTGCTGCACTATCTGTTGGTGGGGAGGCACAGTGAGCTTTAGTATTTCATTCAGCTTTTAGCTGGAAGAATTCAAAGATACAAAGGTGAAACAATGCTTTATTTGCAGCAGTGCGTTTGCCGAGTACTCTGCATTATGCAGATCACCGGTGTGGGGCTGGCTCCTAGCATACCACAAAACGCATATTATTTTAAGCCGTTAGAGGTCTTGGAGCTGTTAAATGTTTGTGCAGAGTTTAGGTTTGTTGCTTGATGGAAATCTTGCTTAGGCTTACAGCTGAGCTGGCTGCATACCCTAAAAACATGCTGGAGCGTAGAGCTACGTCTAAGCAGTGTAGTGCTGCAGTACTGGGCTGGGATGTACAATTGCAACAGAACGATGCAAGTTAGTGCTGCTAAACGGCAAAAAAATAACATAGAAAATTTGGTGGCGTGATGGAAAAATACTCTTCTTGGCCACCTGAAATCTCATCGCGCCTCAGGGTTAATTTATAGCTGCATAATACTTAGAATGAACACAAAGCAGAGTGTTGGAGGATTTTTGGGACAATCAGCAGCTTTCTCAGTTTCATTAAATATGGAATCAGGAGTTCACTTCAATCTTGAAGAGAAGAACTTTTGTAATATTCTGAGCACTGTCATGAAAGTACTATGCTTTATGAAATGCTAAGCATTATTTTCTTACTTTCATAAAATTAAACATATTGGGGGGGAGAGGGGGAGGTGTTGTCTTTAACAGTGAAACCCATCAATTATGAAAGCAGGTTGATTTTGATGTAAACTGTCGTAACAGAAAAAAATATAAATTGGCTGAGTTGTCAGAACCGTTCAGGAGTCCCTTTCAAAGATAAATTTGCAGTGTTTTATCTTTACTATATTTTTCCAAAGACTAAGGAAGGATAGACAAGCATTATGGTTTTAGATTTGAGTAATTTGGATTAAGTCTCCACCAGTAAAAATGTGCTGTTAGGTTAATTGTTTGCTCATTTCTTCTGCGTTATTTTTGTACCTTTAATATCATTGCAAGCGCAAGATGGGCTTTCTTTTTTCTTTTTTTTTTTTTTTTAACAGTCAGTTTTACAACAATTGTCTCTGTGAGTAGGGTTAGAAGTTATTGTTTCCTGAAGTTATATGGGTTAAAGTATTAGGTATAAGTTAGCTGCATGGTACTTAATTTTATCTTTTTTTTTTTTTTCCTCTTCTGTTTGTCTGTAATTTTCAGAAACAGGGAATGGTGCTCAGACTTATTTGGGTGTTACTTCTTTGAAAAAATACAAACCACTGTTTCACATGCTCATTTGTTTTCTGGTGCAACACAAGTTTTTAATTGGAACAGACTGGATTGTGCTTTCTCTCTGCTACTTTGTAGGAAATTTCACTTCTGAGAGCAGAACTGAAAGTTTCTGTTAGGCAGGTTCTCTGTCTGCTTTGTTCAGTCTGAAACTTCCCTTAATATTAAGTTTTAAATGCATGTTCTTGTTTATGTCTTTTGCATAACAAAGCATGAGCTAATGGGGATAATGTTCACCTGTGGTTGTTCAGGGTGTTTTCCTGCTCTGTCTGGGAGAAGCCGGAATGTCTGTAATCTCACCTGTTCCCGTTGTAACACTTATTGCACAAAGCAGCATTGCACAGAGCCAGATGAAAGCATGATTGCGTACATCACGCACCCACTTGGACTTAAAATTAATATAGTCATCACAGATAATATCGGAATTTTATATTTTCTGAGGGGAAAAAATATTCCTTTAGTAAAGAATTCTGTGGTATATCTTTCTCTGTGCATGCTACTATTGGGCCACCTAAAGAATAGGAAGGGAAGAAAAAGAAAGCATTTCCGTATGTTTCTATGCATCTTGCTTGTTTTTCCGGGCCTTCTTGTCTAATTGCTGATGGTGTAGGGTGGCATAATAGTAACACGTGTACAGCATTAGGGTTGAAATGAATACTGAAATAATTACAGTAGAAAGTAAGACGTGACCCTCTGAAAATATTGTTCTGCTATAGCAAGTATTAATGGGTGAAGCAAGTTTCTTCTTCACCATCGAGACAAAAGTTGTTAAATTCAGCAATCGGTCATAGCGTTTCTTGTCCTTTTTAAAGCTGTAGCTTCCAAGAAGATTTTGGGCTGAGATATTCTACTACATTGTACTACGTGTATTCTACTATTTGAGCTAAGCCTTCAAATAATTAAATTTATTGTGACTCTTCTAATGGCATAAGCCTTTCTTTTACATCGCACCGGAATTTTGATGAAGTGGTTTCAATAACTGCTAATTTTCACTTACCATGCTGTGCTTTAGAGTTTGTTGTTTGGTCACCGTGGATACATTTGTTATTGGTTTTGCATTCATCATTTGGAGTTGAACAGAAATGTGGAATTGTAATAATAATAATAAAAAACCTACAAAATGATGTAGTGTGTTTATAGACTAAGCCAAAAGCCAATGAAAATAATAAATTTCTGTTAAGTGTTTTCGTAGGTAGGTGTTTTGCACTTAAAAACATGCCTAGCTACCCCAAAGCAACTTTTCCGTGCATTTATCATTCAGTTAATAATTTAGTGTAAGATAAAAGTCAGTTGCTACCGTTCTCAGCAGCTCTGAGAGAAGACACGGTGGGTGGCTGTCAGTGCCACAGTGTTGATGTAGCATGGTCATAACGGGGGGACCTCCTCCAGTCCTGCTCAAAGCGAGGGCTCTGTTGTGGCCGATGGTCATAGCTGGACACTGCCACCTTTACCTTAAAAGGTCCCGTCAGCCGCTGCTGCCTTGGCTCGGCCACCTCGCCAGCATCTCACCTTCCTTGGCCCGGCGGTGCGGGCAGCTCACGAGATCTGGCTCGTCCTGCCAGTGCAGTGGCTCCCGTGGCCACCCCTTGCGCTGGGTGGCCAGTCCGTTCGTGTCAGGTGGAAAGCGGTCTTTGCCATCTGGGAGGTGAAAGGGGAGAGAGATTTTTTGGGGTGTGCTGTGCGCTGGCGCTGTATGCGACGGTTGTCAAACCAGAGGAAACACTGCAGTGATATTGCAGTTATGGGACAGCGAGCACTGGTCCCGAGGGCTCGGTAAATCCCGACTGGAAGCCAGTCCTCCATCTGCACTGCCAAAAAGTCAATCCCCCGTACACCCCCATTGCCCTTACTGAAGAAAAACAACCGAAAAAAGAACTAAAATTAAAATTTACAAAGAAAGTGGAAGGGAGAACGTTGTGCCTTATTTTTTTCTTTCCCCCTTCCCCACCATTCCTTTCCCCCCCTCCTCCCCCTCCCCCTCCCTTACCCTCTCCACCCTCTCTGGACCTATTACTGTTTTAAGTAACTTCTGTTCACATTATACAGACACCTTAATATATTGGGGTGGAAATGAATATCCTATGGGATAAAATAATAAAACTACTAAGGGGGGGAAAAAATCCCAACAATTTTTGCTTGAAAATGCCATCGCATTTCTGTTTGCATGTTGGCTGTTTTCAGTTTTGGTGGGGTGTTTTTCAGTCAATGTTGTAGAGTGTAGTAATTCATCTGCATACATACTACTATTCTGAGTATCACTTTTTATTTCTGGAACACTTTCTTGTAGAAGAGATTCATGCTGGATGAGTCATGGAAGAAAAAATACCCCCCCACACCCCAAATCTCACCACCTCTTTAAAGAAAACACACATTGTACAAATCAACCAACCAAAAGAAAAACCTCTTTCAGCAGTTTCAGGGAAAATATTTAGTTGTCACCGATTTGTTTTTGGGAGGTTATATTTCCTTCTAGGTTAGACCCTGTGGAGGCCTTTCACAGCATTTCTGTTTGCCTTCATTTAAGGCAGGATGGATCGGTGATGATAAGGCTCTGCTTTTAAAATGTTTTGAGAAGCAGAGATACTAGCTTATTAACTGTGTTTTATCACCAGCCATCTGCAATAAGAAAGTGTAGTTAATATATAATGGATGCTGCATGTGACAGAAGAATTCATCTGAGCAAGCCAATGTATAGGATCTTGAAATCTGCGGGAGTCTGATGTTTATACTTGGAACATTACAGCCTCCTGGGCAGCGAAGTTCGTATCTTGAAGCACCGAATAATCAGTAATGCATATTTAATATAATAAATAATAAAAAAATTATCCTGTTTGAACTTACAGAAACTGGTTCTGTGCTACCCTTTTAGATTCTGTTACAGAAACTGTTCATTTCAATTACCTCTAAATATATCCAGCATCTTGCCATAAATAAAGGGTGATTTCACCATTTCACACACACAAAGAAGTCATTCCCAGTGTTACCCTTCTTGTGGGTGGCAGAATTGCTCCAAAACCAAAGTCAGAATTAATGATTTCTTGCTTCATTAATTAAGATTAGATCACAGTTGCTTCAGCTAAAGTCCTGTAACAGAAAGTGTGCGCGCGCGCACATGTGAATGTGTGTATGTACATGTTTTAACTGGAAGGACTGTGGAATATAATCCTGCATCCCATCTTTAACAAAAGTCTTGTTTCTGTTAAAAGATGAAATGTTAAGTAGAAACCAGATTTTTAAAACTTTCATTCTGATGTCATGCGGCCTTCCTTTTTCCTCTTTTTTCCTAAAAGACAATTCATATAAATTATTTTTATAAGATATTTTAAAATAATGAGAGCCTTTGAGTGCAGAATTATCTCAGAGTCATATGGCTTCTATCTCTCTGTGCCTGTGTGCAAATGTCCTTCCATATTATTTTGATTTTGTTTTATAACCTGGTGGCAGTTCTAGAAATTCTTGCAATTACAAAAATGTTAATCAAGTTGCAGGGATCCTTTCAAAGCTTTTGCTTCTCATTGCAAAAAGAAAATGGTGATACTTGAAAAAGAACAAATATATGTGGACATGATAAAGGAAATATTTCAATTTTGTATTAGATCCTGAAAAGTTCTTGAAATACAGTAGAGGTCATAAGGGCTTCAGTTTTTAAAAGGGGTTATTACGTGTAATATACTGCAAAGATTAGTTTTGCGGCTGAAATTGCATAGATGATTGGTAACATTCAGAGAAAACACGTCAAAAGATGTTGGCTACAAATACCAAAGCCTGAAGTGTCTGAGATTGTACTTGAATCAAATTGCTGGGGTTGAAAGTGGGAAAAAGCTTTGCCCTGTTGTAGAGCTAAGTCATTATATGGCAAAGCCACATTCTGTAGGTCAGCCCGTATTCTCAGTGATTTTAACAACACATTTCTGCAAAATCTACTTGGGGGTGAAAAGTCTAATACATGAAGCTCCATTATTAGCATGCTCATATATTTAGACCTCCTTGCCCATTTTGTTGATCACGGATGATCATGATGCTCATGAATGTATTTGCCTTGAGATTTTTTTTTTTAAAATTATTATTATTTTTTATTTTTTCTTTGTACATGTGCACCATAAGGAGTTACTCCAGTCTTAAGCGTGGTATGACAGCTTAAAGAAGTTGGCAAGGGTCTGGATCAATTGTGAAATGAGAAAATGCAACTATAACTTGAAATTAGAATTGCAAGGGAGGCTTTTATGAAAGTTCAATTACTATACACCCTAGCTTCTTGTTAACATCTATGATAATACGATTCTGTCTCTTTTGATGTTTAAGATTATATCCATTTAAAAATTCTTTAGGTTTGAAAAAAGGTGATACATCTTCAGTCCTTATCTAGAGCATTGAAACAAAAGCACTTGCTTTCTCTATTTCTTTTTTTTTTTTTTTTTTTTNTTTTTTTTTTTTCCTTTTTTCCCTATTTCTGCTTTGGCAAAGGTCACAACTATTTTAAAAAGTTGGGGTTAGATCAATCTATTTCTTTTTTTTAAATAAATCAGCTAGCTGGCTGAACCAGTTGTTTGGAAATCAAGGGAAATTCTTTCATCAGTATGGGATCAGGTCCTGGCTCTATTACCTAGCCAACTAATTTACTGTTTTATAGTCCCTGCAGATTTCAGAATTTAAAACCATGATGTACCACTTGCTTTTCAAGTAAAGCTCGAAAAGCTCCTGGGGTTTGGTAATGTATAGTATCTTCGTCTCTGAAGCAGTTATAGGTGATACAAAAATGAGATTGACTGGGAGTGTCAGCTAACTCTGGGTATGGCCGTTTGAAAGTTTAGCATATACTTTGGATCTCAAAGGGCTTTGGCTCCTATTCGCAATTTTTATACTGTGTATTTTTTATGTGTTCTGGTTATTAAAATGCAAACCAGCAGTCTCTTCCTCAGTTCTTCCCTTCTGAAAACAAGGTAGAGTCTAAAAATCGAGTGTATGTTAGAAAACCATCTCTGAATATTAAAACTGCTTTCTTAAAAACAGAGGAAAAAAGCTAGGCTTAATTTAATCTTTGATTGTTACTTCCCAATGGTTCTTCTATTTATTTACTTTTATGCAGTAATTGAAAAAGCAGACGGACAGCACAGTTCATTCAAAGGAAAGCCATGAACGTTTTCTCAGCTTCTTTTGTTCTTGTTGACCTTGTTTACTCAGTTTGTTTACTATAGAGTGTAGTAAGTTATGAAGAGTGAGGGAGATAATGGCTCTGTTTTCCAATACTGTTACCCATCGTTGCACTAGGGATCAATACTGAATGAAAAAGAAGAAAAAAAAAAAGAAATCAGAAAACACAAAACCCTAGCAAGATCTGCAGTTGTGAATACACAAGGAAGGAGGAGGTGGAGGGGAAGCCCATCTTGGCACCGCAAGCGATACCGATGCTCTTCTTGCTAAGCCAAGTCATTTTTCAGTAGCAACCTGAGGGTCTCCTGTCTCTATGGTGCAATGTTTAGTAAATTAGTTTTTGTTTGCTAGTATTTACCTGTGACAGCTGATCCACTCACGTCTTGTCAAAACCAGCCACGTATCACCAGCATTTACTTTTCTAGAAATGCGACTACTACATAGCAAGCGCACCACTCCTTTGTTTTTCTATTATTACTTGTAAGTTGTGTTGCTGTGAGCAGCAAATTTTTCAACAGTGGAAGTTGTGTTAGCTTGTCTGTTTTTATGTAGCACAGTAAAAAATAATATCTTTGCTTCAACCCTTCATGCAGCATCTGTTATTTTTGGTAGCCATTTTTGTTTCTTTAGTAAGGAAAAACAAACAGGCATACAGGAAACTTTACCTATTCTTCTATTTAACTTTGCAGTTCCTGTGTTTATAAAGGATAAATTCTAACGAGTCAAACAGGCTATAAAATGGTGCTTGTGCATATGTGAAGGTATATTTAAATCCTTTCCCCTTTTGTATTCCTCTCTGAGAGCATGGTAGCCACATGAATATGGGTGCTGTAAAGCCATTGTAATGCATTATTTCTAGCATCCTTATGCGCTTTTTGTGCTGTAGACATGATGTAATCATTTACAAACATTTGTCTGGCCAATCCTGACCACAGTCTGTCTACCTTGTAAAACTGGTTATTTAGTCCTCCTCTCTACATGCAGTTCTAGGGCAGTTGCACTAACCTCCTAATAACACATTTAGTTTCTGTTGGCTCAAATCATACTAGTACTGAGTACTTGGAAATTGCCTTGGTCCACATGGTATGACTTTTCTCTCCTTTTTCATTCTTTACTAAGAAAGGTTCTAAATTAACTCTTTCTTTTTAATTGGATTTGAAGCAAAACTTTTCAATACATTTATAGATTACCAGTGGTTTTCCCTTTTTTCTTTTTCTTTTTTTTTTTTTTAAATCCTTTGCAGTGTTCTATTTTTATACAACATTAAAGATATTTTCTTACATAGGTACAGCTGACAAACCTACTCAATGCTAATTAGCAGCCCACCATTTGGGTTCAGTAGTATCTGCATATTACATCTGTTTGGATGTGTTGTATAGAAAGGCATTGGTCAGATCCATGTGTATAAGGCAAGTCTCCGTCCTATTAGCATTTAGCTCTACATGTTCTATCTAGTGCATGCAATAGATAACCTTCTCAATACACACAGGTTTTCAAGGCAAAAATAATCAGTGGCCTTAAAGAGGGACGTTGCTATGCATAAATAGCCCACACAGATATGCTCCTTCGCATGAATGGACTTACAGGTTATAATAAACAAATACTAAAAAGCTGAAAACACATTTAAAAAAAATCAAGGCAGGATTTGAAATCTCTCTAAAAATATAGATGCAATTAAAATGTGATTGTGAAAAGCCTTAGAATGTGTGAAATGTATATAAAGTCTGCTGGTGGAGAAGGGTAGGCAGTGGATAAAGCGCTGTGGTGCGCTCGTGCTCAGCAAAATGGCCCTGGCAGCACCACACTGCACAAGCACCCCAAGATGACTGAGCAAAACGGCTCCATCTTGCCCTTCGTGACTTTGATCAAAATTGTCATCACATGCTATCATCATCACACAGGGAAGAAAATTTATTTAAATAGCCTGAAATTAACCTTGTGGAGGCAATGAACAATGATACTACCTGTCACTATGGACACCCAGACAACTCCACAGATTTTAGGAAGATAATACAGATGTGTAGAACATTAATTTATTTTTATTGCTTATTCTGTTATGCCTGATGTTTTTTTTTTTCTGAGTTAAATATTTCCAACAATATTAGTGTAGTGAGGAAAAGCAGCAGCACAGAACTATCTCAGGTAGGCAGTATTTGATGATACTTAGCAGTGAAAGAACAGTAACAATTAATACTCCTAAAATATTGCTCAGTTTATTCTAACAATGTTAATATGATTTGTATAAGGTTTCTGTGCGTTTCTAGTAGGAAGATTTCATCACAGGAATATTCACAAAAATAGCAATTGCATGATACTTTATTGTAATTTATTAAAGGAGGTTTTATGTTAAAAGCTATGCCAGCACATTTTCAGCAATACAAAGCTCGCTTTAGATTCATCTGGAAACAGAAATAGTGCCATCTGAACTCAGTATATAGTCAAATAAATTATGAATGGTTTATATCACATATCTCTTTGAGAGACCCCAGCTGAGCTACTATCTTCCAAATCATAAAGATAAGAAGAAATAATGTTCATTCTAAATTATTAGCCCATTTTAGGAAGCTCACAGTAATAGATGGCTAATGTTGTTAGAGAATGTTTAAAGTAATATATAAGTTAATCTTTTAAGAAACCTTTCCAAGGCTCCTGTGATAGGCAGATCTTGAGTTTTGCAGATTCTTTTATCTGTGTCGCCAACTTCAGTTCTAGTAAATAATGTAGGGAGCTGATTTTGATAGCATATTGATTGAGGTAATATTGATGGTTTGTCTGAAAGAAGTTGTGTAGTGTTTGAAATCTGTTGTTATAATGTATGTATGGCAAATGCTAGCAGATACAAAAAAAAAAGTCTCATAAGTTCAAGAATCTTTCAGCAAAAATTGAGCTTTCCTCACTGATATTGTTTTTACTGAGTCAGATCTGTTCTTCATAGTGAAGAAGGAAGTTTTCAGAAAGTAATTATTATTTGTAATGAACTGTGGAAAGTGTTGGACTGTGTTAATAGATTTGCTTGAACTTGATTTCATTTATTGGACCTAACATGCTGAGAAACTTCCATGGCCCCCAGTAAAGTAAGAGTTTCAACTGTGCTGGAAATATTAAATCAGACCTACTCTAATGAAGGTAACAGTCAAATAATTTGTAACAGTTGTGTTTAATATTTCAAATAATTTCAAATGTGAATCAAATGCTCTTTAAAATCTTAAATTGATCATCAGCAGTGTAGTCAAGCTTTGACAGCCACTTGGGCAGCCAGTCTGGGGGCAGAGGACGCTGGCATGCCCAGCTGCATGGTCGCCATGTGTTTCTTTGTCACTTGCCACCAGCCTAGAATTACAGGAGGTAGGATTGATCCATCTGGGTTGCAGTTCCCACTAAAAGAGTTGTTCCATGTCTCTTCATCAGAAGAGGCACTGAATGTGATGGAAACATGAGCTTCGGTAGTTGGATGACTTGTATTGCATTGGCCTTGCATGGGGAGCCTACTTACAGGAAGATGCACCTGCAGGAGGGAATGTGCTGCTGCAGGTCTCCCCCTGCTAGAGGAGCTCTGTAAGCCTGTGAGGGAATACTCCATCAGTTCCCTTATCCACCTGAGCTTTGATGGTTTCCATAGAAAGGCTCAGTGATTAACAGGCAATGAAAGCTATGCTGATTTTTTTGTTTTTCAGGAAGTGGTTTTAAACCACTAAACTCTTTTCCAGAAGCTAGCAAGCAGCTCTCAGCTGCAAACAAAATATAGTCATTATTGCTTTTATTAATTTCTGTTACCAAGTCGTCAATGCCAATAATGATAATATGAAATTCTTAAGTCAACTGAACTATTTAGTTCTTTACATCTCTGTCTTATTTTAAACAAACAAAACAAAACGAAAAACGAACCCCAAAGAAACCTAACAACCTACCAAAGAAACGAAGCTACCATAATTGTCCTTTTTAGGTCTGCGTTTGCAAGGAGTTCATCTACATGGATAGAATGGGGCCTTGCAAGCTTTCCTGATTATGTACAGGTTATGTAGAGTATCTCTTAATTCTCAATAGTCCTATTTAAATTCTGTTCAGTTTGAAGGGGGCAGCCTCTCAAGTGATTTGTTGAACCAGGATGCCTTTTTTTTGGTCTCATTAAGGCACATTATTGGCAATATCATTAAAGAGATCAGGACAATTCAATGAATAGTTTAGTAGTTTATGGTGATTCTTCTCCAGTTAAAAGACTCTGCACTAGTTAAGCAGAACAGCAGCAGTAAGGAAAAGCTGATGTTCATTCATCCTCCCATCCCCCAAGCAGAGGAGGCTTAATGTTTTTCTTTGAGCATCATCTCGTACAGCTCTGTTGAAGTTTATGACCACAAATCATACCAAGCTATCATTTCTGTGGGTTTGTAGCTCAGCCAGAAAAAGCTGCATGTGGGAGAAGCTCATTTATAGGCTCCAAGATTTTAACATTTCCAATTGTGTGCCTGGAGCGGCTGAACGGACACGTATTAAAATTGTATATGGGTAAGAATTTCTAGTGACAAAGAAACTTTAATTTGTAATTAGAATGTCAGTTTGACTTTTGAATGTGTCATTTTGGAAAGGCCAAATAATATTATACTGTTATAATATAAAGTAAATTTGAAATTTATAGTGAATTTTAGGGGGAAAGAGATAAAATCTTGTACTAAATCATGTCTAATAAGAGGTCATTGCCCATGCAGTTGAAGTAAGAGCAATAACTTAAGAAAATATTCTCAAAAATAGATTTCCATGGGAAAAAAAAAAAAAAAAATTAGAAGGTTTCTAGTCTCCTCAAGTGTGTATGTGCATCTGATGCCTTACATGTTTTTCCAGTGTGCAGTAGCCCTCTTAACAAATAGCTTATGCCACCTTTTCCTAGCTTGCAATGAAGAGAAAGAATCCTGAAATCCTGTGAGTTGGCAAACTTAATACCAAGGGGCTTTCTAGTAGTAGTCTTTGTGGCTTTTTTTTTTTTTTTTTTTAAATCAACCGAACAGGCTAAAACCAACTTGCTTAAGTCTGTAGAGGAAGTTGCAGGGAAACACTGAAGGGTCTTGCTAATGAGAGAAAGAGACGTTCTGGTGGGAACCAGGTTCGCAGCTCATCCTTGCAAGAGCAAGTGGCCTATTCACTTCAAGCCATCAGACACTGAATTATCTGACTTTCTCAGTCTCTTTTTGTTGTTCTTGGGTCTCCACTAGTCTTGGTAGTCTGAGTCTGCCATTTTAGTAGTGGGAGCAGACTTGGCCTTGGTAATGCTCTGCAAAAATCAGTGTCAAACAGTGCACAGTGGGTCAACCTGAATGTGAAAGCTGCATTCCCTGCTGCAGTGTTATTCTACGTGCAACTTCAAGCACTTCATAACAGTTCTGTTAATATGGTTGACACTTGACCTCAGGCACAGAGATCCATTTTACTTTTACCACTTTTGGAACTGCAAATATGTGTGTAGCTGAACACCTGAGTTATTTGATGCTTTCTGTGAACTTAAATGGTAGGTTAAGTGAGAAATAAAATCTGGACTTTTTTTCACATGTGATAGCAACAGAATCTACATAGCAACACCAAACAGCTGTGTGTGCTCTAGGTCTTCTTAACCCATTTTAAGTATAATTTAGCTGTCTGAAGAGTGTAATAAAGAAATCCTAATACTCCCCATTTAAATTCTATCTTTATCCGGACAAGATTACCACATATTCTCCCCAAGTCCAAGTGAAACAAAATAGCGAGAAATGCAGCTTTGCAGAGTCTTTTCTCAGGTGCTAAATCAAATCTTTCTGTAATGCGTAAAAGACAGCAACAGATCTGTGAAGCTACAGATACCCAGTTTCTGAGTTAGAAGAGCAGAAAGTGTGAGGTCCCCTCCTAATGCAAATACTTAAGATACAAGAACTGTGCCAGCATCAGTGGCTTGGGGCTGAAGAAGGGTGTGCAAATCTTAAATTTTGTCACGGCTTGGCCCACATCTACTGAAATTTTCTCAGTGTTTCAGGTTAACACACACAAAACACTCTGCTGTGGATCAGGTGATTTATGTTTAGTTGCAACTCCAGATCTGTAAAATTGGCTTATGCGTAGGCTTTGGAATGCAACCCTTACACAGGTAAGCTGTGTTTGGTTTCAGGTTTTTTAGAGGCTTGCATGCAAAATTGCCTCACTGCTTGAACTGATGCCTCTAATTAAACAGATTCGGTGCACTGCAATAGTTAGCTTTAGTATTACTGCTCAAACTAGTACCCAGTATAACTCTCCTTAGGTCACTGAAATTATACTAAGGGAGAGCTAGGCCTCTTTTTTTCAATGCACTGTCCTTTCCAGTAAGTTTATGGGTGTTTTTTTAAAATGCCATTTCTAGATCCAAGAAGTATGTTCTTGTCCCCGGAATAATCTGGTTCTTTTTTAAAGATGCAAATCAAGGAAAAAAGATGGAAGCCTCAGTGTGTCTTTAGCAATATGCTTAGAGTACCTTCATCTTCTTTTTACAGTTTCATGAAGTTTCTCTTCTTATGTAGCACATTTTGTTATTTTGTGCATTTGTTTTGTTTTTAAAGAAAGTAGCGCCAAATTCTGGATTATGCAAACAAATTGTCTCCTGTATATGGTGATGCGAGTCAAGTATTCAGGGGGTTGATTCATCCTCCAAATTGAGTACCCTTGATAAAGTTTTAATTCCTTTGTAGTAGAATAGCAATTCTCTTTGTTGAAAACTTACTGTTATGGAACACTTTGAATGTTTAGTCACATGGAGTCATGCAAATAAGAGATAGGCCCTGCTTCTGCATGCATGAATTAAAAAAGTATTAACTTTTCTGATGTCATTTCACTGATGGGAGGGATTGGAATAGTTAAATGTATGCAGAAGTATTTGCAGGATTGGGGTTTGTCTATGGCTTAGCAAATCCTTCCGTTTCTATAGCAATCTGTCAATTGGTTGGCTCACTTCACTGATTTAATATAATTTCATTTTCTTGGAAATGTATTGTAAGATTACCTCTTATGGAAAGCAAAGACAATTAGAGTATGTGAGGCTCCCTCTGCTCCTTAGCAGCAGAGTGGGAGGACAGGGGGAGGGATCCAAATTGTCAACTCATGGTTCCATTGAAGGCTCTTTGCGCTTCTGCTGCCCTCTTAGCTTCCCAGGTATTGTAAGGTACTTATGATCAGATTAATATACCAAATTTATTAAAATTCAAAGGTGGTAGGGTTTGGAGGGGTGTGAATTGCTCATCTCTAATAAAAACATATTGAGAAGTCACTTGAAGTATCTGATATACAATTCAGTTAAAATAAATGTCTGCTGCCTAGATTGAGTGGATTACTCTTCTATTTTAATATGGAAAAGTAATAAAAATATTAAGAATGTGTAAAATAATTTGATGCAAAGAAGTCAAATGATGATTTTAACTTCACTCCAAATAGTCAAAGCAAAGCAACACAATAACTTACAAAGATCAGAGCAAATACTTCCTCATATAACGTATGCAATAACACCTGGAATTATAAAAGCTAGATTTAATGTTATGAAGCTGCATGATTCTGATCCTTCTGATCTACATGGATTATCAGAAAAGTTTGCACAGGAATTCTTCTCCTCTTGGTACTGTGTTCTATTGTATCGTGTTTACGACACCTAGTAGCAATGCCTTTCAAAAACCACATTTGCTTTGGTATCTCTCCAATAACTGCGTTACGTAGCAGAACCAAAATTAGTTGCTCTGTTTTGTTTTGTCTTTCTAGTAGAGGCTTAAAAATAAAATAGAACATATTAATTGAGACTTTTTTTTATTTTTTTGTCTGTGGAGTGACAGTATTAGTGTGTTCTGCCCAAGGCTTGATTTTTTTTCAAGCACATTTAGTAATGAGGTAGATGAAAGACAGTCTTTGAATGGAATAAACTAATATGTTTGAGGTGGGTTGTTTTTACACTAGGCCTTTTTCTAGATTTACTTCCGGTTAGTTCAAGAAATGCTGAATTCTAGACCATAAATAACTGTGAAGGCAAAATTGGTGAATGTCTAACATGAGTTTGTGGTGCGCACAAAGTGAAATTTTAACAGCTATGGAGGGATATAAGTAAATATTCTGAGCAGGGTGATTGCATGAGCAAGAAGGGGGCTCCATAAAAAGTGATTTAAACATTTTATATCTCTCTCCTGTGTTTAGTTCCTTGGACAGGTATTATGGCATTTTAAGATGCCTTGATAAAGGACCAGAACATAGCTAAGCTGACTGAAGAGCAGGCCAGGAAAGGTATTAATACTTGAGTTCTTATCATATTCCTTTTTCTTTAGAGAATGTTTCAGGCTGATCCTGACCTGTGTAAAAAATGCAGATGTGTAGTATTTGTTCCTTCCACCATACCTAGCCATTCCTAGCCAGCAGTGAAATCTGCACATTGGTATGCAGACCATTCCTTGCTACGTTTTATAGCACCACCTTTTTTCTTTTTCCTTTCTTTTTCTTCTTTTTTTTTCTTTTTTCTTTTCTTCTTTTTCTTTTTTTTTTTTTCTTCTTTTAGAAATTAGCCTATATAAAATAGTAACCAAAGATACACAAGATATTAATGGATGCAAACTTGAATATAGGAAGTTCTATCTCAACATGAGGAGGAACTTCTTCACTTTGAGGGTGGCAAAGCACTGGAGCAGGCTGCCCAGAGAGGTGGTGGAGTCTCCGACTCTGGAGACATTCCAAACCTGCCTGGACGCCATCCTGTGCAACCTGCTGTAGGCGACCCTGCTCTGGCAGGGGGGTTGGACCAGATGACCTCTAGAGGTCCCTTCCAACCCCTAACATTCTATGATTCTATGATTGTCCTGCAGCCTTTTGTTTACAGCTACAAGCTGTGTAGTTGATTGAGGAAACCTTATGGCAAAATGTGTGTCAGAACCTATAAAAAATTTCTTTGCTTTTTGGGTAAGGAAAAAGTTCTGAATGAGTGAATAATAACATATCGTGGAGTAATCTTATGTCACACGATAGTAGAACGTTCTTAAGAACATCTGGATAGGATACAGAAAAGCTGAAAAATCATAACTAAGTTCATATAGTTTGAACAAATATTAATGTATTCTGTGGTTAGATATTTATTTTTCAGCCAAACTTTAAGATTTGCACACCCTTCTTCAGCCCCAAACCACTGATGTTGCTTTACTGAAAACTCTTCTGCATACATGTGTAAATGTAACTGGATTGCAATCAATAGAATTACCAAACAACAAGCACAATTTATATTAGCCAGGGGCAGGGATTCCCATTCATTAAATCTGTGGAGGACATGTCTTTATCTATTTCCGTGGATGCAGCCTGAAGCATCAAACATGTCATGGATTAGATAAATTGGGCCTGACATGGCTGTGTTTCTGGAAAATAGGACAAAAATTTCTTGTCTTTTGTGTCTTGTTTGCAAAAGCAGCGGTGCTTTCCCCCCACCTATAGAAAATGAAAGGAGGTAATTTTCCTTGCTTGAAAAACTTTTTTAAATTATAGGCATGTTTTACATAGAGATATAAAGTGTGGACCTGCCAGCATTTTCACTAGTACTAAAAGGACAGTCAACCTACTAACCGCCATGTATCCCAGCTCTCAAAGCATTTGCCTAAATCAGCTCCATCAGGTGTAGACTTGCCAAAATTGAAGTTTCCATAGCCCTTCTTTATAAATAGCCATTTTGTTAGAACTTCTCCACTGAAAAAAATGTGTTCACTTTCCCAGAAAGACGCTAGCCCTGTGGTCAAGGGATTTTTGTGGGCTGCTGGAAACCCAAGCTAAATTCCTTCATGAAGTGAATACACATTTACACAAATTTAAACCACTCCAAAAAGAGATTATTGTGCAAGTATCCCCAGTTAGTCAACAGCCCAACTGTTGGGACATTTCCCTGAGGCATTGGTGACTTACAGAGCAGGCATCAATATGAGCCTTTGAATAAAATACAGACCTTAATTTCTTCCAATTTTTGGAACTTTTATAAGGATTTGCTTCCATAATAAATTAGTGTGAAAGTGTAGCTTACATACACATCTGTAGAGAAGACAAATTCTGACAGAATTTCCAACACAGAAAAAAATTAGATTTGACAGTGTTTTTCTCTCCCTCTTCTAGTCACAGGCAATAGCATCTTGAAGCAACGCATCAGCCAAAATGCCATGGAAAAAAAAAATAATTACAATTAGTTATTTGTAACTTTGTGATTGAAGGGGCATGGGCAACATCAAAGCCTGATTCAAGCGAGATGGAACTCTTATTTCTTACTGGCATAAAACATGGCTTCAGATTGGTCTTCTGTGACAGAGAATGAAGAGACAGCTTTATAAAAGCGAATTCAGAATAGTCTGGGTTTTTTGTGTTTTTCTCTTTTGCAGAAGGGTCATGGCTGCGTTCTGTTAGTGAGAATGAAGGTACCCTGCTTGTGCAGTGGAGCATTTAGATGTTCAGAGAGTTAGTCAAAGTCTGTTATTTCACACCCTCATGCCTTTGGAATTTGTCCTTCTTTTGGCAGCTCAAAGTGTTACTCAGATTTTCATGGAGTCTCACTAAGAACCAGAATTTGACGGCTCTGATGCCTGAGTCTGTCACTGTAGACACCAGGAGGAGCTCGTTGTGCCATAAAACATTTGCAGGATCACCTTTCCTTGGCATCTTTAACAGTCTTCCATGCTCTGATTTGCTGGGAATTGGATTGAACTCCAACTCCACACCTTTATTATATGTGGGCCAATGTTCTTGCAGAACACTTACACAGACAGGAAAACCAATGTTTTCTTCACTAGTCCTAATAAAACTTTCTTATATATCTTTATCTGTTATATTACATCGTGATGTTTACTTTTGCTTACACTTTTTGAATATATAGACTTACTGGTTTACAAAGTAGCTATTTTCTTGATTGGTACAGTGGCTATGGAAGCACAATCCCATGCTTCTTGGAAGGAAATAAAAACATTTATTCATCAGGATATACTGTGTTTTAAAACCTAGAGACTGTTTTCTAGCATATCATATGGTACATATTTATATCTGTTTAAAAAGGGGGGGAAAGGGAAAGAAAATCATTTGAATTGCATGAGAGCAGTGTATGATTGCAATAAATAGCTTTTGGCAATGATACTAGTATTTTCTAGCTACAATACAGTTACACAACTATTACTTTTTATGTATCTTATAACATGTCCTATTTAAACTTGATTAAAATGAAATCTGTGTCTGCATATAGAATTTCCATAGAACATCTGTTTAATTGATTCTGGACAAAGTTCAAATTTCTCCCACTGATTTCCAACATCCCATTCTTTTATTTCCATTCTTGTCCTGCCCGCTGCATTCTTACTTCCCCTTATTTTCCTTTTCTTTCCTCTCCATTTTTCCCCCTCCCAAATCTGATGCAAACTCCTTCCCCTCAACATCATCTTGAGGGTTTTATGCTTTATCAGCACCTGCTCTCCTTTCATGGTTGACCCTTTGCTGAACTCAAAACTCTACTGCAGTCCGGAGCCTGTTAATCATTTGCATCCCCAGTCTTTGTCAGACAAATGAAGAATGGCCGATGTGTTGATCGGTACAGCAAAGCAAACGTTCTAAGTCAGTGATGATCTGCAATTTCTGGTGAATTAAATGACTCATCTCTTCATGCTGGAAGGCTGCTATCTTGTTAGTGTGCATGCTTTTGTCTTACGTGGGTGCTCGACTTACGATATTGCAGTTGCTGTAGTTAACCTTCAGTTTTGGGCAGTGGGGCAACAAAGCAACATCTGATTTCACATCTCAGTAAGACACTGTGATTTAAGATGACCTCAACCGCTTAATTATGAAGGCAATGACTCTAATCTAATCTTCAAGTGTTCAGGTGATACTTAACAGGAGATAGAAAGATTTTTCTCTTTTTCTTTTTTTTTTTTTTTTTTTTTTCTTTTTTTAATTGCCTGCTGATGAAAATCCAGAGATTAGTCATTGCTGGACACAGTGCATGTGTGCTTTGAGGTGGCATAAGATTCTGTTCTAGTAAGGCTCAAACTTAACAGTTAACTAAACATTTTATCTCTCTCTTCCCCCATCTCTGTGGGGACGGCAGACTGCCAGGAACTGTCTGTTTTTTTCTTTGCTTCACAACACAAAGCGTGGCTTGCCTGCTAGGATAACTTCAATTTTTCGTCAGCTTCTTTTTCCAGAAAGTCTTGGTCACGGATAGAGCCTCAAGCTCTTAGTTTTTTTGCACAAACAGCTCTATTTCCTGAGGGCTGAACTGGTTTAGTTTCATTAAAGTGTAGTAGAAGTTTTATGAAAAGTAATGGGTTGAGGTTTAGAGACAACCAGGCCACATGATCTAATAGTTTTTTTCTGGTTTTACATCCTGAGAAAGAACAGTGTGAAAGATATTAATGTTTGCTGGTTTGGCTTACTTTTCTTTAAAAACTTCAGATTTTTCATTCAGAGTGGGAAATCAGGTATTTCATTGGTGGGAAAAGTTCCCAAGTTAAATACCTTGAAGTATTTTTAATTTAGGAATACATATAGGAAAGGTGATTATATGATGCATAATTTATCTTAAAAAGTATCTTTCAAACCACCGTGAACTTGAATAGTGCTTTATGTCCAGTAGCCTGTCCTTTAAAACTCACTTTTGTTTACTGTGGCTGTGTCCTCTATCCATTTGTAAATCCTATGCTTTTGGTTCCACTCAGCTTTTTCAATGTTCAGCAAGAAATGATAATCACTTAGTCTTTTGTCTACCTATGAAAGACCATAAACCTCACAGTTTTAAACATATATGTTAGGTTTGGTGAATCAAAATTCTGAAGCTGTAATAGTTTCTGATGTATTCTGCAAGCATTTATGTCTTTATGTATTGGAAGTAAAAATGAAAAATGTGGTTTTATTTCAATAAGTATGCATTTTTGTTATGAACATATACATAGGCGGTCCTGTGTGTGCAAAAATGGCAAGGTTAACTCCAGGAGGAATCTTGACCCACTCTGTGCAATGTTGGCATAGATTCACAGGGGTGTTTTCATGTCCATTGTGTGCTCACTCTTAAACCAACAGCCAAGTGGATCTACATAACCATAGACTTTGCATCAGTCTTTTCTCTATGCACCTCTCTCTCTCCTGCCCTTCCCCTCTCTCTCTAGCTAGCTTTGACCTGGGCGCACTTTGCTCCTTTGACTCAGATTCTACTGTCTTTCTAACTCAGTCACCTCCCAGGTCGATCTACCCGTTGTTCAGTAAAACAGCAGAGGTTTGACAGCTAGCAGAAGAGCGAAGTGATGCTCTGGAAACATGGAATAGCTGTTGGCATTAAGTTCCACTTACTCTTGCACTATGCAGTTAAAAATGTGTAAAAACTATTTCCAGTGAATTATTAATAAAACCTGGTGAAGCTGAGCTTTCCCACTGCTAAATGGAAGAGGCATTGCTGCACAGCACTATCCTTATGGAGTTTACTAGTGGAGTGTGTCCATTTCATGATATTAGTTATATATTTGTCTCAGTTGTATGCTTGTTTCATTTAAAGTAAAGACATCAGAAGTTAATCATTATTTCTTTCCCAAGCATGCTTTTGAAAAATGGT
This sequence comes from Chionis minor, assembly GCA_013398295.1. Taxonomy (NCBI): domain Eukaryota; kingdom Metazoa; phylum Chordata; class Aves; order Charadriiformes; family Chionidae; genus Chionis; species Chionis minor. Next base: position 284,766 of record VZSF01007385.1, read on the forward strand.
GCTTTTAAAATTGCTAATATATTCATCATAAAAATGAAAAATTCTTTGAAAATCTGTTTGCAATACAGTGTTCTTCTGATTAATAACCCTTGGAAATCTGTGTTCATTATACCATAAACATGACCTTTATAAAAACATCAGAAAAATCCAACAGCAGAATATGCCAGGTCAAAGATTTTTTTTTTAAATGTCAAAAAGTATAAAGCTTTAAAATTAATGTGATTTTTATAATACTTAGCTGATGCTTCTGCTTTATTTTTTGTATTTATTTATGATGGGGGGTTCTTTGAGTCTTTGTATTTGGCATCTATTGGGAGACTGTGACCTCAGGGGAGCACACTTTGGGATAAATCTTAATGCCCTTCAGCAGCTTCCTCCCTGTCATTCAATACTTAGATTCATTTAGTTTGTAACAACATTTTGCTGGGCCTGTAGCTGATTAGATCTGGTAAGGTCTAGTAGCTCTCCAGTAGAGGCTACTAACCACATACTATGACCTGCTGGTTAGGAGACATCCACGATGTGCTAGTCAGTAGTGGTGGACAGTCTAGCACTGTCAGAAAATTTCTCTATCTGCTGAAAGCTGTAGAGAAAGACCATACATGCAGTTTTGGAGAAATGCACATTTGTGACACCGTGCCCTTCCTCAGACTTCATGGGATTGCCGTGCTCCTCTGAAAACACCCATACTTCCCATACGCCTCAAAATGCACCTTAACTTGAGTCTGAATGCAAATCTTCCCCCTGCAGGCTGGAAATCATACTGTGGGTGCTGCTTTATGTGGGAATAGGTAACCAAGACGAAGACCTTATGGTCATAAGAAGAAAAGGGAAAGCTGTTTTTCTTTCAATATGCATACAAACTCTCCTGGCCTGGCATTACTGGTTGTGTGGTAGGAAGGTCTATCGCTTTACCAAGGTAGGCTTTTCACTTCCTTGGATTCGCTTTCTTACTAAAGAAAGTAGAAAGTTTTATGAAACTTGAGTGGTAGGGGAAGGAACTGCAGAATAGAGCTGGGAATACGTAGTGTGCCAAAAGCAAAGAGAATTATTAGTGCAGATGTTAATTCATTGGTCCACTCATCTTCCCTCTAGCATTATGGCTGGGAAGGAAGAATAGGTTTTGACATTGGTCTTTGCTAGCATGAGATCTGTCAAGACTGAGTGAAAGTGCATTCAATTCACTACTAGACTAAAACCAGGGAAGGACATTGCAGTGCTCAGAGCACTAGTTTTAGGTCAATTCCTTGACCTGCTACACATTCCTGTGCGAGATGTGAGCAAGCGACATACACAGGCTGCCTTAGATTCCTAGCTGAAAAATGGGGATGGTCTCCTGCCATGTAGAAATGTCCTGAGAATTAATGCCAGAATTGCATGGAGAAAAATAAGGCTGCTGGGTATTTAATATTTGATTTTGTTTTGTAAGGCAAACAGAAATGAAAAGCTCCTCCATTCTCAAGAGGGAGGAGAACTGAGGTTGATGGACGTTTTGCTTGTCTGTCTTCTCCAAAGCCATGACACTGGCTGTCTTGGGCTTTCTGATTCTCTGGTAGCTGACATGGCTGGTACTTGGTATGGGCAGCTGGTAATAAGCAAAGTGCCCAAACTGGACAATATCTTGTTGTTTCCGTCTGCTAGAAACAGAACTTTGCAGGGAATGGAGCATTCATTTTGGATCATTTGATTTTCAGTGATCTAACAGCTTCCAACAGGGAAAAAAAAAATCATCCAAATTAGCCTGACCAACTGGAATAAAACCTTAAAGGGTTCTGAAGAGCTCAATTAGGTAGGTCATGTTGCTAAAATAAAAAAAAGCTTAGTTGCTGCCTTTGTGCAATTTATAATCCATAGAAGATGTTGCCCATAGTGAGTTAGTGGAATTCATTGCTAGACGGTGTTAAGTACTGAAGTTCAGATCATGGTTTTTCAGTAGATTTTATTTAATAAAAAATGCATTTTAATTGGCAAAGTGTTTCCTGTGGGCCATGCATATTTTAAATATGGGGGGAAAGGGATAATACTTTGTGGGCTTCATGGAGGACACTCTAGCATGAGCATCCTTGAAGTATGAGGTGGGTAAGGTCTGCACGGTGTTGTGCACTTTAGTCCTGGTCAGACAGACTGGATTTTATTGTCTGTAACCAGGGCCCACCTGTCTGTTAATGCAGATGGACAATGGCAGAACAACAGGAGGGAAGGAGGTAGCAAAAAGGGAGCAGGAAATAAAGCTTCTTTACTAAAAGTAAGGACAATAACGAAAGGAGGTAATGGATATCAGGGTATTCATGCAAATTTGTCTCTGCATTTCCTAGTCCAGCATCATAATAGTAGTTTCACAGGTTCTACAGAATGTAAAGAGTAATCTGCTCCTGTAGGTGTACAGAGAGGTACATTTTTTCAATGAAAAATCCTGTATCGGGATATAAGATATGATTTTATATTTTTCAAAATACTAGTAAGTGTGAAAGAAAAAACTTTAAAGAAACAGTATGATGCATAGCTTCAGGCTTCTAAAACTAATAATAATAAAAAGAATTCTTTTTCTGAACTAGCTCACTTTGCAGGAATCACAGAATAAATATTGTCTCTAGACAAAATAATACTTTGAATAGCAGCAAGTCACCAGAGCTGATTCAAACTTCCCAGGTGAATAGTGTATGTATTGAAAAATGCACTCTATAAATAAGTAGTGGGTACTGATTTGTGCCAAACGGGAAGAGTTTTACTCTTTTTAAAAAAAGGAAGGGAAGAAAAGAGGGAAGGGCATTAGAAAATATTTGAAAATATTTTAATTGAGTATTTTGGAATTCTTTGGGTTTGGATGTTTGAAGTTTGCCAATATTTAAATAACTAAAATGGTTAATTATCCAAGTACAAACTACAGAATTTCATTTTGGGTAAAAGAAATGTTTCAGCTGACACTATGATTTTTATTTCCTCCCCCCGCCCCCCAATTGTCTTTATTCTTTGGTTTGACCAGTGAACTGAAAAATCAATTACTCGCAGATCTCCACAGCTGAGACAGTGTTGTATTCATCCTCTTCAAAGTGTCTAGCCAGTGTTAACACTACTAACAGCAAAACCCGTGAAAGGAAAGCTTGTATTGCCACATAGTGTACTTGATCCTCAAGTTGTCTCGGGAGAGTCTGCAGCATTGAGGCTGGTGTGGTTGGAGCCCCATTTTGAAGGTTCTTCTTTTCTAGTGGGTGTCAAATACTTAATACAGTAGGGTTTTTTCTTTTTTCTTTTTTTTCCTGAAATTAAGAGGGATTATATGAAACAATATTGTGTTTAAATGTGTTTAAAATATCCTCATTTTAAAAATATTTTTGCAATTATTATATAATGAAAGCACTCCCCGTCAAAAACAAAAAGGAAAAATTCTGTGAACAATGCAGAAGCCAAAAGCACTTTATTTTAAGATCCCTTTTTTTCCCTTCTAAAAAAAAAAAAAAAANAGAAGGAACCTACACACACACACACACACCCCACTATAAGAAAATCCCCTACAAGGAGTTGAGTTCTAACTCAAAAGGTCAGAAAACAAATTTTCTGAGCAATAAATTCTCAACAGGCTTCATATTATTTGTTCACATATAACCTCCTTTCAGTCCATACAAAATAACATGGGGATAAATGTAGCCTATTAAAATTAAATATTTAAAATTAAAAAGTTTATCTGTTTATACACGGAAAAGGCAGAGGTTGCATGTTGGTTAAATTTATATATGCTGAATTCATATTTTAGTCACTTCAGTAGTGTAGTAGCTACTAATAAGTAGTTTGGTGATTAGGTGTAGCCTATTTTGCCTTGTCAGGTTAGATCACTGGTACTACTTATTCTCGAACTGAATTTTCCTTCCAAGTGACAATTCAGCAGTTTTTAAGAAAAGTACCTATTGCAAAAATGAAGACTATCATACAGTGATCAAAGGGAATACCCTGGTGACTATAGGTCATGACAAATGACATCAAGCTAATTCCTAAAAGCCAGATCTAAAATTCATGTCACATTGTCTGTGTTATATCCAGGAGATAGTTATTGTCTTTGAATGTCTTTAAATTTCCCATTTTATCAGATTCTCTGAAGACCTAGATGTGGTATCTAATATTTCAGATAAAGTTCATTATTCATCATGTGTAGCCTACTGTTCTTAATTACTTATGTTTTTATTGTCTTTTTGAAGAATACAAATACACCTTATCTTTGGCCTGTTGGCAAAATAAATTCATAATGAATTAAAAGTTCTAGCTGATACTGAGTTATCCAAATATAAGTTTCTTAACATTTGTAAGATAGACCATGAGTTCCCCACATGTTCCTTCACTTTTGTACTTTAAAATAGCCTGAGCTAGTTTTCTTGAAAATTTTCTATTAAAAAATCCTCTTTTGGCTCAGGCTCTCTAGGATATATTGCAATGGTTACTGGGTGTGAACTGCCAGATATCAGGATCTTATATAAAAATATTAATGAAACTTTTTGAAGTTACCAGCTGAAAGGTTCTCTGAGCTTCTGCCAAGGCAGAATGTGTGTATTGGTTGGACTCAAATAAGCTATCATAGAAATAGTGGGAGAGGCGTGAGATAGGGTAGAAAATTCGGGAAATAGTTGGAGGGGCGTGAGATAGGGTGGAAAATTTGGGAATATCTATATCTTGGAGAAACCAGATTATGATACTGAAAACAAACACAGACTCCAGGGCAGAACGGAAATTGAACATCACTTTAGGGTGTCTCTGATGTATTGAAAATGGCCGTACACATGGCCAGAAGGAAAGAATTGCCAAGTAATGAAGGAATGAAAATAGAATTCTGCAGAGATTTGCTTTTTTACTCGGTGTTTATGGTGCTAATAGTTTGTGATGGAAGAACTGCAAAAGACTCAGATTTATGGGGTATTAGTTTAGAATTCCTGCCTAGTTTACATACCTCCAAGTTCCAAATGCATTGCAAAGAATTATCTACATTATTTGTGTCTGCAAAATTTGGGCTGGATATTTCCTTAGGAGAGGTTATTTGATAATAGATGTAGTGATTCTTTTTCTGGAAACTAAACCTGCAGTTGATTTTAAAGGATTGGGAATGAGAGTGTGCATGAGGAAAGGTTAAGCAGGGAAAGATGTAGCATATCTTTCTGTATAGCCAAGTCACAAAATATAGCAATACAAAGTTGCCAAATTGTTGAGCTGTATATGTTAGAGGACCTGAGGCACAGCAGTCCTGACCTCCTCCAGAAACTTTAAGAAAACTTGTTATTTATTATTCTGTATATTGAAAAAACCTGCTCTACTATGTCTGTATCCTCTAAAATTATTTTCTTTAATTTCCTTCCCGAATATTCAGTCTTTGTGGTTTTCTTAATCCAGAGTTTAGGGCAGTACTTACAGCTGTTTATACTCTTTACCTAGTACCAATGTGAGGGATGTTTCAGGTGAACTGGGCACAAAAATTTGCATGAGAGACTTTCTCATCAGAAAATGCTATTTCATTGAAAACAAAAATTGCTCTGAGGAGGTGTTAATTTTTTGTAAAGAATTGTGACAAAAATACCTTTAAGATAAGGTCAAAACTTTAGTATTTTTAAGGAAATCTGTTTTTTTCTTTTTGGAATGGCTTCTTATTTTAAAAATCCATTTTCAATTCTATAGTGAAACATGGTCTCTAAAGTCAAAACTTGGGGAAGAAAACCCAATATTTATTCACATTCCAACTCAAAACAAATAAAATGTGACAGTTCCTTGTGGAATGGACAGTTTGAGGGTGAATCTGCAGGAATCATCTCTTCGTCTGAATGTTTCTGTTCTCTTCCCTTGGTTCCGGTTACAGGCAAGAAAGATGTTGTAGTGGTGAAGTTTGTATCACCAGTGATTTCTGAAGAACTGCATGCGTAGGCTGTGCCATGAAGAGCTCGAACCTTACCTTGTACACTCAGGTCTGCACCACGTAGGCTGTCTGTGCTCAGAGCATAATGCTGCATTGCCTGTGAGACTGTGGTGGTTAGAAATATTGCAAAACAGATTACCTAGTGGTAGGGCAAAATGTCTAGACCCAACTGGAGGCACAAAAGTGCATCCATGTGTAAAAATGCACAGTTTGATTGACGCTGGGGGAGTTCTCAAAAACTGTCTCGATGAGATAGGAAGGGGCAAAGGTTTGCAGCAAGCTTTACTTCAAACTTGTTTGCTCACACTTATGTATTGCCTGTCCCTCTGGCCAAGAGATTATCTTGTCTGTGTTTTAAATTGCCTGAAAACTGAAGAAACAAATGGTTAGTGCAATCTTGGTTGAAATGCTGAGCTAATTAAGCTGCTAAGTTGCGTTACTCCTGTGCTGCCTACAAAGAAAATTCAGGTTAAAAACAGTGACATGGATTTCCCAAATGTCTGGAACATTCATCTCCCATTTAGGATGTGAATGGGCTGGGAAGACTCCTCCTCTTGAGAAAGACATTACACTATAACATCACGAGCTTGTAACACTGTAATTAGTAAATATGCTAGTATCCTCCTATTTTAAGGAATTGTAGCATGCTACTCATAAAATGTAACTTTAGACCCATCTTGCCCCGCGTTATAGGGGGACAGTTACGTCTCTTAAGTCAGGCCATACATGGACCTAGTTTTTGGCAAGGTTATCTATGTGAACTTTAGGTGATAATACGTAACACCAAGCACAGGCTGTGGACAAAGTCTGTCAGTGGTGTGGGATGTTGTCCTAGTTTTATTGGTCAAAGTGGAACTCCAGACCTGGCTAGTAGGAAGTCTGTAAAAAGACTGACACTGAGCCCTCATTGTGTGTTGATCAACAGTGTTGCACCTGCCCAGGGAAAGCTATGGAGGTCTTTGTACAAGTTTATCTTACAGAACACCAAAACAGTCATAAGCAATCTTGATGGTTCTTCACTTTGATACAGTGTTCATTAGCACTGGATAAAAAGCACTTGTGTCTTGCTACAGTAACTTTCTAAGTGTGCAGCTGTCACACATAGCACCACTGATTTACAAAGTAAATTCTGCTTTACGACTGCTAGTACACTCTTTCTTTCCCTTCAGTTTGGCTTTCTTGGTTGTCATGTTTTCCTTCTGTCATCATTTCTGGACTTGATGTTGCGTTCTTCACAATAAGAATTTCTCTACATGTGCTCTTCAAGAACTCTTCCCAGTGGGCTTCTACCCCTTTCCATCCCTCTGCTAATGAATTAGATGGTAACATTAACATTCCCAAATGTGGTCCAAAGGTTTTCCAGTTAAGCTGAATCACAAAAATGGTTACCATTGCTTCAGGTTTTCTGCTGCTGATTCTAGAGTATCACTCTACACACCTTAGATGGAAAGAAAAGCTCATTTTTGCAGCCTTGAACAATGGCAAATTTCTTTTAAGCGAAAGCTCAAATTTCATGATACCTATCACATGCTCCATCGTTAAGGAACATGTCTGACACTATTGCAAAAACAGAGAGCAGCTGTACTCCTGAACATACTCATTTTCTGTGCCACTTCAGCCAGGACTGTGGTAGATTTTAAACTCTGTTCCAGAGGCTGTGAGTTCCAGCCAAGGTCCTGCAGAGTGAGCTGAATTTTTCCTTTTAAAGCATGTTCTCGTCCCCAGATGACATTGTCCAGCACTGGCTGGCAGCGGCAGGTGGGTGAGTGCCTAGTCATGCCACAGGGAAGGATTACAGAAAGAACTATTTCATCCTTCATGGCATGGTGTCGTGGAAGAGTATAGGATAGCAATGCTGTTGCTCTACATAATTCCAACCTGTGGGGCTCTCCTCCGTAGCACTGAGATAATACGCTTGACCCAAGCGTAGGTGATATTTCTCAATTCAGTTTGCACTTGCATGTGCGAGTTGGAGGATGTTTAATCAGCTTCAGTTTCTTTGCTGTTGCCAGAAAATTCTCATCTTGGCATTTCTGTGTGATTCCGTGCAATCTCAGGTGCAGCCTGGAGACATCTTAGTAAGGTTTTTATTTCCTTCATGATCTGTAAAAGCTTTATGTGAGGAAAAACAAGTATTTCCAACACCTAAAAAAATACCTTGATGGGCCTTTCCTTTTCAGAGAGGATAAGATTGGCCCCTTCAACACTACCTTATCATCATTCTGACCTGTTAAAGTTGTTTTAACACTGTTTTTGTAATAATTCCATAGGAATGTAGCAATTGCCACACCAAAGACAGTCATGAAATACTTGATGGTTCTATGCTGGTGAGCTATGGAAAGCAGAACTGCTTGCCCTTTGCTTTTCTGTTGCTATATCCTTAGCTGCTGCATTTGAAGAGTGATTTGGTGCACTCTTACATTCAGGTAAATGTAGAAATTACTCCAAAAATGGCAGTTACTCTAGAGCAAAAAACTAGCACGAGGTTGGAGTGAACCCTAATCCAATACCTTTAGTTTACTAGTTGGTAATGTTTTCCTTTCAAAGATTCTTAGTGAAATGCTTCACAGAGGATCTGAAAGCTGGTAAAATATACTGTCTTTGAAAATTTGGCTCCAGCTGATTTTATACCTAGAAGCAGAACGGAGGATGATCTGCTGCAACTGGTTAATTAAATCTTGCGCTTTTAGCCTTCAATTAGATGCATTAAATTGCAAACCTTATTAGCAGATTTGCTGGCCAAATATAGAGAGATTCCGTATATCATTCTGACTACTTTATATTTGGGTTCTTAAAGAATGTATGCAGCTTGTCTAATGAAATGTCTGTATGTACAAGAGAAAAAAAGAAACAGATTTCAGATCTCTCCCTCTGTTGGTCTGTCTGCCTGCGTCTCGCTTCAATGAGTGGGGTAAAACTCCCCTTAGGTGGGGTTTTTTTTAATGTTTCTTGGACTCTTACCAGCAGGTTTTTACAGCCTGTTGCCTGCCTCTCAGATTAAAAGAACACTGGCATATTTTAACAGTTTCCTAGGATCCGAATAGTCTTTAGTTAACAGGGAATTGATGTTTTGGAGCACAACCAAAACATGGGAGACATTGGAAGCAGAGAATGGGCTTGGATCCTTCCAGCTTTTAGCTGGCTGTGGCAAGGGGCAAACAAATAAGTAAAATAGGGTCTGTTGCAAACAGGTAGAGACTTATTGGTATGCAAGGGGATTTCTTCATTTGCATTATGTTCCCGCAGAATTGGTGGTTGGTAGCGTTAGCCAGGAGGAGCTTTCTGCTGCACAGTCTGAATCAGCCCCTGCCCTTGCTAGAGCAGAAAGTGTTCGTCGGTACCTGTCCACAAACCAAATTTCCGTGGCTGCTGAAATTGTTCTTGATTTAGATTTGTATTGATCAACTGTTGAGGCAGCAAGGTATGTTGTGTTTGTGAGGTTTAGGTTGACTCTGAAGCCATAAGCTGCATGAGTGAGCATTTAATTAAAAAATCAAAAGTCTACAAATGACATGACTGTTTGCTGAGCCAAACAGCTAGTTGTTGTTCTTTTTTCTTCTGGACCAGTTTGCCTTAGGAGGGTTGAGCAATAAGGCTGGGATGAAACACTGAAATTATAGCAGAATGAGGCTAGCTGAAGTTCTAAAGTGAAGTCAGACATATGCTGAACTGTTGTTCCAGACAATCCAGGGAGAAAAATGGTTTATCAGCTAATTTTAAATAATGATAGATTGATACCTGAAGCAATTATTGGCCAAGAATTGTCACCACCAGTCGCTGAGTCGGCTGTGCATTTCAGTAATGCAGTAATTTGCAAACAAGTACAAATGTATATGTCTAATATTGGCTTTCTATTGTTGCATTTTTGTGTTGGCTTCCCCGCCCCCATCAATCATCATACTTGCTGAATGCCTTCTGTCTCTTTCTACACCTAGGTGGTACATGCCAGAGCCCTGCTCTTCCAGCCCTAGTGCGTCCTCCTGCTCCACCTTTGCAGCCGTCGCTGGATATTAAACCATTTCTTCCTTTTCCTCTGGACACTGCCGCAGCAGTCAATCTCTTCCCCAACTTCAATGCAGTAAGTACAGTTACTGTCCACCTCAGTGAGCCACAGTTTCCATGGAAGACTCAAGAGGGCACAAAGTAGAATTTTATGTACTCAATTAACCGTGGAATATCCTCTCCCTTACCGAGGGCCAAATAGCTCTTTCAGACATGTTGGTAGGCCATAAATTAAAGCGTGGCTGAGTGTTAGCCAGAAGTAATGTAGAAGGAAAAAATGATATGATCCCAAGTGACATGCAGTAAAGTTGCAGGCCACATTCAGTCCCAGGGCCTGTGAGTTTCCCACTTTGATTTAAGATGTGCAGAGTTTCACTAACCTACAGTTTTCTGCAAGAGTGAAATTCTGAGTGGTGGCATTCTACAGCCCCTCTCTAACAGGCTTCCTGAGAAATACATAAAATTTACAAATTGGTTGGGCTACAAAAGATAAAACTGTCAGAGTAATTAAAGTAAGAATGAGAACAGCGCTAGCTGGTATATAATCTATTCATTGGCAAACAATCCAGTGTATTTTTTTCAGGTTAGGATACGTTATTTCTCATGCCTTAGGTGAAAAAAAGTTTAGGTTTCCCTTTAATAATTTTTTTACTTAGTCATGCTATCTTATGACTATAGAGATCTTATACCTTCTTATGTATTTTCATTATTTTACTGACATATGTCATGAATGTTTCAATTTTCCTGTTTCTCACTGTGATATTTAATGTTCTAAACTACATTTTAAAAAAAGTCTAAATTGGTTTTCTGTTAATTTTGACTTTACAAAATTATGACCTCTTTTAATTCGACCATACTCTGGGAAGTTCTTTTCCTTATCTACATATACTAGATATAGAAAAAAATTAACAATGTGTGTGCTTACCTGCTTTGAAAGACACAAAGAAGGGTGGAAATTACCATGCCAAAACAATTTTAATTAACATGCAAAAATCTTAATTACAATAATTAAATGTAGTAAAAGAACATGCCCATTCTAGAAGCAATTTGTCGTAATCAATAGCAAATTTCCATAATTAAATGTTCATTTATTTATCTTTTATGGAAGTTCATTTTGCTTTAAAGTAATTAAAATGAAGTAATTGTCAAAAATATTTATTTATGCAGTCTCAAATTTAAGCCATTCACAACATTAATAGAGATCAGAGAAGCTATAAGTTACAAGCCTTAAAATGCTCAGAAACAATATTTCAAAGAATTATTATTACAAACAAACTTTTTATTACAAATAAACTTTTCAAATTTTAAAATGCATATGGGTGTGCAGCAAGGTTTTAAAAAGTGGTGGTTTTAACCAGATAACTCATAATGAAATGCATAAACCATTAGACTTGTTCAGTATGCTTTAGCTTCTTTTCTTACCAGTTTTGCTATGTGATCACTGTTTGTAGTTAATGCAATAGGTCAGGTGAATTTTTAGAAATAGTCCATTAGAATTTATGTGTTTGTCAGGTTTTTCCATAGTTCAGAGTCTTCAGATCGTTTCATTGTTTAACTCTGCATAATACAAACCACAGGATCACAGAATGTTAAGGGTTGTCATGGACCTCTAGAGATCATCTGGTCCAAGCCCCCTGCCAGAGCAGGGTCGCCTACAGCAGGTTGCACAGGATGGCATCCAGGCAGGGCTGGAACGTCTCCAGAGTCGGAGACTCCACCACCTCTCTGGGCAGACTGTTCCAGTGCTTTGCCACCTTCAAAGTGAAGAAGTTCCTCCTCATGTTGAGATGGAACTTCCTATATTCGAGTTTATACCCATTGCCCCTTGTCCTATCACTGGGTACCACTGAAAAAAGACTGGCACCCTCTTCCTGGCACCCTCCCTTTAAGTATTTGTAAACGTTGATGAGATCCCCCCCCAGCCTTCTCTTCTCCAGACTAAAAAGACCCAACTGCCTCAGCCTTTCCTCATAAGAAAGATGCTCCAACCCCCTAATCATCTTTGTGGCCCTCTGCTGCACCCTATCCAGCAGTTCCCTGTGTTTCTTAAACTGGGGAGCCCAAAACTGGACACAGTACTCGAGTTGTGGTCTCACCAGGGCAGAGTAAAAGGGGAGGATGACCTCCCTCAACCTGCTTGCCACACTCCTCTTGATGCACCCCAGGATGCCATTGGCCTTCTTGGCCACAAGTGCACATTGCTGGCTCATGGTCATCCTGTTGTCCACCAGGACTCCCAAGGCCCTCTCTGCAGAGCTGTTTTCCAGCAGGTCAGCCCCCAACCTGTACTGGTGCACAGGGTTATTCCTCCCCAGGTGCAGGAGCCTACACTTGCCTTTGTTGAATTTCATAAGGTTTTTCCCTGCCCAACTCTCCAGCCTGTCCAGGTCGTGCTGAATGGCAGCTTGGCCTTCCAGGGTGTCAGCCACCCCTCCCATCTTTGTGTTGTCAGCAAACTTGCTGATGGTACACTCCATCCCTTCATCCAGGTCATTGATGAATACATTGAACAGGAATGGACAATGCAATTTTAATGATTAATTTTAATAAATAATTGTTAATCTTGTGTTGTTCCATAAATTTGCAGTTTCTTTTTTTCTTACAAAGACTGATTTTTATACGATAATTACCTTGGAGGAGAGGGGGGGAAGATGTTCTTGTATTAATTGGGAAATAAGAAAGTAAAAATAGACTCCTTTCAAAACCCTGTTATTCCTGAACATCATCTTAGTAGTATATCGTTTAGTATAAGCACTGTAGTTGGACTTCACAGACTACTCATCTCTTCAATTTTTCGGTAAACAGCCTAAGTTTCAAGAGTGAGACTAGCAGCCGTTTTTTAACAACAGTCTGAAGTTCATTCCCATGCAAAGTATTGCTTCCTGTGATGTGTGGCCACCTGCCAAGTCCACCTTTGATGAATATGTCAGTCCCGAGTGTGAGGATGCTGTCATTAGAGCTGCTGTCACCTGCCTTGCTGCTCATAGTCTTTGCATTGCAACATGACCTTTGCCTTTTCATCATGTGTGCTGACATGCAGCATCATCCTCGGTATTCCCATTTTCGTTCTGAACAGTACATTATTGAACGCTGCTATGTTTAGCTCATATGCCAGAGCTGGTTAATGGCATCCTGCAAACACGTAGGCTAGCTGAGAAGTTCTGCATATTTCCAGAAATTCTTTCCAAGCTGACGAATCTTTTGGGGACACATGAGCTGCTGATGAGCAGTATCAGCCTAAGGAGAAGGTAACCCACAAGTCATATTAGACTCTAAACAGGACGCCTGACAAGGGCTTTTGAGTATGTGTAAGTGAGACAGAAAAAAAGTGTTTAACCAAAAAATGATCTTCGTAAATATGCATGCTCATGAACGATTGTAGCTGTTGATAATGCTTTATATTTGTTGGTGTCCTTGACAATCTTACACTGTCAGCAGAGAAGCATTTACATTCTGTGACTAAACCAAAGTCAAGCAGGTGGCCAGTAAAAGACCCAGAACTCCAAACACCTGAACTGGATATTCTCTCTCTTGGCAATAAATTAGCTTACCCTTGATTGAGATATCAAGGTCATAGGTTGTGTCTTAGGAAACGGATTTCCAAGGACCTCTTGACCCTTGCACAATTCCACAGAAACTAACGAGTTTGGCAGCATGTCCAGGCTACTTCCCAAGATGCTGGAGGGAAGTCCAGAGTTTTGGCCATTTTCTGGCCACTGTCAAGGAGAAACTTGAGTAAAAATTCAGTCGTCTTTCAGAGAAAAGAAGTGGACTCTGGTTATGGCAATTCCAACTCAACTTGAGAGCTTGGTTGGGATAAGCATAGGCGTCTGAGCTAATCAGCCTAAGTTTCTTCACAAAAGGTAACGCAGAAAAACAAGCAATTTCTCCAGTTGTTTAAGTGGAGAAATATAGGCAAAGGTAGGTTGCAGTGCAAGCACCCTATATGTCTACTTTGGCATGAAGTGAAGTGAACCCTGAAAGTGCCCATTCATCTCTGCTGACTATAATGAGGGACTGGCTCAGCTGCATCTACGTTTGGTTAGATGACTGCCTCATTATGGGACAGGTCATAAGCTATTCACAGCTGATATATTAAATTCCACTCAAATATCAGATGACAGAAGTGCTGACATCGTGTTGTGTGTTTACAGAGGAATGATCCCATTTATCAAGCAGTTATGCTTCTAATTTTATCTAAAGACAATCTTGAGGGAATTTAAGGATTCATATGAACTAAATAGAAATATTAGGAGAGTTGAAAACAAAGCTAATTTACCAATGGAGAATCTCATGCACATGCACAAGAACTAACAAAACTAAATACTGTTCTTAAGTACCAGAAATAATAGTAGTAAGATGTTGTATTTTATACCATTTTTTTCACTCTGTTTCAGTTTATTGCAAACATAAGATTACTTTCTCTGTTACTGGTGATTTTGGTCTAAAGCTAGCTCAGTTTTTGCTGGCTGCTTTTGAGGAAAACATTCAGCACTGATTTCTACTCTGGGAAAAGCTTTTATCAGAGCAGAGAGTACAAGAGATAACATTGGTTGTGCAAGCCTTTACCAGTAATATCTCTGGACATTGAGGAAAGGGAAATGTAAAAAGTGAATAAACTGAGATAACGTGAACCTTTGAACCATTCAGTTTCAGGAAGAACATTTTCTATTTATACAAGAAAGCATAAAGCAGACATGCCAATTAACAATCTGGTTAGCTGAGCATTTGTAGGTGCTATGCTCTTAATTGTGAAGAAAATGGTACCCTCAAGTCGTATGTAAAAAGAAATTTTAACAACACAGCTGTTTAAACTGAAAACAGCCCACTGGTGCAGACCCTGAAAAATCACAAGTTCATTGCAAGTTTATCTGATATAAAAAGATGAATCAAGTATATGGGATTTAAATGGCTAAATTTTATGAACAAAAGAAACTATGAATATAAACAATGCTTATGTAGGCTTTTTAAAATACGATTTGAAGATTGTCAGAGAAATAGAAAAAATAATTAAATTGTCTATTCTGAAAAATGTTTTGAGATCATTTAGTAAACATTTGGCATACTTCTGCTTTTTCATCCGCAGAGTGATAAGCTTTTAAGTCTGCATGCTCCTAAGAACTAGTTCTTAGAGACACAAAGCTTTACCAGTTGTATTGGATACATGCTGGTCCGTGAGTGCATGTGAAAGTGCATATGTGATGTTTCTGTTCGTGAGCCAATGGTTGGTTGCAAAGAAATTTCACAAAGCATCAAAGTCTAGAAGGTAATTAATTTGCAGGAAAATACTGGTATGAGTCCATTGGTATGAAATGCTTCATTGTGCTAGACATCAGTGTCAGCCCTAAGCGACCCTCCGACATGGATGGAGTGATGCACTTCAGACAGAAGCAGC
Source organism: Chionis minor (assembly GCA_013398295.1). NCBI lineage: Eukaryota > Metazoa > Chordata > Aves > Charadriiformes > Chionidae > Chionis > Chionis minor. Next base: position 300,050 of record VZSF01007385.1, read on the forward strand.
AATATATTTATTGATATTAAAGTGATTTAACAAAGTTTGATAGTAAATATGACAGTGGTTTACCAAGATACGATGGCAAGGCACGCTTGGCTATTTACTGCAGACAGGGTCAGACAAAACTGTCAGGGAGACCCTCCCGTTAAGTCACGAAGTTCAGATAGGATCTCTCAGAGAGGATTCCAGGTGTGGCTGGATCCAATCCTAGTCCCAGACTTGGTCAACGGTTTATGGCTAAATATTATATGTGCACAATCAATCTGAAATAGTTTTAGCAAAGCTTCAAAGTTCGCATGCTATTAGTCACTTACCGAGGTTGTGTTGCAGCAAGGAATCTCTCAGCCTTGAGGAGTAACCTTGAGAGGCATCCCTACTCATGGAGAGATCCTGGCGTGTAGCCCACTGCTCTTCAGGAGACCTCAAAGGGCTCTTGGGTTGTTTACTATTTATGGGGGTAAGATGATCGACTTACAGTCATATTTGCATACTGACCACAGATAGTAGTTTCTTCGAAATTTGGCTTGAGTACCAGTACTGTGGTTAGGTGGGTGCATTGATCAAGTTACCCCTTGGCTGTTGTGGTGTTATCTGTCTCTCCCAAATCCCCTTTGAGCTGGATGCAGCCGTCATGGCCAGACACATCCATTATGACTGCCACTGGTGGTTATCACTTGAGCAGGGTTACGGGAGATAAAGGTCAGGTTTGGAGGTAGGGGGGAGCACACTGTCACACCCTCCCACAGAAAAAAACTCAGATCCTTTTTATACCTCATAATCTCCAAAGTCTATCATCCTCAAAACACAGATGCATCAGAAACCAAGTTTTGCTTATTCCTGAAGCTCTAAGAATTATACATTTCAGTCTTTTGAGACACAGAATTTAAAGTTTACAAATCCAGGACATTTGCCATTACTAGGTGGAAAATCAGACAGTGCATTTCACTTCTTTTTTGTTTATTCTCTGAACGATATGCTAATGTTTTCCTGAAAAATTTCTAAAAAATACGATAGCACACTTTAGAGACTGTAGTATGAGCATAATCTGTAGTGGAAAAGGTCCACAATGTAGATCTGAGTAAATACTTGCAAGTAGAAATAACACATGTTGCTTGAAAAGCTCCATCCTCACTCCAAACTAAAGCCCGATCTCCCCTTGTTGCCAGTGGAAAGTTTCCCAAAGAAGCATCCTGTGGAAAGAAACACGGTTACAGTTTTGACTAGTTATGACTTGGAAGAGCAGTGGTTGTGTCAGAACTGTACTAAACGTGGATGGAAAATGAACTATTGCTCTACAGACATCTCTTCCTCATGATCCATCTGTAGTCATCTGTGTTCAGTCCCCTGGTTTTTCCAGTTTGCTTGTTCTATGCCAATAGTCCCAGGTGCAATATTTAGGGCTTCATGTTTCTTCCCCTGGTAGAAATTTGCCATATGGGAAAGGAGGAGGAGGTAACAGCAGCCGTTGCCCGTAGATTAGGACTCCAGCGACAGCTTGGGTAAGAGTGCCAACGTAGTCCTCCTTTGCTTCCTGAAAACCAGCCTGTGCAATGTCCTCGCAGCTTCCAGGGTAGCACAGAGGCTGCGCTCCCTATTTACAGAGGTGAAGCTTGTGTTTGTAGGTGTCAGTAGTGGGCGATTATGGCTGGCTTATTTCACTGGGAGCTGCTTTTCGCCTCGCTCTGGTCTTGCTGTCGGGCTCTGACTGGCCTGCTGATAACCACTGAGTTGGCTTGTACAGAGCATGGCTTCGTGGTTGGTTGGGAAATGCAGTCTTGTGCTACTGTGGCCGGATAACTGATAGAAACGGACGAAGTAGAAAACCTGCTTGCTGACAAGTATTTCTGGGAAGGGTTATGCCAGGAAATGTGGCGAAGACCTGTCAAAAAGCTGCCAGAAGGCATTTTAAAAATCTTTTCCTCAGGCTCTTGTCCCGGACAGTTTTTTTATCTAGAAGAGAGATATGCGCCACAGAAATGATGTGCCAATTTTCTGGATGTTATGAATAAGATATAACTTTTGATAGTGAAGAGTGGAGGAGGGGTCTGAAATACATGTTAGTTTTTCTAAACATTAGCATACTGAAATTTACAAATTAAACCCAGGCTCTTTGTATGCCTCTACATAATATTTTTTTATGTTTTCTGACTTAATTGAGCAGAGGAGCGTAACAAGACTATTTTTCCCTATCATATAAAATCCTTTAAAGTTCAGTAGTGACAACATGCTGTCAGAATGCATTGTTTCTAGAAGAGGATAGTCAGGGGACAACACAATGGCCTTAGTTTCATGTGAATCAAAATGGAATACTGCCTATATGGAAGAACTGGGCTGTAAAAATACAGTCTGTGCTGATTTTTAATGTTATTTCCACAAGAAGGACCTTTATCAGGTGGAGAACTGAACTGCACCAAATTGTTAATTTGTCAGACAAACAGAGAGGATTATTGCTTCTGGGGATATTCCTTGCATGGCTGCTCATTTACAGGTGTCTAGAAACAGGGGGTTTGGCTTGCTCTTTTCCTTTCCATAGCACTGCAATTGAGCTGTAAGATAGCTATACTCTTCTTTATGGTTTATATCTCTATTGCTGTTTAGCTGAATATTTTTCAAAATAGGGAAGACTGCAAAAATAATGTTTAGGTTCAGGAATTCTTTATTATAATAACATTTTCATCACTGGCCCGGACATTTAATTAAGAAGTCTGTAGGGGAAGAAGAGGGATTAGGGAATGAGCAAATACAAGAAAATCCTGGCAATTCAAATGTTTTTATTTGGTGCTTGGGAAACAGGAATGACTCAACATCAGTATGAAATATTCAACTATTTGAATTGGCCGGATTTATTTGCTGTACATTTAAATCCTTAATCTACACCCTGGGCTCTGTTTGAAATAACAGTAAAGCTCTGATTCTCTGATGCAGAGGAAATGTTCACAGTTCAGAAGGCATGGTGAAATTAAGCTCTTCATTTTTTTTCCCATTTTGAGTCAGTTTAGGGTGGATCCAGATCTCCAGGAGTACTCTGTCTGGGTCTTCTTATATGTGGTCTGTGTTCTATGCCATGGGCAGAGAACAGAGCTCATATTCTGACTTTGTATAGATTGAGTGTACCTGCAACCCTCATGTAACTTTCCTGTGGTTGCCTGTGATTTCATGGCTGTTATTTTCCTTTGCACTGCAGAGCAGCTAGGGAGTAGTTCTCAGCTCCCTATCAGTTGTCTCTAGAACGATTGCTATTATTTTCATTGGACTTGATGTATTGTTACGGAGCATCCTACTAAATTTAGCCTTAATCCCTTTGCAACCTCTTCTAAGCCCTGTGGAGAAGGACTTGGGGGTACTGGTGGATGAAAAATTGAACATGAGCCAGCAGCGTGAGCTTGCAGCCCAGAAAGCCAGTCGTATCCCAGGCTGCATAAAAAGCAGCATGGCCAAGGGAGATGATTCTCCCTCTCACTCCGCTCTCACGAGACCCCACCTGGAGTATGACATCCAGTTCTGGGTTTCCCAATAAAAGAAAGACATGGATCTGTAAGAGCAGGTTCAGAGGAGGGCTGCAAAAATGATCAGAGGGCTCTAGCCCTCTGGTGTTCCAGGAGATGTTCCAACACCTCTCCTATGAGGACAGGATGAGAGATAGGGTTATTCGGTCTGGAGAAGAGAAGGCCCTGGGCAGATCTTATTGTGGCCATTCAATACTTAAAGAGGGCTTATAAGAAAAATACAGAGTTTTTTTACCAAGGCCTGTAGTGACAGGACAAGGGGCAATGCCTTTAAACTGAAAGAGAGTAGGTTGGCTGGACATAGGAATAATTTTTTTTTTACTATAGGGGTGTTAAGACACCGGAATAGGTTGTCCAGAGAAGTTGTGGATGCTCCATCACTGAAAGTGTTCAAGGTCAGGTTGGATGGGGCTTTGAGCAACCTGATCTGGTGAAGGTGTCCCTGCCCATGGAAGGGGCATGGACTTGATGGTGTCTTCCAAACCAACCCGTTCTCTAATTCCTCACAACTTATTTGAACAGTTTTAGGATTATGTTCCAATTAGGGAATTGTCAGTGTCCTACTCTTATGGTTAGCAGCTGTCACCTCTTGCCACATAGAATACACCTGTCTTGAGAACTTAGAGGAGTTCGGTTGTGGGTACAAATGGGTATATACTATTTAAAAAAATCCATTAAAAAGGTTTTTTTTATTTAAATTAAATTTGTATCAAGGGTCCTCCAACCTTCTGTGATTGCTTTCCATAGAAATTCAGGTTTCTAGGATGCATGATCTCCTGAGGAAGCAAATTTTAAGGTTATCTTAAAATAGCCTTAGTTTGTGTCATTTCACCTTTACGAACATTATAATACCTATCTGTGAATTCATCTTGGTAACTGTAATGCGGATGAAAATTTTCTAACCATACCTGTTTCCTAGTTGCTCTCCAGTTTTTGGAGTGTAATGTGTGCCTTTGGTAAATCTGTTTTGATTTATCTGAAAGACTTATTTCCAGTATGTGTGTAGTAGCATCACCTGTGTTTGACCTTCTCCAGCTACCATCTCTGTTGGAATTCAGCCCCGTGGCCTCATTCAGGGTGCTTACGGATATCTCAATGCTGGTGGTCATTTGGCAATTGCCGCCTGCAGATTGCATTTACTTTGTGGGTGCAGGTAGGATGTTATTCTTCACGCAGGCTGAGAATATAGCACGTGCACTCCCACCATCTGTTTGGTAGCTCACAGTTACTTCAGGATTTGTCTGGCAGTGTATCACTTTCCAGTCACTCAGCACCTTGTGGCTGAAGAACAGATGTTTGTGCTGCTCCTTTTTGCTCTGTGAGAATGGGTGGACTTCTAACTAGTCTCCACCAATTCTTAGGTCTGTAATGAACTGAAAAGGTCTGAGGCAGAAGCACCTTGTTTGTATATTATGACTGCACTACTAGGTAAATGTCTATACGGTAGGTTATGGAGTATAAATGTGAAGGCATTTTCATGAGCAGTGTTATTGGCTGGAAATGATCTCTGCGCAAAGGGCTCCACATATCTAAAAATGACACACAGAAAGATTTGTTTTTTGTGTATTTTTTTAAATTTGCTTAAGTAGTTTCTTTTTATTGTTAAAATAGTCAGTAGGATCTAAATACCTGACGTGCTTCTTTCTTTAACTGATGATTAGTAATAGCAAAAAAATAGACTGAGTTATCTCATCCTGCCTTGCGCATTTGCTAGAAGGCACTGCACAGTGGGCTGACAGATAACTTGCTGTTGGAAAGTCACAGTATCCAAGGCAAAGGCAATAGCACAGCCATTATTGGGGACTGAGGGTCCCTCAGGCTTTTGCTTTGCATGCAAAACATTCTCATAAAGGAAATTAAATGAAGTGCTCTTCAGATTTGTCAAGTCTTGATGAGTGGAATTACTTAAAGCTAAATTTTATAAAGTATTTTAAATAATTTTTTAATCAGTTGATGTTTACACCCTTTGTCTTAATAGCAGTCAGATGAAAAAGATCAATGATTATTTTATTCTGCAAAGACTATAAAACTTTAATGGGTTGCATAATAAGTATAACTCATAAAATCTACAGTTTAAATGTGGATGGTTATTAACCTGTTTTTAAAAAGCTGCAATTAAAGTGAAAAGGAATTACTTAAAGAAATTATTTGATTACAGTAGTCTGAGAAAGAAAAACTGACGAAATTCTAAAATCAGTATTATTTCTGTTGATGAGACAGACATTTGGAAAGTTTTAAAATAAGGCATGAATCTTTGCTAGCCTTAGGCATGTTTGTGTTGCTAACCTAGCTGATTAACTATTTATTGATATTTTTAATTGTTTTGTACAATCTGCAGTTTGTTTTTAGGAATTTCAACAATATCTGTTGAAAAAAGCATGAGTTTGCATGACGGTAATTTTACACACAGAAAATACATTTCTAAGCACAATTACCTTGTTAACTGCTTATGTGCAACATGAAGTAACAGTGCTGCTGTTATTCAAGAACTTGTCCTAAAACACACTTTTATCCTTTATGATAATGAAAAGATTAGGAGCTCACTCTTCTCCGCTCTTTTTGTCATAATAGTTTGGACTGGTAAATGGTACATGCTGAAATACTCCTTTATCTGGAGTCACTGTGTGATGCACTCTCTGATGGAATATTTCTGTATTTCCATGTTCTGTCTAATTTATTTTACCCTAACATTTTTTTGATAAGGGAAGAAAATCCCCAAAGGTTGTAAGCTGGAGTTGTAGAGTAGAATTGGATATAGAACTCTAGATTCTCATGCAGCTACTGTTTTTTCTGGCATCTTTCCTTTGGCTTTACTGAATGCCTAAAGTAATACTGTGTAAATATCCATACAGATTAAATTAGTAATCAAAATAACTCAAAAAAAAAATTACAAAATGTTGTATCTCTCAGGAAATCAGTTTTTCTCTTTTAAATACATTGGTTTATATAAAATAGATGAGTATCAAATTCTCACTATTTAAAAGAATACAAATCTATGTTTTCAAACAATATATTTAGTCCAGACTTAAATGTTTGTGATGCCATGAGTAAAAAGTTTTAGATGAGATGTTACTCTTGCGTATTATTTTTTTATCAGAATCAATTACATATTATTTTTTTATTGGAATCAAAAATTTTAAATAAATTATGTGGTTTCCTTACACAACAAAAGCACTCATGTTTAGAATGAAATGTAAAAACTATCTTAATGACTCGCAACAGAAGGCTGAATAGCCTATAACTAAATGAAAACTGGAGATAAAAAATAAAAAGATACATAGGAAAGAGACGTTCTTAATTACTTTTAGAAGTGGTGTAAAGCCTGCTAGAAAGCTGAGCAGCAGAAGTTTCTTTCACTACTTTGAAATTATTGGATATTTGAATAGCAGAGAGAGCAATCCTAGCAAATGGAGGCCATGGCAAGAGTACTTGCAGTTGAACGAAATAACCCTGTTAAGGGCATATTTGAAGAAAATTTTAGGGGACTGATATTACTTTAAGTTATTCTTGGGACATTTGTCAAGAAGCCAGAAATGGTGTAAACCTGCAGCCTTTACTCCCTTTATTCCTGCACAGTTTTCATTAGGTTTATCTGTAATCCATCACATCCCTGCTTTGTTAAAAATCCAGGGAACTATGTCCACTTTACAAAGATATCAGTTTGGGATCCTGAAAGTAGTACAAACTGATTATCAGGGGTTTTTTTGTTCTTGACCTAAATGGCCTTCCACTGTCAGAAAAGTCCAGTAGGTGATCTGATGTACCTATGCATCTTTAGTTTCAACAGGTAGGGCAGATGTGGTACCTGAGGGTGATGCAACGGGATTATAACAAGGTAAGAAAAGCCAGGACTAGGCCAAAGCATTGTCTGTTCCTATAGCCTTTCTCTGGCAACTTAAGAGCAGAAGAGTAGAGAACGCATGTAGCAACACTTGTCAGACAATGCCTTCAGTGAGGTATATTTTAGGGAAGTTCTTGAGCCAAATATGTGTTCTTGGCATGTGATCGCCCTCCATGAGGTAACATGCTCAACTGGATGGAATCAGCAGGAGAGTTTGTTTATTTTAGCTACTAATGAGGTAATCTGAGTTTCCTCATTCCCTTCTCCAGACGGTGCCTAATATATCCAGGCAGAGAGATACATAGGAAAATTTCCTTGGGCAACTGAAGGAGTAGGAAGAGATGGGAGTATATGAACTACGACTTGCTATAAACAGTAGAAGTCCAAGGAAGATTTTTAAGGTGCTATGCTTGTGGGAGCTGGAAGTGGATGAAGAATTGTCCATCACCTTACTCATATTTTGTGTTTGAAATATACCAATGTGCTAATGGATCCAACCCATTACATTATTGGTGTTGCTAGGATTCAGATGACAAAGATAAATCACAGGGGTGATGCCAGAGTTAATTATAGCAGTGCCCTCCCCAACGGCACTATCATCTCTGGGAAGCATCAAAAGCTATTGTTGGCATTAGGAAGTAACATGAGAGTGGTGTCTGGGAGAGGAACAGCAGTGCGGAGACTGCCAGTAAAAAGATTGGAAAATACTGGATATATGGCGTTGGGCTTGGAAGAGAAGTGCAAGGAAGAGCAGAAGGTTTTCAAGAAGAGAGACTTGGAAGTATCTCAGAACAGGTATTTGAAAGATGTATTTGCTTCACACACACACAGAGACAAAAAAGTAACAGTGAAAATATTACAAAGCAAGTTAAAGTGTCCAGTTTCCACTTAAAGAATCCTTACATCTTTGTTCTTGGAAGGAACAGTTCCTTTCCTTTTAAGTTACAAGCTTTTCCCAGGAAATTAATATCTCCTGAAACTTTTTGAAGCAAGCTTGTTCTCTCTAAATCTATCTTACTTATTTTCGTTTTATGAGAGCTATATCTGCTTGAAACCTAATTATGTTTTTCATTCTAAATTTGAAAGAAGAGAGAGAAATTATCTCAGTAGTTACTGAAAATATGTCTCAAACTGAACTAAAACAAGCACAAAATTAAAGTCTGTGCTTCTGAATTCAGAGAAAATCCTTTTTTAAGAACAAACCCTCAGATATTATAAAATATCATAAAATATCATAGCTCCACAGCTGTTCACGCTCAGTTCCTCAGCAAGGATTCCCTAATGAAGGAGAATTGTTCTTAAATTTCTGTGCACAAAGAGTATAGCATGATTTTGTTGGTCTTACGTGCCTTTCTTTTCCATTAAGTAAAGCAAAGTAATAAATAAAGGTAAAGTCTGCCTCAGGAAATAATGTGTATGCATGGCTCCTCTGTTGTGTGATACAAAAAGTATCTCCTATGTCTTTAAACAGGCTGAGATTCTAGAATGTGAAGAATTGTCTGCTTTGAATGACACCAAATTGCACAAAAACTATGGATCTGAAGATCAATTTTTATTTTATATTATTTGCTAGGACACCAACATTCAGTTGATTGGGAAAAGTTGTATTTCATTTAGACTTATTTCCTTTGTGAAGCGGTTTCTGCACAAACCACTGCAACTTTTTCGAAAGTCCTTCATTTTCTTTTTTAGAAGCTGCGGTGATACAGCAAGAGATTTGGCACATAAATTGATGCTGACCCTGAGGGTAAATAGTTCTCTCGGTGAGACGCTAAATTTAGTGTGCCTTGAGCAGCTCAGGTGAAAGTAAAAACAAGCAAAATTCTGTGGTTAACAACATTTGTACTAACAAAAGGAAAGTATTAACTTTGGATATAAACAAGTAAGAGAAGGAAGTGTTAATTATGGCAAAATTAAAACTTCTTTTCTTCTAGTTTAATGAGAAAAATGTAGAAACTAACCAACTTAGAACGTAAAAATACAGAACACACAACTTACAAAATGTGTTAGGATTCTCATCCTTACTTGCTCAGTTCTGTGATTTGATTAATATCTGTGCTTCATACTGGTTGGACTCATAGTAAAACACCGCAATATTTTTTCTATGTGTCTTAAACCAGCATTTCTATGAACCAGAACATACCAGGAGAAAGGTTGTGAAGAACAACTTCAAGTTCAATAATTAAACATCTTAGCGTCTGTGAAACTTTTCAGTAAGACACAAGATTAATCAGTAAGGCAAAAAGCCACTTAATGCTGCAATAATGTATTATTTAGTGTATAACTTCTCTTAAATAAGAGGAGGATTAACAATCATATGCTTTGGTCTTTAGCTATCATTAACAACGTTTAAGTCTGCAACCTACGCAGGGATTTAAGACGATTATATAATCAGCAGACTTTTTTTTTAGATGGCTACAGCTGGTGATAAACGTGCATTATTCCAGGCTTCTGAGCTACGTTAAGAAATTATTGTCTTTCTAGGCTTTTGTCACATAGTAGTAGAAAAAATTATTGATTTCAGCTAGTTGTTCCTGGCTGTTCGTAGTACAGAATGAGAGAGAAACTCCAAGTCTTAAACAAAATTTTGTTGAGGAAGCCCGTTGTTGATAGAGATGATTCTTAAAGGGATTGGAAATTTTATTGGATATCTTACAGATAGCACCATTCAGGTAGTTTTTGAAATTAGAGAAGTTCTGTATGGCAGCAGGAGCTTGTGGGGACTCATTGCAAGCTTGGGAGTTGATTTGGATGCTGTTTGTAGCCAGCCCAAAACCCTAGATGATAAGATAGATATATATTGTTTTCATTTTTTCTCCTCATGTTGTCTGAGCCAGAAGTAGTCTCTATGATGTATTTCTACCTCAAGCCAGTAATACTGAAGCACACAGAACAAAAGAAAATCTGTTCAAGTTAGTCTAATGACTTTCAACCTCAAAGGTTCAAGTTGAAATTACAGTCTTTTAAAACACATCATTAGGCCTTATTTTATTTCATCTCATTTATCCATCGTTAACTTTACACAAGACATGTCAATTCTGAGCAACTTTAATTTGGCTTTACCATCCATCTGTTTCGTTACAATGTAATCACTACCCAGCCCTTCTTTCACTTCTGCTCATTCAAACGGTTACTAGCTGGATCTTCCTTTTAAATCCGTGAAGAATTTAGTAAAATAAATACTGCTAAAATATCAATAGGTTACTTTCCATTCAAATGGTTAAATGACAGCATAAGAGAGTGTGCTTAGACTGAGGTTGTGATCCAGAAACCTCTTAAATTGTAATTCCAAACAGATTATTGACCACGTCTGTGGCTATTGGTCATTTGTTTAATTTTCAGTTTAGTCTCTCGTTTGGAGCCAGTTCAGTATGCTTCTGTACCCTTTGTCATGGACAACCTAAGCAGGTTGGTGGAGATAAGTAACTTCAGCAAGTCTTGACTAGTTCTGCAGATTGGTCATCCCCATTAGGTAATAAAAATTCCCAGGACGTAGACAAGCTTCTTCTGGCTTTGGTAAAGCAATTTCTTCCTTTTAGTGCTCTGATTTACCTCGCATTTCTCTAACAGGGAGCGATAGTGCATTCATGCCTTCGGGGCTCTGTTTTCATGCTCTGATTGGTGTTTTGAAAACAAGACTAATATTCACAAAAGGGTTGGAAAATATAATGTGCCTGAACAGTCCTACAAGTGATAAGAGTTTGCAAATATCTGCCCTATGAAAGTTTTTATGCTTCTATCTTATGTACTTTTGAGTTACAGCCCACTGATCTCTTCCCCACCCAAACTTTGCAGAGTGTTTACCAGTGTTGGCTTATCAGGGTTTGTCAGACATGACAGCTTGATACCATCACCTAATTTCTGCCTTCATGTGAATATCTGTCACAGCTATGCTTAAGGCCAAATTATGCCTTACTGCTTAAAGGCATTCTTTTCATGGCTTTTTCTAGGTAAATAAATAAATTAAAAATAAGTCCTATTCTTATTGTCAGTCTGTAATGGGACTACCTCATTGGTCCGTCTCTAGATAAGAATGTGAAAATATTGCATAAATGTAAATATTTTTACATTGTTGAAAAGTTTGTCTGGAGTGATTTACTAAAGCAACCTCCAGGTCTTTCTAGTGACCCCACACTTCCCTGTGCCTTTCACTGCTATTACAGTGTCTTCCTCAGAAATACATGGTTCTAACAACTGAGCTTTTCTTAACTTAGTATTCATACTTGATTTTTATTGCTGTCACTGTCTGCTGGCTCTTCCTTAGGTAGGTGGTTAATTAAAGGAACTATTTTGAATATATTCAGATTTGGCCTTCTAATCAATCTTAAGGAACTGATTTAAACAAAGAATGCAAATGAGTATATTTGATCTATGAAGACAAATGGCTTAATCCAATTGTCTATTAGACTTCAAATTCATATTCATGTATTGATTTAAAAGGGAAGGTGGTAGACCTCCATAAACTTAATGGTAGAAAGAATAAGCAATTAGACTGCCATAGACTTTTTTGGCTTTTAAATAGAGGTAGAGTTTTGGTGCAGAGCGGGAAAAATAAATGTTGAAACAAATTACCAATATTTTCTTTAAGTTAGAAGTTTACAGTCATTAAATAAACTTGTTCACTATAATGATAATGTCAGTTAAAAGATCAGTGCTGAAAACTAGTATATTTAAATATCTTAATAAGACCTGAGATACTTAACTTGAGGACACTCAAATATAAAGAAAAAAAAAAAAGTCTGGCTTTTGATTCTCTCAACTCCATATGCCTGACAATTCAAGCATGTGTCAAAGTATCCCGAACCCCTAGTGTAGGAGCGTATAACCAAATCATACTATGACCTTTCTTGCAGAAATTTAAGTTAAAATGGATGAGATGCATCTGACCTAAATTTATGTCTAAAAGCAAAGTGTCCAATCTGAACCAATCATTCAGCTCCTTCCAGAGTCAACACAGAATGATACGTAGCCACAGAGAGAGACTTAGGCTGTCTGAGATGCTTACTTGGGATGGCATTAATCATCTGCAGGAGGTACTTATCTCCAACAAATCCTATACTGACTGTGCTGTCTTAAAATGCTATCCCTCAGGTAGCCACCTGACACAGCAAATTCCAATTACGACTTAGGAACAATTTGTTCACAGTGAGTATGGTCAAACACCCTACTGGTTTTCCTAGGGAAGCTGCAGACTCTCCATCCCAGGAGATACTCAAACTTCACTGGTCAAAACCCTGAGTGTGAGGGCTTGGACAAGGCTGCCAGTTGCTGCTGCATTGAGAACTAGGGAGCTGCAGCAGATGACATCCAGAAGCACTTTCTCAAACTAAATCATTCTGTGAATTCTAAAGTCCTACAGCAAAACAGAGAAACTGACTATTGTGTTTAGAGGAGATAAGAAACCATGAAATGGAGGTGATGAAGAAACAAAGCGGGAAGGATTCAGTCCAGCCTGAAATGGTGCTGGTTATTGCAGCTCAAGCAATGCAAGGTTGATAGGGAGAAGTAATATATAGTGTTAGATCAACAAGTTAGCTTCAAGTGCACAGCTTCTTTTTTTTTCTCTCCTCCCCCCCCCCACCCCCTTCCAGCTCTTGCTGGAATGTGAGAATCAAACAGAAAGAGTAAAGAGTGAGACTAGAAGTAGAGAAGATATATGAAAGATACTATGTGATGTTATAAGGTAGATCTCTGGTTAAGACATACTTTTCCTAAGTTTGTGATTGTTGCATTATTGCTACTTTACTCCAGAGAGCTAAAATATGGTTTCCAGTGCTCATAGTCTTGGTTTGTCTCTGGCTAACTGTAAACTAATGTGGGAGGATAGGGAGTAGGGGTGAAGAAAGATCAAACATAAGGATTGAATTGTGACAGATTATACTACCTCCTGTTCAAAGGATAGCTCTCAAATAAAGTTGTGAATCTTAGGACTGAGATCTAGAAACAGTGACTAGATTATGTCCTGACTGAAACGTACGTGTGACTTAGTGACCAAGACTCTTCAAACCTGTTGGTGTCTGTGTGTGATGATACAAAAGAGGCAATGAAGTACGGGTGGAAAGTGGTGTTTTTTATTAAACTGTGAGATCATTGCCTACTGGATATTTACAAATTGTCTTTTCATCAAGCAGAGGCCACTTCTTAGTAAGTGAAGTTACATTTCAGCATTAAATTAAGGAATAGTAATTTCTAAGTGTTTGGTGGCTTGAAAGCAGAAGTAGTTAATACTGGTTATATGCAGCGTTTGAAACTTCACACAGTTGCTTGAGCAGAACATATGCTGGTTAAGTGCTTCAATTAGACAGTGAGATGTTCGTTTTGGAAAATTCACACTGTGAGGGAGAAGCTCACAATTAGAGCTTAGAGTTTGGTCTGCGTTCTGCTTGCCAAAACATCTGCTGCAAAACGATGTCTTCTTTTGACATTGTGTGAAATTAAATTCCTTTGATTAACTTTTTCCTGCAGCTTAATAGCATTACGATTGAAATTCAGGAGGTTTGGCTTGTACATATGTGTATAAGCGTGTATTCTTGTTATTTTCCTTCAGTGGTAAAATCAGGATGTGGCATTCTGACCAGTGATTGGCTATTCCAGTCTTACATGGTTAACTACTATTTGTAAAGGGTTGCTGTGTTTGTAATGTGCTAGCCCTATCCGTCTTCTTAGTACCCAGAGCTGGGTTAGAATCATAGAATGGCTTAGGTTGGAAGGGACCTTAAAGATCATCTAGTTCCAGCCCCCCTTACCATGGACAAGAACACCTCCCGCTAGACCTGGTTGCTCAAAGCCCCATCCAACCTGGCCTTGAACACTTCCAGGGATTGGGCTTCCACGACTTCTCTGTGTCGCATTAAGACTAATACACGGGGGGTAAGGAGTACAAGCCACTGCAGCACACACCACATAGACATTCCTTTTTCAGATACCCATACACAGAACATTTAAATTGATCATAGTGTGAGTTTGGCATGGCCATATAAATTCAAGCAACAAACCGTGTCCAGTCTTTTGATAAATTTGCAGTTGATAAATTTACTCTTCTTCTTATATCTGAGTATAATGACAGCTAGAAATAGCCAAGGAATCCAGGGCAATCATATTCTTGTAATATTGTGTTCTGTAAAGAGATGGAGATAAACTTCTCCATGCTTGTCTGCAAAACCAACTTGCTGCAAACAAGACTAGATCCTAGTTTCTGAACATCTCAGTCTTTAATGATTTTATCCTTCAGCATCCTCTGTACCTCATTTTCTCTTTGGTGGGTTAATTGAGCTGCAAAGACACTGGTATTTACTTTAGGTCCTCCAGGAGATAAGTGGATGATCAAGAGATTGACCTGAATTCTTCTAAACTCTGTAGTATCTGCTTCCTGCAGACTCATCTCTGCAGCAGGATGAGGTAGCTGTTTTCTTTCGTGCACAAGACTGATGTGCAGTGAAGATCTGAAAACAGGCCATTGTCAGATCCTCAAACGTAGCACTCATTATTTTAAGCTGATTTAAGCTGGTTATCTCCATTGTTCAGCAATACCACATTTTCTTGCGTAATTTGGAAATGGCTTAATGGTTTAGATGCATGAACTGTGTCTTTCCGAGTAATTTCCAAATATTAACGTTGTCTGTAACTAATTAGATTCTGATTGATGTATTTTTACTTGTAAAAGATTAGCAGAATCCTTTAACAAATAGTATATTTATGAGTATTCTTGTGGGGAGGGGACTAAAGGAGGGTACAATACAGTTCACTGCACGTATTTGCTTTAACCTGTATTGGTTATAACATTATAGGATTTTATGTATGTGTCTATTGTAGCTTCTTAGTATTGCTGCAGCCTCAAACAGAAGTCATATGTCTTTTCTAAAACGAGGCTTTGTTAAATGCTCTTAATGGTTATGTCAAGGAAGGATAGATTTAAATGAAAACAGTCAAATTGCTGATCAGTCACTTTTTCTCCCAGAGACAGTGAATAAATTCTGTAAGAACTAGTTCACTTCTCCCACTCCAAAATATTACTGGAGTTTAAGTTTACTATATTGTCACTTAGGCAGACATTCTAACTGAGTCTCAAACTAAATTCTCTTGATAAAACACTCTTATTACAGGAAAATTCTTTCATTGCTAGTATAAAAAAGTAATAAAATCTGTATTTTAACTTTTTATTGCTCTGAAGGGGGACCTTCAGCAAACTCTATTTTGCCTTTGAACTACCATTATGCACCTGATGTAGCATGCTAGTCCTTGAGGCAAGTATCACATCATCATCTTCTTTGTAATATGAAATGGCTGAATACATCTACTGTTCTTAAAGAACATGAGTTGGAACATAAACCTATCAGACCTAAAAAGTTTGATGACTTCCTGTCCTTAACTCAGATGTATTGTCCAGCAGCTCATATGAAATGAATTCTGATCTAAGATTTACATAGCTTTGTTTATTTTATATCTGTTTTAGTTTTCTTTTAAAAAATTCTCTTAACTCCCTCTATATAGAAATAAAGGCAGGCATTACTGGATGACAGAATAGGTGAACTACGTTATCACTGAGCTTTCCCCTTCTTAATCAGGTCAGCTAAGTGAGAAATGATGGAGTAATGTGTACCTCTTAAATTTTTCATTAGGAGTAAACTAGACAAGATGATTGTGATGAAAGCCTCTTTGGAAAAGGAGTGCATTGCAAGGAACTGTAGAGAGAACAGCAAACAGAAGAATGAAGGAACAGGCAGTTCTGACCCTAAGGCAATTGTTCCACTTACTCCAAGAACATTAAAAATAAAACCTTAAGTGTCTTCTGTCAATCTGTGCATTTGTTAGTGTGCATATGAGGTACTGTACCTCTGAGCTACTTGTTCCCATGTTTTTGCATAGTAATTTATAAGCTCTAGTATTATGCCTTCTTGCTTATGACTCTCACAGCAGATTCCCATTTTCCTTCTTAGGAACTTTATGAATGTCTCATTATATGCCATCATCCAGTTCCTTATCTTCAAGATGAGTTCCTTGTCTTCAAGACTCCTCCTCACCAATGTCAATGATATGACAGTGCCACTGTCCCTCTCTCTAATTAAAATGCTGTATCTAGTAGGGACATGTTCAAAATGTGTAAAGCTCCCTGAATTCTGGCTAATTTTGGTATCCTAGTTGACAAACGGGAAGAAGAAAGAGGACGAGGAGGAACTAAGAATGAAGTTTGAGATAGAAGGGATAGGGAGATCTCCACATCTGAAAATTGTTTTGTGTGTTTGTACTGACATACCCTGAACCTTTCCAATCCTTTTTCTTGTATTTTTTCTGTAAATCTATGGCCTATTTTTCCTGTAAACCTATGGCCTAAATTGCTACCTGCGGCTGAAGAATAGAAGCTCCTGCTTCAAATTTTGCAGGAATGATTGGTCTCCCATGGTAGTAAAACTGGACTTCTGTCATTCAGCAGTGTAAACACTGGATGGCAAAAAAGAGCAACTGTCAGCAGGAAATGTGTACCTGAAACAGATTTTAAACACACCGGACAGTATGTTGTTGCCACTTCTTTCTAAGTAACCCTTCACTGATATGATAGCATTGGTAAATTGTTTGATCTGTTGTCACTTAAACAGGGTTATGAACTATTCCCTATTTATGAAAAAATGCTTAAAAAAAGAAGAAGAAGAGGAGGTAAAGGCACCATCAGAAATCAATCACAGACACTTTGGAAGAGGTATTTTTATATATGGCTGTGGAGAAGCTATGTTGTTTTGTATGAACACTGTGTTTGCATAAGATTACCCTCTTGGTATTATTCTGGCTCAATAATGAAATCAAAAGAGGCTTCAAGGGAGGAATAAGTATTGAAGAAAACAATGAAGGATATACACTTTATCTCTAGAAAGAATATTGAGGCTCCTTACAGAAAAAATTATGAACTTGTCGCCAGAAAATATTGATGTTCCTGTCGCCATCTCAGTTAACAAGCTTATGTTTTGCAAGCCAGACTCTAAAAGCAAAAGAATATTCAAGCCATTAAAAATTCCTGCCTAGAGAGAAAAAGTGAGTGAACGGAGACCAAATACTTAGACACATTGACTGGGAAAGTGTAGCAGGAGACGTACAGGAGGAAGGCTCTTCTCTCCTGGCTCAGGTATAGACATTGCTTCCAAACAGGTAACTGAGTTCTCCAAGAATCGCCAAGATAAATCTGAAAGCCACATCTGCAGACCTTGGGTAGGCTTAACCTTTCTTTTTACTGGCATGCACCTCTACCTGTGAGGAACTGTTGGAGGGTCCTCATCAGCTTCTGTCGTGGGCACCTGAAGCACTTTCTAAGGATGGTCAACTCCCATAGGCAGCAATGAGATTCAGTTTGTTCGGTTGGCCCATTGGCATCCACCCAGAGAAAAATGCAAAATGAATTGCTCGTCACCTCAGAGGTGTATTTACAGAGTGAGGTAACTGGAACTGTCCCCAGGCAGTGAGTGAGAATGCTGGGTGTTGTAGCAGGTCTGAGGTAGAGCAAACTGCAGGAAACAGGGAGTCTTGTCTCCTGTGAAAATTGCCTACTAAGAGACTAGGGGGACCCTTGTGCCGCTGCATGGGCTTTTAACACCTATATTGTGGAAATATTTTTGTTAGACTACTTTTCAAAGAGGTAAACTTCCAGGAGAAGCTTCATAACATAAACAGCTTCCCTGGTTCTGTAACAGGAACAACTGAGACAAAGATGGATAACTGGATAAGTAGTAGGTCTGAGATCAGAGCTACTATATATTGCCTGAGGAATTGCTTCCTTTACAGGACTTTGTTTGGGCTTGTTGATGGTAGGGAGTCCTTTCACCCACCCATTCCAGTGCTTAGCTTCCACAGCCTTGAGTTACTGCCCTAAAATAATAAAGTTGTTTATTCAACAGATTCATTATTGAGTTATGAAGTCAGAATTAATGGAATCTTGCAGCATCTGCAGTTACATCTGTGTTTTTGTTCCATCATATCATGACCTTTGTTCATTTATTTTGACTAATGTAGGTTAGCTGTAAAATAGTAGTCTATCACAGTATATGATGCAAATTGGTGATACTTTGCTTAAGATTAATAAATTTTAAAATTAGAAGATTATGTCAACATTTGAAGGACCATGAAACCTTTGAATGTGCCATACTCCGACTGTTTCACATTGGTTGAAAAGTGGCTTACAAACTAGATAAAAGGAATAGTGGGTATTTTTAAGCAGAACAATGTGGCAACAGATAATATAAGTAAGAATGGTGAAGACGGCTTTTAGCATATCAACTACCTAAAAACTTGCTCTTCATGCTGACCGTATTACAGAGTCAATACCACCTTGTCCAGTTCTTGGTAGAGTTCTCTGTAAGAGACAGCATTCAGATAAAACGCCAAAAGATAGGATGTTACATTGCTGTGAATTCCATATGGAGTGTAGGCCCTAATTCTTCAAAGCATTTAAGCATGAATTTGCACATCAAAGGTATGCACAGTGACCTACTACCCAGCAACTTCTGGTGAATTAGCACATTGCATTATACATCACTAAAAGGCAGAACTCCACTGTGCAGAATGGTCAGTCCAGCTCTCTTGCTAACATAGTGTTCATTATTAAAAGCAAATAACAAAAGAGATTGAACCCTAGAATCAGGTAATTGTCTTACTTATTGTCCTTTCGCATTACAAAAATATTTGTCTTTAATATGGTGTTTTAAGATGTATTTACATGGTGTTTCCATTTGCTTTTGGTTTTAGGTCAATAAATGCCCTCCTTAGAAAAGAAATTATTTTCCTTTCTATAAAGTTCAGAGCAAAAGCATATTATTCAAGATTTTTATACATTCCTAAACAGAGAGTTTACGGTGGGGAAGCCTGCCAAAACCTTCCGTACAGAAGCACTACTAGGCCCTGCAATAACATATCTGATACACTAGAGTAGAGAGCACCAGAGAAAAGCTCTACAATGCGTTGTGGCTGTTTTGTTTTGTTTTCACTGAATGTGCTTTGTAATCAGAAGTATTAAAAATATTTTTTAGAAAAGCATTGATTCGAATAGAAATGATATGTGGTATTTTTAGTTGTATTGCAAATGTGCCATACATTGGACACCTACTATAGCATTTACTGCATTGCAGTCAGATCCATCCTGACAAGGTTTATCTGTTATCTCATTCAATTCACTCACAAAAATGAAATTACATGTTTCTCTTTGTACTCTCAAAGCAGCAAATTCAGTAGGTCTGTTGTATTTTTTGATACTGGGTTTATAGACTTTTCCTTCTTTTTTCTGCAAGGTTATCAACATTTGTAAATCAGTATTTATTTCTAACAAAGTTCTGCTGCCCTACTGCTTAAAATTCTACAGTCCAGACAGGTAATTCTGAATGTGACTGTTTTCTTTGGGGAGGCCACAGTGGAGTGACAAAGGGAGGAGATGATGTTCACAATACAGCATGTTAGAATACTTAGTGCTTATTTCTGTGGCACTAGAATGGAATTCTTACCAATGTACAACATATTTTTGTAGCAGTATAATTAATTTTCTCAAGGGGTCAGGGGCTTTTTTCCCTATGTGGTAAATTATGCTAAGTCTTTGTGAGTTAATTAAAAATCTTATCTGTTAATTATCTACAGTGTGTGCAAAATAGCTGTTCATGTGAGTTTTACAGTTAGGAATTTTCTTTGTATCACTGGCATCTTACTGGCTAAGTTAGAAAAATGTGCGAATATCCTAAATGTTGATTTACAACTTTAATTGGAAGGCATTAAATTGTGATTAGTGTCAGTCATCATGCCTGTATTATAAACATAAAATTAATTGTGACTGACATAGGGAATAAGCACGAAATGTAGGGAATGCCATTATTATTTAATGAATCTCATTTACACAAATACCAGTAATATTATTATTACCATTTTTGGTAGTAATATACCATGTCGTAGTTACATACCATTTTTGGTCAGGGTCTGGGAAGATTAAAATCATCCTAATCCTATGACGTTTACTTGGAAAAATACTGTTATCAGTGATTTGAAGGATTAACTCTAAACTGGATTTTTGTAAGTATAAGTTCAGAATGATTAACATTTTTGTTCTCATGCTGTAAGTAAACCTAAATATCTTGATATTGGTTTAAACCTACTAACTACTACTGCTTTTAGTGAGGGGAGTATTTCTCAGATGCAACAGTCACCATTTGATTTTAATTCATGGCACTTATGTGTGTGTCTGTTCCTCGGGGTGTTTTTGTGGGCCAGGGGGACAGTGTTTTTAGGGGGTTGGGGTGGTTTTTTGGTGGTTTGTTGGGGTTTGTTTTGGTTTGTTTTCCAAAAGAAGTGAGGCATATAACAGCTTATGAAGCTCTTGTGTTCATTGTAATATTTATTCTCTATTATTAGTTCCTGGCATATGAAGTGATGATGCATAGGTTCACAGGCCAGAAGATAAGGAGGATTTTAAAAAGGACCCTAAAGAATTATGCAGTGCATTTTATGTCATAAAGTCAAAAACAAAGGAGAGCCAAATTAAGATTGTGGTAGAGGTTTGGCAGGAATACTTTTAAACCAATGAGTACTGAATGCATAAAATCAGTAATCAAGTTGGGAGTCATATGTTGGAAGCAGCAAATGTGCTACATTAGCTACAAAGATAACACACAGTGTTAATTTTTCTTTGTAGCTAATTTAACTACCAGGTTTTTATTGCTGCTTCTGCTCAGTCCTTCCATTATTAGCTGAAGTCAACATTTCCCACAAAAGTTCATCCTTGGTAGTAATAATTTGCTGCCGTATAAAATAAATGCCTTAATATAAAAGATTTTAGTGATTTCAGTGCTGGTTGGCACTTTCTTGTTCTCTGTTGAAATGAGCACAACACATTGTCTGTTACAGCTGCACAACTACCCTGTGACCGCAGTGTGTTGGAAGTTTTAACATTATTGCTTCTGTATGTATTTTTCCCTCATAAATTATTCTTTGCAGAAGAATGTTAATTAGTAACTGATAGATATAAAGATTGCTAGGGACAGCCCATTAATTCCATTTACCTTAATGGCACTTAGATCTTAGCTTGCAGTACAGCTGTATTCAGACTGGATTATAAATGTAATTTTTTGCATCATTAACTACCTTGATTAATCTTAGACAGCAAAAGCATAATTATAGAAACACAGGACTTGCAATGTGCCAGTTTGAAGTTGTAGCTTTGCTCTTTTATATTTACATCATCGTAAACAACACAGGTTTTGAAAATTTAGACTGAGAAAGAGTTTTTCTCCCTTTCTTAATAATTCACTCATGCCTTGTACTAGTCATTTCTCATTTCTGCTTGTACTTGGGCTTTTTGAGGTTTTATTTTGTTTGTGGTTTGTTGGGCTTTTTTAAGTGCTTTTCATAACATATATTGCTTTTGACTTGTGCAATTACTGGATATTTGCATAGTAATTGACCACTATTAGCAAAAGTGTTCATTCTGCTCAAAGAGTATTAAGGAAAGCACATGTAGTCTGAGTCTGATTTCTTTGGAGGCTCCACAGAGGAGAAACTTACTGCCAGAAGATGTCATTATGATTTTCACATTATTGTTGTCGTGAATGCCTTGATTAGAAGTCTTAACACTTCACTGTCTTGGGCCAAAAAAGAGTACAAATTCAGATATCAGCCTCAGACAGGAACCAGTTTGATGAGGTGCTTGTCTTCCAGAGAGCAGCCGAGAAATGGCATGTTCTACTTGAGTTCATGTTTGATGTTAACAGTTGGGAAACCTGACCTGCCTGGTATCATAAAAACTTTTGCCACATGGGGGGTTTTTCGGCTTGTTTTTCTTTGGTTTTGATCACCAAGAGGCGATGTTACCCTACATTGATTGTGTGACTTTGGTGTAGTGTTGTCTTACCAATATAAAGCTTATATGACAAATCCCCATGCTGATAAGTGCATAACGCTACTTAAAGTGTTAAACATCCAGTTGCAGCTAATAATAAGAATGACAAGAAGTGACAGAAAGAAAGACAGAATTTTCACTGGTAATACCATTTCAATAATCATTAATCTGAAAGGAAAACTAAAAGCAGTTACTTGAATGATGATGTTTCAGAAATGCCATTTGTAAACAGTTAATGGATGATTCTGAAGAAGATGCTGGATTTTTCAGGATCAGTTGACACTGCTGCATGCTGTGAATGTGTTGTTTGGCTCCTCACATAGAGTGTGAATTGAAGGGAAATAAAAAAGAAAAACTTTCCAATGATTAATTCAAAGTGGTGATTGCCCAGTTGCCTTATTTAATAACAGTAATTTCTCATGTGTGGAAGGGTCTGAGCAGATACAAGTCCATTTCAACATAACAAACTATACCATTGTTGTTAATTTTGTATTTGAGTCTCCTGGCTTCCTCTTCTTTCAGGCTGTAGTCACAACCATTGCAGAAGCAATCTGCTATGCAAATTACAGGCAGATTACAATAAGTACAGTTTTCTCAGTAGTACCTGGAAAGGCAGCAGCACTTTTAAGAAGAAACACGAAAAGAAGGGTAGAGGTTTGACGCACTGAAGTTTGCAGCTGCTCCTGAAGGAAAAGTGTTTTTTCCATTATCCTATTCCTATCCCATAGCAGAACCGTTTGCACTTGCAACTGCTCCCGAGACCTGCCAGGGTAAAAGGTTGCCTCCCACTAGGTCAGGCTGTCGAAACAAGAACCAAGAGCCACATGGAGGGGCTGGCCAAAGGCACTGCTCTGAGCTAGGAAGAAGGGGTTGGTGGAGGAAGTGGTGAGTTCAACTCCACATTCAGGCACAGACCTCCGCGGTGACCTTGAACCATTACTTACTCTCAGTTCCTGTCTGTAAGATGAGGATAATATTTCCTGGCCTTTTAAGTGTGTCACAAAGATCCTGGTCATTAATGATTAATCCTGGCACATGAATGTGTACAGTTACGTAAGTATTAAGATCTGGACATAATTGTCAAAGCTGAGATCCAAGGTCAAGTCTTGGTTTGAACATGTTCCATCAGAATGTCAAGATAAGCCAGAATAAGTCCTGGTGGATAAGGTTCATCTCTAATATAATTTCAGTATAAAGACAAAAGACCTCTATAGTAGCAGGGGGAATGAGCTTTTCATTGGTGATGTTATTTTTATAATCACAGATAATTAAACGACTAGAAAATAAAACCAGTCTTAGGGCTCAGCGCGCTGCAGATATCAAGACAGAAGCAAATCTTCTGGGGCTTGCACTGCATTTTTAGTTTCTTCCTCATTTTTTCAGAGTTCTTTCACTAGTTGCTGCCGTTTTATGAGGTCACTCTTACCTGTTCTGTGTTGTAGATATCCCCGGGGCAGAGCTTTTTACGGTAAAAGCAGAGACAATGCCCCCATCTGGATTCCATAGACATCAAATGACAGATAAAATCTAATCCTTCAAAATAACCAGAGCTGGCCTGTTTGTGCATTGTGGAGTTTCTTTTCTGAAAAGGTATGCTAGCAGTGCAGATATCTTTAAGTACTTGACTTGCAGACAATAACTAGACAGCTCATGGCCTCTCTTCACAACCACAGGTACTTGTGTGAGGTACTCCAGACATAGACGATTTTGAATCAATTATGCCTGTGCTGTCTAGTGCTAAGGCATAAGCCTGTGAATGAGAACAAGTGGATTTGCCAAAAGTTCTAGTACAGCTCAGTTTTCATATGTTAATTACCTGCCTGTAAGTGGTCTTTGTAAAGCACTGTGAAATACTCAGATGAGGCTTCCTTTTGTATCCAAGTTCATAATATACATGAAGTCCTTTTCAACCTAATTAATTCAAAAAGCTCAATGCACCCTAGCTTCATTGAATATTCAGTGATACTGCCCTTCTGGGCAGGGAGCGTCTGAGGAGATGGAAGAACTCTGAAAGCCACTTGCCTGCAGTAACTTAGTATCTAACTGCTTCATCTCTTCCTTTTTACCCAAATCCTGGTTCCCATCCGCATGTATTAGTTCATTTGGGTTCCACCCTGAGGGGACACAGAGCATCTCTTCTCATCCACTGGACTACAGCCTGAACCACAGTCCTCACCTGCTCAGTGAACCTCTGACACCTTGTGTGTTTCAGTATCTATACATCACCAATATAGTCGGAGCTGATTTGGGATAAGGATGTCCAGTTTGAGTTTGCTTGACCTAAAATCAAAATGGAGAGAGCAAAATCAACATGAGGAAACTTTAAACAATCAGAGAATTCAAGAAAAGAAGTGAAGTAGGTCCAAGCCAAATAGTACAGAATTAAGCCATGCCACAATCTGCCATGATGCTGAAGTAGTAAATGAACTCCCCCTTCTCACACTGTCCTTTCACAACAGAAAAAGCAAAAGTAATTGAAGCAGTCTGAGGAACCGAAGGCCACTACCTCCACATCTGGGAACTTGTAGATATATTAATATTTATTTATGGTAGTGGACTCCTGGAAGAAGCGGAGATTGCTGATTTAAGCCTGTTTTGAGACATCTTGAACTTTTGGGCTAACGTTTCTGTTTGCGTGCAAGTAGCAATAGGTTTTCTTTCCTTCTTTTGTTTCATTTAGTTCTGGTTTGATCCACAAAAAGCTCAGAAGTCAGGGTTGGAATGGTACTACCCTGACGATATTTTTTTTCTAAATTTTAATTTTGTTATATCATTCAAATAAAACTTCAAAGAGGAAATTGCATGGAAACGTATGCTCTTAACTTTTCATCTTTTTCCAAATGATATAAAAACATGCTGAGAATTATTTAATGCATCACATTTCAGAGATGGGTAGGAAGGGATTAAAGCACTTCAAGTAGTGAATGAGCCATAACTATATTCTCCACAGCTGTTCTGTGCATTCAGGATTGTACTAATGAATCAGTCACTAAGACTGACAGGAGACATGGAATGAACCTTAGTGGCAATCTGTAGAGAATTACTCAAAAAGTACAGTCACAATGGGGGTAGCCAGTGCAGGTATAACTGTTCTTTTCATCAACAGGGAATAGACTTTTGGTTTTGTACCATGAAGAAAATGTGAGACTTATCAGCTGGTGGGGATTTGGGTTAGGAATGTAATAATCTCTATTTGTTGTAAATTATTTCTTTCCTGTCTGCTCCTGCTTTCTGTGTCCTAAAGACTCTGAAGCAGAAATCAGGTTGATCTTAATTTTCCAGTTACAAATACCTTATTAAAATGCAACCCACCTTCTGACTACCTATTTCTCTCATCTTCCTGTGAAGTTGCTCTTAGAACCAAATTTTAATGTTATTTATGCATACATAGTTACTAAGCACAGAAAGGTTTATTTTCCTTATTATGTAAGCTCTCAAGCTACATCAAGAGAATTTACTATGTTTTTTTTTCCCTCATTTTCCAATTTCGTATTTCTCTCTCTTAGTGGAAGTGAGTTTCCTGAACACACAGTCTCATTCTGATTCAAAAATGCAGGCAGCTTTTAGAGCTAATAGTATTATGGAGGAAGTTAGCAGGTTAATGACTTTCTCCTAGGGACCATAATCTATGAGCCAAGCAAAGTTAAAATATTTTTCGCATGCAAGGAGATATAATGCTGTTAGGGATCTGTATGAGGGCTATGAATATAACTGTGCACATTATTTACCCCCATACTTAACCATTACCTGTTACAAGGATATATTCAACTGCATGTGCAAACTAGAATGCTTCATTTCCCATATGTGCAGAGTATGGGGAACATTATTTTTCTCTGTTGCCTGCTGGTGATGAAATTAATTTAAATAAAGGTATCTTGAATCTCAAGAAGTGAGACAATATGATGAAAATTGGTCACATAGTTTTATATCCTTGAATTTTTCTTAAGAAGTATAGTAGTCCACTAAAAAAAAAAAAAAAGAGAGAGAGGGGGGGAAAAAAAAATCCTGTGGTTGAGTAATTATACCAGCAAATGTCTACACTTGCAGCTGAAGTGAAATGCTTCTACCAGATTTTGAAGAAAGACAGATATCTGTTTAAGAACCGGTAGAGAAATTCATTAATTTTCTAATTACTCTATTGTAAAGGGTTGTCAGAGACCTAGTGGCTAAACAAGCAGAGCAGCTTTGGCAAATGTTTCAACTGAAATGTTGATGTTTTTTTTACTCCGAAACAATTATAAAATGAGAATGTGAAAATTTCTGTCTCTTCAACTGCTGTGTTTTAGCCTTTGCTTCATGAAAATATTTGCTCACTCACACCCCTCCTGACGAAACCCAGGATAAAAGTATTCTGTAGACATAAAATGATTTTCCTTTCATGGTGCAAGGTATGGATTAAATGATATCTTGGGGTCACTTTTAGTCTTTTATTCCCTGGTTCTATAAGTATGGCTTAGGAGTTGTAGCTTCTCCCAGTGTTAAATCTTAACTCACTAAAACAGAATTTGAAATATGTTGAAATGTTATAAAAGTATAGATTTGACAGAGTATTTTAATAATGTCTGAAGCATCCCTTGGACTTTTTCAGGTAAGAATGTATATTTTTAAACATTCTAATTATACTCTACACTTTAGTTCTTAGTGGTTTCTTTGGAGTCACCAGAATAAATACCATGGTAAATAAGAAGAATTTTTAAAATAGGCTAAAAAAACAAAGCAGCATGATCAGGAAGGTTGCATTGCAGAATTATTTTCCTACTCCTTAACCACATATATACACAGTCACTTCTCTGAAAAATGTGTAGTAGTTTGTAGTGGTGACTTTGGACTCTCTTGTACGTGCGAGCAATTCACTTGTAAGAGTGAATCAAGTGCCTCTCTGCCAGTACTCTGTCTGGCACACATCCTGCTTTTTTTGTTGTTGTGATTAGAAAGACCCACCATTATTAAACACCAATTATAACATTTTGTCCAGTTTTCTGAAATTCATTCACATATGAATGATGCTATTGGGAATTTGTTGTGTAACCCTCATTATGCCTGCCAACATTTTGTTTCGAGTTCTTTTCTTAAGCACAAAACATGAAAATGCCCTTAGCTTTTTTTAATGTGTTCTTTTTCTCATGAGCATATTTTTGTTTTGTTCTTGGTTGAAGCTGAGAAAACAAATGGCTTTTGTGAACCTTAGTTTTTTATCTTTATTGGTATCTTTAGAGAGTGTATAACATTTATCTCTGTTTTAAGCAATTGTTTTGGGTTTAATCATATTTTTAGTCTGCCACTGCTCATTTATGTGAGCAGCTGAAAAGAAACAATCCGCCCCTTCTTTCCACACCACTTTGGTAATGCTGACTAGAAACAGACTGAGTAATTCTCCCGCTTTCAAGGTGGTCTGTTTCATGTTAGTCTGTTCTTATGCTGCAATTGTTGTATTAAGTATTGTCCAATGGATGATAGAGCAATATGACAAACATGCCACATTTGGTTGCCTTTCATCTTCTCTCCTGTGGGAGAATCTTTTCAGTCTGGTAGAATTTTGTGTGTCCTTTGGATCAGCACTGGGGAACAATCATGGTTTTGTAATTCCAAAGATTATTGTCCATGGTATTCTTGCTCTGTTTGTTGAAGAAACTGGAAAACATGTTTTGAATGACGTGGGACTGAAGAAGAAGAAAGGCCCATCCCATTCCAGAAAAACTATTGAATACCACCCTGGACAATTGTTCTGAGAGATGTGAGGCAAGTCACTTAACCCAGACTTTTCTCAGACAACTTTATGGTTTGTGAGTCCAACTTGCAGTTGTAAGGCTGCTTTTAGTCTGAGTAGCACCTTCACGGATAAATCTGAAGTCTGGAGCTGTGTAGTGAACATATGAAAGGCAATTTAATACTAAGTACTATTAGGTATTGGGTAGCAGGAACTAGCATACACTTTTATTCTTAATTTCTGAGAAAATACCATCTTTTATCTAACAAAGAAGTTTTGAAAATAAGTTAATTATACTTGTGAAGTACTCACATCCTGTGTCAATGAAGACTGTAGGAGAGCCAATGAATAGCTTGATAATTCCCATTTGGAGCAAGCTTTCAGCCTTATACAGTAAATGAAGTCTGGGGCTATTCATTCAACTGCTTGGACAAAACACAATATTGAACAGTTGCTTGTTAAGAGAACTTTGTCCATCTTCTGAACAGAACAAAGCCAGAATCTTTCAGGAAAAGTATGTGAACATATTTCAAAACTGTGAATTCATAAAGGTGTTATATGAAGGCTTATAGGCATTTCATGCTTTTAAGGGCTTGATCTGCAACCTTAACATTCTTTTAGTGCTGTGTTTCTCTATTTAGCATACGTACACATACATACACAGATTTGTTCCGGTTTGACAGTCCTTCACATGTTGTTTAGTGTGTTTGATTAACATAATCACTGTGTCATTATTTCTCACTAGCCTTAGCATATGCAAATTCTTATCTTTTGACTGACAACCATTATTAGACAATCAGAGTATAAGGATTTGCATAATCTCTATGTGGTTACAGTATTTCTATGCAATACCACTGTGAATGCAAATCCTTTTGCTCTGACCGGTTTCTGTGTATTCAAGCAGTTTGCCAAAAATACTGTTGCTGCCTCAGCACCTCATTGCCAAATGGAAAAATCTGAAAAAAAAAAAACCCACAAAGAGGCAGCAAGAGAGAAATACTAGAGTCACATCAGAAAGGTGAAAAGACAACTGCTACAATTAAACAGCTTCATAAAAAAGAAAAAAAAAGATAAATCTATTCACTCATAAGACTTCAGCAAGAGAAAATGTTTACTCTGGGAATTCATTCGGAAGTACTTATTCAAGTTACATAAACCAGTTACATTGTTTGGGAAGTGACTACAATTTTCTTTTTGACAGATACCACTATTTTAAAGAAAAGTACTTCTGTAAATATTGCACGTTATTGTAGTTGTTGAAGATATTTTATATGAATTATATTTAACTAGGTTAAGTAATATTTGTTTTATGTACATGAAAAGCATCAGGTTAGTTCTACCCTGTTTCATTGATAAGAGCAGAAATGGCAGACAGTAAGAAAAGATGTTTAATGCTCAGTTCAATTCACTGCATAATTATTCACCATAATTACTAGGGCAATACTGAATAAATTAGCTGTAAAAGGGTAGACTACGCATGGTAGCACATCCAGAACATGTATTTTAACCATTCAACATCATATTGTTCTACTTACACAAGAAACCAAAATACTGTTAAACATTCTTTTTGTGTGTGTGTTTAATTATGCTTACTAAGCTCTTCCCATCATTCCTTTTGAATTGTGTTCTTTGGATAGTTCATAAGATTCTTATTCACAGATTAATGTGATGTTGGAAAAAAACCCTGGACTACTAGCCCTAACAATGGGACATATTTCTAATGGAAATACAGAATGTCAAGTATACTTAGGATCAAATCACTGAGCTATTGTTGAACTGTTTTGTTTCTGACCTGAACACCACTGTATTAAGAATGTGTCAGGTAGATTGTAAGCTATAGGTCTGACACTTCTGGAAGCCATCAGGTCTACTACACCTGCTGCACAGATCATTTTTTTTTAACATGCACAGTTAATAAATGCTTTCAAGAGTTTTGAGATAGATGTGCACATGCAGAAATGAACTGCAATGTGTGACAGCCAGTAGTTCCAGTACTTCCTGGAAGGTTTAGACCTTTTGCACATGCTTTGTCCAGCTTGAATTTGCAGGTGCAGTAGAAGCCAAGTATCTCCTGGAGAGGAAGGAACTACCATTCACCTAAACAATGCCCATAATATGGGCACTACGTATGGGCAATATCAGGCTGAATGTCCAGCAGTTCTCCAAAACATCTGAGTTTCTCTGATGTTTATAAGGACAGTAAAAAAAGTTTCCATAAATACAATAGTGAAGACAAGGATGACTAAGGATACTCTCTGTCCTTTAGTAGGCGGGGGTGGAAACATAGTGACAAAGGATGAGGAAAAGGCTGAGGTACTTAATGCCTTCTTTGCCTCAGTCTTTAACAGTAAGACCAGTTGTATCCTAAGTACCCAGAGCCCCCTGAGCTAGAATACAGAGGCAGGAAGAAGAATGAAGCCCCCATAATCCAAGGGGAAATGGTGAAGGACCTGCTACACCACTTAGACACACACAAGTCTATGAGGTCGGATGGGATCCACCTGAGGGTACTGAGGTAGCTGGTGGAAGCACTCACCAAGCCACTTTCTATCATTTATCAGCAGTCCTGGCTAACTGGGGAGGTTCCATTTGACTGGAGTTTAGCAAATGGGATGCCCATCCACAAGAAGGGCCAGGATCCAGGCACAGGGGGATCCAGGCAACTGCAGGCCCGTCGGTCTGACCTCAGTGCCAGGGAAGGTTACGGAGCAGATCACCCTGAATACCATTACATATGCACATGCAGGACAACCAGGTTATCCAGTTGACATGGGTTTATGAAAGGCAGATCCCCGTTTGACTAACCTCATCTCCTTCTATGACAAGGTGACCTGCTTGGTGGATGAGGGAAAGGCTGTGAATGTTGTTTACCTGGGCTTTAGTAAAGCCTTCGACACAGTTTCCCCCAGGATTCTCCTGGAGAAACTTATGCTTATGGCTTGCATGGGTATGCTTTTAGCTGGGTCAAAAACTGGCTGGGAGGCTGGGCCCAAAGAGTAGTGGTGAATGGAGTTAAATGCAGTTGGCAGCTGGTCACAAGTGGTNGAGGGGAAGGCTGTGAATGTTGTTTACCTGGGCTTTAGTAAAGCCTTCGACACAGTTTCCCCCAGGATTCTCCTGGAGAAACTTATGCTTATGGCTTGCATGGGTATGCTTTTAGCTGGGTCAAAAACTGGCTGGGAGGCTGGGCCCAAAGAGTAGTGGTGAATGGAGTTAAATGCAGTTGGCAGCTGGTCACAAGTGGTTGTTCCCAGGGCTCGGTATGGAGGCCAATTCTGTTTAATATCTTTATCAATGACCTGGACAAGGGGATTGAGTGCACCCTCTGTAAGTTTGCAGATGACATCAAGTTAGGTGGGAGTATCGACCTGCCTGAGTGTAGGATGGCCCTACAAAGACATCTGGACAGGCTGGATCAATGGGCTGAGGTCAATAATAAGAGGTTTAACAAGGCCAAGTGCCGGGTCCTGCACTTGGGTCACAATAACCCCATAAACACCACAGGCTTGGGGAACAGTGGCTAGAAAGCTGCCTGTCGGAAAAGGACCTGGGGGTGTTGGTTGACAGATGGCTGAATATGAGCCAGCAGTGGCCAAGAAGGCCAACAGTATCCTGGCTTGAATCAGGAACAGTGTGGCCAGCAGGACTAGGGAAGTGATCGTCCCCCCTGTATTTGGCACTGGTGAGGCTCCACCTCAAATACTGTGTTCAGTTTTGGGCCCTTCACTGCAAGAAAGACATTGAGATTCTGGAGCGTGTGCAGAGAAGGGCAACAAAGCTGTTGAGGGGTCTAGAGCACAAGTCTTATGAGAAGTGTCTGAGGGAACTGGGGTTGTTTAGTCTGGAGAAGAGGAGGCTGAGGGGAGACCATATCACTCTCTGCAACTACCTGAGAGGAGGTTGTAGAAAGGTGGGGGTCGATCTCTTCTCCCAAGTAACAGGCGACAGGACAAGAGGAAATGGCCTCAAGTTGTGGCAGGGGAGGTNATAATAAGAGGTTTAACAAGGCCAAGTGCCGGGTCCTGCACTTGGGTCACAATAACCCCATAAACACCACAGGCTTGGGGAACAGTGGCTAGAAAGCTGCCTGTCGGAAAAGGACCTGGGGGTGTTG